>CADCXT010003041.1:0-397500 GCA_902806775.1 Microtus agrestis
TCTAATGGGTCTTCTGCAACCGGATCAGGTTTCCCCGTTGGCCAGGGGCTCCTCTTACAAAACGCTGTCGCCTTGTTTCCTGGCTCCAGCCAGGCCAGTTCCCTCTCTCCCCCTCGGAAGGGCTCAGGAACAGGACCTGGCTCCTTCCTTGCTAGGGATCTAGTCAAGGTCACCTTTCTTTTAGGGCCTCCTCTTCTTTATTTGTGGGGATCTGCTCTCGGTGTGGCGGTCGGTCTCTGTAGCTTGCATCTGCTGTCCCCATCTTTTTTGGGTGCTGGGTGGTCCCCCTCGGGAGGTCCGTGGGGTGGGGGTCCCCCCGGCTTCCGCGCTCCGCGCCCGGCTTCGGCCTCAGTCCTTTTTTTTATTGTTTTGTTTCACTATTTTATTGGTTTGGTTTGATTTTTTGTGATTTTTGGTAGCCATAAAAGGAAATGACAACTTAGTTTTTCTGGTTGTTATCATTTGGTTTTCTGAGCCAGGATTTTTCACTTTGTAGCCTTGGCTGACCTGGAACTTGCTGCATGAACCAGGCTGACTTCAAACTCTCAGAGCTCTGCTGCCTCTACCTCCCCAATCCTATGATTAAATGTCCAGTTTTACTGCTTGAATTTGAAGACTGTAAACATTTTTATATATTCTTCCTCAGTGTGATCATTTAATGGATACATTTGTGAGCAAAACAACTTATCTGTGGCATGATATTCATTCGCTTTTCTTCTTCTTCTTCTTCTTCTTCTTCTTCTTCTTCTTCTTCTTCTTCCTCCTCCTCCTTCTTCCTTCTTCTTCTTCTTCTTCTTCTTCTTCCTCCTCCTCCTCTTCTTCCTCTTCTTCTTCTTCTTCTTCTTCTTCTTCTTCTTCTTCTTCTTCTTCTTCTTCTTCTCCTCCTCCTCCTCCTCCTCCTCCTCCTCCTCCTCCTCCTCTGCCTCCTCCTCCTCCTCCTCCTCCTCCTCCTCCTCCTCCTCCTCCTCCTTCTTCTGTGTTTCTTTTGGAGACAGGGTCTTGCTCTATGCCTCATGCTGGCTGAAAAATTACAGTCCTCCCACCTCGGCCTCCTGAGTGTGGCGTACTTAGCATACACCACTGAGATCAGCTCAAATGTTTCATCTTTGAACATTTTTAAACTTTACTTCAGTAAATAAAGTGGGTAATGCTTGTAAACCCAAAACTCAAGAGTAACTGAGAAACTCCCTTGTATACCCAGAACTCATTTGTATTCCTAGAACTTACTTGTGTACCCAAAACTCACTTGTAGTACCAGAACTTGGGAGGTAGAGGGAGGAAAATGAGGAATTCAAGGACAACTTAAATTCAAGACAGGCCTAGATTTTGGAGACCCTCTCTCAAACTATCCCTTCTTCTTCTTCCTTCATACTGCTAAGACAACAAAATCACTAAATCTCCTCCACTTCTGATCAAAGAGCAGAGCCAGGGCTTTGGAACAGCAGCATTGGCTTCAATCAGAACTTTAGAAACTTCAAAGTAAATATTCAGAAAGGGTTTTAGAAAAACACCTGGAGAGCCAAGCGGTGATGGTACACACCTTTAATCCCAGCACTCAGGAGGCTGAGGCAGGTGGATCTTTGTGAGTTCAAGAACTGGGAGACCAGCCTGGCCTATAGAGCGAGTTCCAGGACTGGCTCCATAGCCAAGGAGAAACCCAGTCTCAAAACAAACAAACAAACAAAAAAGAAAAACCACCCAGGAGGGACTGAACATTATTCTGAACTTTATGATTAGCCCTTCACAAGAAAAAAAAAAAACTAATCAAACAAAGACAGAGGTCCCTTTTTATAAGTTGATGACATTCTAGAACTTGAGCAAAACCCACTTATAAAGTAAGACCACACAGCTGAAGAATATGTAACCAGTAACTTAAAAATGCAATTTTAAAAACCTGAAATAATTACATATAATTTTTGCAGAATGATGGAATAGAATTTCCAATACCAACAGCTTCAAAAGTTGCCTTTAAAGCAACTCTGAGGGCTAAGGATGGAGTTCCATGCTATAGTGCTTGGGCTAGCCCATGCTAGCCCCTCTGTTGGATCGCAGCACTGGAAACAAATAAGCTAACAGAAGTACAAAACAATGAACTATGATATTCTCTAACTAATCACTTATCTGCGGGCCTAGGATGAGAGTCTGGGACATGATCCAAGAAAGCACAGTCCTAACTGCATAAAATGAACGTATTCCTTCCTGAAGCATACATTGCTTGATTTGTCAAATCCCTTGTTTCAGATCACAAACAAAATAAATGCTATTTTCATTAAGTCATAGGAATAGATTTTATTTCTCACCAGTGATCTCAGCTCTTAGAAGAATCTCAGATCTAGAGACAGGAGGATCAGAAGTTTGAGGTGATCCTCAGCTAGCTGTAGAGTCGGAGGCTAGCCTGAACTAACTTAGAGCCTGCCTCAAAGACAATTATGGTGGTCCTTCTTTCCCCCTCCCATAGAAAGCTTTGAATTAGAACGTTTTTAAGATAAATAATTGCAAATGGTTTAAACAAGCAAAAATGCACAAAGAAATGGAAAGAAGGCTGATTTCCTGCATGGAAAATACTGTTTCTGATTTTTTTTTCATTAGCCATTGGCTATCACATGTATGCATGTTCACTTAGCCCATACTTGTGTATCACATGCATGTATATGTTCCTGCCCCTTGCCTGGCATGTTCTTGGGGATCATGTGTATCAAGCCATAAGTTTTGAAACTCATACAGGTGAAGCAAGTTCTTTGGAGCTATAATTTACCTGATTCTCTGCTCATTACATAACCCATAATCAAAAAGCCCAAGGATTATAATCTCTCCTGTCACTCTAGCCTCCTTAGCATCCCCCAGCTCATCCACTCACTTACCTGGGAGAAGTAGTATGAGGCCAGAAATGAAGACTTGAGGCTGCATCATGGTGCTGACCTGGAGGACAAGGAGAAGACGCTCTGGTTGCTGTGGCACTCAACACGCTGTACCCAGGCAGGTCTGCATTCTGACTGTGACTCACACAGGCCTCTCTGCCAGGGACCCCTGTCCTCCCCAACACTCTCTTCTTTCCTGGTCCTTCCTCACATACAGCCAGCGATCTCACTTCTGGTCATGACATAAATAAGGCAGCAAGCAGAGAAAACTGGAGGCAGAGACAAGAGTGTGTTCTCTTGATAGAACTCTAAGCAGAGACCAGCCCTCTAATGGCAAAGATGGACTTGCCTCTCAGTGGACACAGAGATGTTTCTGCCTAGTAGATAAAGGAGTGATCCCTGAATCTCAACCACCTTAATCACTAGCAAGATGTCCTGAGCCAGAATGCTGCTGTACATGGTATCTGAGACAATATTTTCCTGGGGAACGTCTAGAAACACCCAGAAAAACACTGAGTACAGATCCAAACCTTCCATTCACAGAGCCCCTCCATGCCTAAATTTCCTCCTAGATAAAATAGCACTAATGTTTGTTCAGCTTTTGGAGAATCTGCTGTTGAAGGAGACAATAGGTTACTTACTCACAGGCACCAAATCCTCATGGAACTCCTTAGGCAACTACTTTTAAACCCATTTATGGAGGATGTTACGTGTATTCAGATTTCAATATCCAGATTTAAATGTTTGCCACTTAATTGGTAAACCATAAAAACATGAGTAAGCCTGCCTGGTACTTCATTAACTCCACTTCTAGTCAAAAGAATGCATGACTTCCTCTCAGAGAGGAAAGTGTGTCCTGTTACCAGTCTTCAAGATGGAAATAGCTTTCACGAATCTTCCATGAGCACAGCATCTTCAGGCCTGGGGCCCTGCACTACTACACTAACAGCCCCTGTTCTTAGAAGAGATCAGAAAACTAATGCTGCAAACTGGTGGCCAAACAATGATTGTAATGAACGTCTCAAGTGTCTTATTTTTCATGGCAAGATAACTCCAGAACATATAAAACCAACATGAGACACAACTATCTTACTTTTTTATCATGGTTCCAACCATCCTGTCCCTTTAGAGTTCTATTGAGGAAAGGTGGTGAATCTGGGCATTCACTGTCTCACACAGCTGGCTACCCTTCTTGACACAAACTGTCACTGAGCCATCTCTCAGGGTGTCCTATGACCTACTTGCTCATAAAATGAAGGGAACAGACATGGATGGTGAATAGCTTTCCAGGTTCCCAAAGGAAACCTTCTCCACATTCTGAATTCGACTGAGTAGCTAGGGGAGTTCTACAATGGAGTAAGTGCCTTCCTTGCTGATGGCTGGGAATCCTTTTATTTTCTGTCTTTATAGGCTTGAGAAGAACATACTAGAGGCCACCAAATTTTGAACTGTAGTTCACTGTAAAAGCCACACCTGTGAAGATCCTGCAGGGAGACTTTGGAAGGATGGAAAGTTGTAATTCAAGAGCCTTAATAGCATGAATTCTCTCTGTCCTTCTCAGTGGCCGTTTACTACCAACCTCTGCGTCTCTGCTTACATCCTGTGACAATCAGGAACAACTTCTGGAATGTATTGTTACATTTTCACACAGCTTCCACCAATCCTATAGCTAAGAATTATAGAACACTTATAGAACACCAGAAATCTAGAGAAGAGATCCCTGTGTTCTCTTTTGTCCCATCTGCCTGATGTCCCCACCAGGATCCTTGGTAAATGCACCAATTTATGACTTCCTTTTCTCCTGGGACTATAAAAATTCATGTAACCCCTCCACAGTGGAGCATGAAATTCATGATAAAACAATCTGTGCCTCGCTCACTAAAAATTGGATCACAATAATCCCTGTTTCCTTTGGAATAAAAGCAGCATTTTTCTAATTCACTAAAGATTACATCTAAATAGTTCTTGTATCAGGCAGTGCATGAGCTTGCCAGGGGACACACACGGTCAGAGAACAACTATGGGTGGCTGGTTCTCTCCTTCTAAATGCAGGTCGTGGGGGTTGAACTCAGGATTGGTGACAAGCACCTTTATCTACTGAGGCATCTGTGTGCACAAGGGCAGCATTTTGCACTGTCAAAAGCTAGGAGAACCAATGCTAAAGTGGCCCACACAGAATTAAACCATGCCTCCTTCATTTGAAAGGAAACATGTTATAATGCTAGATTTCCTATAACGTAGGACCAGGCCAAATCCCAATGTCCATAAAGAAGGATTTTTGAAAAGATTTTTATTTCAATGCAGTTACCATTAATAAACTAAGGATAGGGGAGTATGATTCAGCACAATAGAGATGTAAAGTATCTAGAATTGTGCAAGCAACTTACCACGGGAAAGTGAGCAACCAACAAATAAATTCACAATGAGACAGCTGTAAATGTGTAATCAGAACATGTCAATATGTAATCAGACCATGTCACATCCCCCTGACAGCCCTACTTCAACTCTCTCAAGGACAAGAAACTCAATTCTTTAACCAGAGTTTTTGCAAATGTCCTGATTATCTAGTCCCTGTCTATCCAGTCCCTGAAGACCTAGTCCCTGCCTAAGGCTCAAATTTGCTTCCCTGACCTCCTGTGCCACAGTCACATAGGCTTTCTTTCTAATTCATCTTCGAAGGTCATTGCCCAGGTGATGCTCTGCTTGGGCTCTTCTTTTACCCCACAATTTTCACTTTTTCTTCCCTCCTACTAAACCCTGCTTAAAAGTCTGTCTGGATCATTCCCTGTGAACCACGAGATTCCACATGAACCAGTCAGTCTAAAGCAGCCTTCTAGTCCCTCTCAGATCTGAGTTGCTCATGGCTATCAAGTTCCTATTTCTCTGAATATCCATCAGTATAGGTGTGATGGCCTGGTTTCTGCATCTTTTCCCTCCTGGCCAGTCCTTCCAAGTGGAATCTTTGTTATTGTCTTCTCGTTGTTTTAGCAGAGCTGACATGAGTTTATTAACGAAAAGCAAAAAGAAGTTCCTAAGAGTAGAGGAGCCCCCAAAATGAGGAATACTGGAGTACTCTAGAACTCCCCCTTTTTTTCAGACAGAGTTTCCTTCCTCTCTCATTCTGTTTCTCTTTGTCTGTCTCTGTGTGTGTGTGTGTGTGTGTGTGTGTGTACATGGACACACATGCATACACACACACACACAAAACACATTTTATATATGCCTTGCCTGAAACTCACTAAAAGTTCCAATTAAAACTCACAAATTCCTTCCCAATTCTACTTCCAGAATTACAGGTTTGTGCCACCATGTCCAGTCAATAGAACCTTTCTGATAAAGGTGTCGCTGTGGATGAGCTCTGTGAAGTATTGTAGCTACCAGTGACTGATTTAGCACTGGAAACATGGCTAGTACAAGAGAGAGAAAAAAATTGAAACATGGTCTCTAGATAGACCTGGCTGTACTGGAACTCACTCTGTAGTCCACGCTGGCTTCAAACTGAAAGATCTGTTGCTTCCCCCACACACACACAAAGGGTTGGGATTAAAGGTATATGCCAACACACCCAGCTAGGTTAAGAAAAATTTTTAAAAGATTTGCTTTTATAATACCTTAAGTTATATATGTCTCTGTGTGGCTCTGTGCACTTGAGTGCAGGTGCCTGCTGAACCCAGAGACATCAGGTCCCCTAGAACTGGCATTACAGGTGGTTCTGAGTCACCTGATGTGGATGCTGGGAACTGAACACACATCCTCTACAGGAGCAGTACATGCTCTTGACTACTGAGCCATCTCTCCAGCCTCTGCTTGAGTAGACTTCATTTTATTTTTCGATCTAGTTTGATTTTAATTATTAGTATTAAAATATCACACATAGCTACAGTGCTGGATGGCACCCAACTGTAGGTTATATATTCCTTTGAGGAAATTTAAGTGTGGAGAGAAAAGATGGACAAATGGAAACTGAACGATGTGAGGACAACTCATGCAGGGTGAGCAGGGTAAGAGGACAGGAGGAAATCTCTTAAAAACTGACATGTGAGAGTCAGGAGTGATGGCTTCTACCTGTGATCCCAGCACTTATAAGGCTGAGGCAGGAGGATTGCCATTAGTTAAGGGCAGCCTGGTCTACATAGTAAATATCAAGCTAGACAAGGCTATAGAGTAAGACCCTGTCAATAAAGGAAAAAGCAACGTGTGGTAAAGTTCTGTAATCCCAGAATTAGAGAGGCTGAAGCAGAAGGACTGGCAATGCTGAGCTAGCCCAGGCTATTAAAGAGGGAAAGCACAAAGAAGCAAACAAAGCAAGTGAAAGGAGAGGCTAAGATCCTAAGGAAGAGGGGAAGACCAGAGGTACCAGAAGTATGGAGAGGATTAAGATGCAAACTAGGAGCTGAGCCGTTAAATAACCACACATACGTGTGGTTCAGTTTCCCCATACTAGTCCATAGGATTCCACATATCCAGCTGTTGTACCCTAATGTTCACAAAGGACGTAACCCGGTGGAAGTTACTGTTTTATTTGTTACTCTTGTAATAAAATAACCACTGTGGTCTGTGAATGAGCACATGCCATGGAGCTCATGGGAAGGGAGAAAACATCTGTCGGAAATGGTTTCTCTCCTTCTACCTACTGTTAGGATTTCAGGATCAAATGTAGGTGTCAAATTGTCCAAGTAATTTGATCCCCTGAGTTTTCTCAGGGATTGTGGGATTTTTCTTTGTTAACGTGAGCGTTGCAGTCAACTGTGGCATCCTTTAAAGGTTACTCATCACTTGTAGGGAAGGACTCAGGAATGTATCAGAATTCCCAGTTCTTTACTAAAGAGCTTCATGTGTGGGAAAATGGGGATAACACACTGCCTAAACCCACCTCAGCTGAGTCTCTGTTCTTTATTGCTGCTGCCCACTCTGAAACAGTTCAGCTGCTTGAATTCACTTTCATCAAAGCAATATGTCATTGGTCTCTCCGCAATACTAGGTACTCATTCAATGAGTAAGGGGAACACTCCTACATTGCTGGTGGGAGTGTAAACTGGTACAGCCCTTTTGGGTATCAGTATGGTGATTTCTCAGAAAATTGGGAAGCAACTTTCCTCAAGACCCAGCAATACCACTTTTGGATATACATCCAAAGGATGCTCAATCGTACTACAAGGTCATGTGCTAAATTATGTTTATAGCAGCATTATTTGTCATAGCCAGAACCTGGAAACAACCTAGATGCCCCTCAACCGAAGAATGGATAAGGAAAATGTGGTACATTTACACAATGGAGTACTACACAGCAGAGAAAAATAATGACATCTTGAAATTTGCAGGCAAATGGATAGAGCTAGAAAACATTATATTGAGTGAGGTAACCCAGACCCAGAAAGAGAATTTTCATATGTACGCACTCTTGAGTGATTTTTAGACATAAAACAAAGAAAACCAGCCTACAAATCACAATCCCAGAGAACCTAGATAACAATGAGGACACTAAGAGAGACATACATAGATCTAATCTACATGGGAAGTAGAAAAAGACAAGATCTCCTGAGTAAATTGGGAGCATGGGGACCCTGGGAGAGGGTTGAAGGGAAGGTGAGAGGAAGGGAGGGGAGCAGAGAAAATTGTATAGCTCAATAAAATCAATTTTTAAAAAGGGGGAAAGAAAAGAATGGGACACAAGTCATCATGCAAAAATCTATCCATACTGCTTTGTTGTTTGAAAATCTGCTGTTCCTTCCTAGTTAGGCCAACTGCACATGGTTACCTTTAATCAAGATGATGATGAAATCATGTGGCATCCATTTTTTTAACTCTAGAACAATGACAATTCAAAATCCAAAATGGAATCACACTTTATGATATCTTTAAAATTATCCATGCACAAATTTTAAGTCATCAATTCCCAGTGTTACTAATTAACTTTTAACTAGTTTGTTTTAATTTTAATAGATTTTTAACCATATTTAACAAAATAAACATATACATCAGAAGTTACAGAATGTTCACATTAAAAAAAAACATAATTCAGCAGAAATCTCAGAGATGTTAAAGAGTTTCCCCCCACTGTGCAGGGGGATGACTGCAGGCAGACAGCAGTCTTAAGCATCTTACTCCTGGATGAACAAGTGAACAAAAAGGGAAGACACAGAAAGCCTACAGAAAGCGAGGGAGCTCTAGTGGTACCGTGGAGGGTATGGGTGCAATTTCTACTTGGTTTCTCAGGCCCAAATGGACTTTCTAATACTTTCACAGAGAGGGTGGGGTTTGAGCAAAGCTGAAGAAGACTTAGCCAACCAGAGAGAGATGTCAAGAAAAATATACAGGGAGGGCAAAGGTCCAGAGGCAGAAGACTGTCTGTGTCAGGGGAGAGGAACAGGGAAGGACACCAGTGCAGGAGAACAGGGAGGGAGTGGGGGCCAGTGAGAGAGCTCAGGGGTCACTTTGTGAGGACTGATCTTTACTCAAGGAAATACAGTGTCATTGCTGCGGTGTAGAGGTGCCAGGACCTAGTGCCCTCTGGGGACTGCTATGACTGCTAGGATGACAAGCAAGGATGGCATAGTTAGGGGTTCTCAATCTGCGGGTCACAACTCTTTTGGGGTCAAAGGACCTTTGCACACTGGTTGTATCAGATATCTTACACATCAAATTTTATGCTGATTCATACAAACAGCAAAATTACAGCTGTGAAGTAGCGATGAGATAATTTTAAGGTTGGGGGAGCGCCACAACATGAGGTATTGTATCAAAGTGTCACAGTATTAAAAAGGCAGAGAACCAATGCTTTCTTGTCTATCAGGCAACGTTGTAGAAGAGATAACAGAAGGCCACATGATCAATGAACCTAGCACAGTTTGCTCTGCCTTCTGAACCCAGCAGGGACTGTTTTGGTTTCATTGATCACATTGCCTTTTGTTGAAAGGCAGAAGGTTAAACTAGGTATTCTGGGTACTACCTGTTCTGATGGGGAATGCTTTTTCTGGGTTTTTGTTTGTTTGGGCTTTTTGTTTGTTTTTGTTGTGTGTGTGTGTGTGTGTGTGTGTACACGTGTGCTTGTTAGGCGGGGAGGAGAGAGAGAGAGAGAGAGAGAGAGAGAGAGAGAGAGAGAGAGAGAGAGAGAGAGAGAGAGAGCATGCGCTGAGACAAGGCCCCTAGGCCTCCTGGGAAAGGCCTTCCTTCAAAAGCTCAACAGAGAAGAGGTGCCCACACACAAATGGAATCTGTCCAAGGAGCAGGAAGAGCAGAAAGACAAGGAGGACCAGAAAGTCAAGGTCAGACAAATGCAAAGGCACTGGCAGTGATCCCAAGTCAGAGCTGCAGAGGTCAGAGCTCAGGTTGGTCCAGAAGACCTTATAGCTGCAGGGCCAGTGACCTCCCATGTTGGAGACATCAGGGAAATGGTGTAAGGAAAAAGAAAGCAAGGCAACAGCTGGAAACCCAGAACTAAGCAAGGCAACAACTGGAAACTGGCACAGTATACACAGCTGTAGTCTAATCAGGTGGATGTGGGCTCTAGACCCCTAAGACTGTGACCTTGATTGAGTAGAAGGGCATCCTGATGCTGGAGGGGTGGAAAGCTAAAAGTCAGAGCCCAAGTTATCTCAAGGTATCTTAGATCTTTGAATTGCCAGTGGCTACTAAGATCAGCTCCTAACAAACTACTTTTAGATAAAACTTGAAATGCAGGCTGGGTTGGCTTCAGCTAGTTTCACCCCCTCTGAGGCTAGGAAGGAAATAGATGCAACATCTTATGACCAAAATCTCTTTGCCTTGCTGTAGCCCCTGCCTCATGACCCACCAATGGGATTGGTTGGTAGGCTGGTTTGTCTTTTCATTTATTTAGTTATTTTTGTAGGGTCTTACTGAACCTGGAGCTTGTTCTATCTCAGGTTGGTCTCTCACTTACAGAGACCCTACTCAGAATGCTGGGATTAGCTGGGCGATGGTGGCACACGCCTTTAATCCCAGCACTCGGGAGGCAGAGGCAGGCGGATCTCTGTGAGATCGAGACCAGCCTGGTCTACAGAGCTAGTTCCAGGACAGGCTCCAAAGCCACAGAGAAACCCTGTCTCGAAAAAACCAAAACAAAAAAAAAAAAAAAGAATGCTGGAATTACAGGCATGACCCAACACACCCAGCCCTCCATCTGTGCTTTGTAAAAACACAAAACCCTGGCTTCCATTTCTGGGACTGGCAAAGTCCACATAAGGCCTGGAAATACAGGCCCATAATCCCAGTTTCTAGCAGGCTGAGGTCAGAAGATCATGAGCTTAAAGCCTATCTAGCCTCCTTGAGTAGCTTAGTAAGACCCTGTCTCAAAATAAAAAGTGGGAAAATAAGTTTGGGAGCCTGGAGTTGGAGGTCAGTGGCAGAGACCCCTGGAGTCCATGGCCAGCACACAGAAAGGGCTCGTAAGAACAACAACAGCAGCCAGGTATGGGGTTGCACACTTTCACTCCCACAACCAGGAGGCAGAAGCTGACAGATTCCTGTGACTTCCAGGCCAGTCTGGTCTGCATCGCAAGTTCCAGGCCTGCCTGAGCTATATGTGAGACCATGTCTCAATAAATAAATCAATCAATAAATAAATAGAATGGAAATAGAAAGGAGTTTCATATAATTTTTTTCCAACATTGAATATCACTTATGAATCAAGGATGAATTCATGTCTTAAAGCCATAATCACTCAAATTTGTATCCCAATAAAATATTTTATTACCCTCCTAAAGGAAAGTTCATATATTTATATAGTCACAGTTTGATAGTATGGGGGGCGAGAGAGAGAGAGAGAGAGAGAGAGATAACAGGGACAGCATGATATACAGGTTTGAGTTTTTTACTTTTTTAATTCAAAATCTCAATCCCCCAGGAGAGCCTCTAACTCACCCAGTAGCAAAGATGAACTTGCATTCCTCCTACTGCCTGTCTTCCAAGAGTTGGAATTGCCAGTGTTAGGAATACAATTGTTTGCCAACATGCTGGGTAGGGGAGTTGGTTTTTAATGATAAAATGAACGTGCTAGAAGCTTAGGGAACCGTGCAGCTGGTAGACAACTCGCCTAGGAAGCAGGAAGCCCTGAGCCTGATCTTCGCCGACAGATAACCTAGGCCTGGAGGTCAGCACCTGGGAAGGGGAAGCTCAGAAAGTCAAGGTTCTCCTCAGCAAAGCTTCTTTCAGTAGGAAGCCGAGATCACAATAGGTCCTGTGGCAAAGAAACCGAACTGGACAGTATATACATGTCATCCCAGAAGGCAGTGGTGGACTTCCATGAAGATGCAAAAAATTTGGGGTAAAAATCAAATGAGTGCTCATTATGATGTATATCTTACATTTTCTAACTCATGGCTTCTTTTTAATAGTTCACAGGTTAAATGGGGGAGAGATTTGCGAGATGGGGCATTGGAAGTGAGGGGAAGTACAAGTCAGACAGACCGACAGACAGACAGCTGAGGGGATGAGACAGTCTGGAGGAGGATTGCATCAATTTTCCCCAACATAAATGCATGCATTTACAAAACTCTTATGAAGGTTTTCTATACATATCACCCTCACTATGTAAATAACTCAACAACTCCACAGTCATTGAAAAATGAATACCACCGAGTAGTGGTGATGTACATCTTAAACCCCACACTCGGGAGGCAGAGCCAGGAGGATCTCTGTGAGTTCCAGGGATGGCTCCATAGCTACTAAAAAACCCTATCTCAAAAACAAAAACAAAAAAAGAAAGAAAGAACGAAAGGAATAGAAAAAAAGAAAAATGAACACCAAATACTACAAGCTGCTCACCGACACACACTGGGCACCCCCTTCCACTCTCCAATACTCCAACTAAAACAAAACTTTCCTATGTCTGGCCAACCTCCCAAACCTAACACAGGACCTCAACTCACAGCAGCTCTTGGGAGGCTCTCCCTTTCCTTCAGCAAACTGTTTCTTACAAATATTTTTACTTTGCAGACCACAAAAGTCAAGGAACAAGACTGCAAATATATCCATGCCCTCCGCTCAATTACACTCACCTCACTGGGCCCATTTCCATGTTATATCCAATATTACACTTTACTTAGACACGGGGCTAAATAGAAAAGGACCAGACAATTTTCTACAGGTTTCTTCCTATTTCTCATGTTAACTTTGCTTAAGATCATTTTAATAATTCATCTATGAAAGTCCATTATTCCCTTCCACCTTCCAAGAGTCCAAAGAACTCTATTGGATGCTAAGTTGCCCTGATATCTAGAGACTCGCCCCCCCACCATTGTCCTAATGTTCTGCACACAATCCCACACCATCCCATATAACATTCTATATGGTAGATAAACCCGAAATCCTGATTGTTTCTTCCACAGGAGTTTGCAGAAGACTGTACTCACCAGTTAGGTAGGGGAGCCACAGCTGCCTGTTGTAGTCTCTCCTTCTAGTCCTCTGCTGCTCAAGGGCTCCTCCTGAGCTGCCAGTGACTCGCAGTTCCATCCTTATCTCCCGGCCACACCTTCAAGTGTTTTGTTTGAAAACTGAGTCATTCTAGTTCTACAATCTTTCTCCCAATCAGCTATTCACTCACTTCTGGAGACCTTAATAAAATAATTAAAATAGCATTCAGGAAGCAGAGGCAAGTCGATCTTGTGAGTTCCAGGCCAGCCTGGTCTATTTAGTGAGACTTATTCTCCAAAACAAAACAAAACAAAAACCAAATTTCTGCTGGGCTGTCTCTAGAGCCTCAGCAAAGCTCTTCACCTGAGTTCAGACTCCAGGCCTGGAGATCATGCTGACTCTGAGATGGTTCCTGGATAAGGGGAATTGAAAAAAAAAGTGGAAGAACTTCCTCACTTGCAGAGGAATAAAGGGAAAGGCAGAAGAGACATTAAATACAGATAAGAGCCCCGTGAGGGTCCCAGTGCAGAGGCAGAAGTGAAAGCTGACTCCTTTTACTCACTGGTCTGCCATTCAGCTACCATTGTCCTAACACATGTTCATTACAGCCCATGTTAATAGTGGAAGAGTCTCAGCAAATGAAGGCAGATGAGAGTCTCTGCTTGCAGAAGTGACGGACAGAGGATGCAACTTCCAAAGATGAGCTTCTCCATGTTCTGATGCTCTTTTTCCATGTACTAACTGGTCTATGTGGCTTCCACAGTTAGGTACTTGTACAAGACAGGAAATTGGATGTGATGATTTTCAGTTCTGGCAAATAGGAGGTGCTACGATGTCCAAAGCAAAATGTTTCCAAGAGGTATTGTCACTTTGTAGGGCTTCCTCATCTCCCCTAACCAAAGAAATAATTAAATAAACCATGCATGGACTTCTTAAAGATGTTGAGGACAATGTCACAGATCTGCTTGAGTCTAAAAATTCTCCTGGACAATCAGCATCTGAGTAGCTGTAAGATGCTGCCACCACACCCATTGGGGAAAGACAGAGTCAGGGACTTTTCATAACATTAGGTTTTACCAAATGGACTTAGGATAATCATTTCTGTTTGGATTTGGAGTGTTGTTTGTTTTCGTTTCTCATTCTGAGACAAAATATCAATATAATGCATGCTAGCCTGAACTCCTATGTAGCCAAGCAGGACTATATACTTGCCATCCTCTTGCCTCCCTTGTGCTGGCATCACAGGTGTGTACCACTGTGTGTGGGTTTCTGCTGTGCTGAGGTTACAACCCAGGACTCCATGCATGTTTGGCAAGTACACATGTTTGGCCTCCATCCACAGCCGGGACGGCCATCTTACAATGAACTCTACACTCAAATCAAGATGTCCCACAGTCCCTGAGCACCAAGTGAACTGCCCATGCCAGGGGAGCTATATAAAATATGTGCTAAGTCTTGTCAATATCCTACTCTGGGGCTGTGACCTTAAACAATGTGGACTCCAGTTATTAACAGTGCATGTTTATAGAGGATGGCAACAATTTATTAGAACTCTGTGACCTGAAAATACCTCCAAGAAACACACAGACAGAATATTGTATATATAATAAATAAATAAATAAATATTTTTTAAAAATTATAAAAAAATATCTCCAAGAAGTACATTTAAAAAAAAAAGTACGAAACAACATATTCCACAGGTACTCATTTTGGGAAAAACTCAAGACAATGATATAATGGTATATTCTGTCCCTTTAAGAGACAAGCCACTCCCTCCCCTATCTGCTGAGGCAAGCTGATCTGCTTTCAGGCTGAGCCTTCCTTTTTAGTCTTTCTCTCTCTCTCTCTCTCTCTCTCTCTCTCTCTCTCTCTCTCTCTCTCTCTCTCTCTCTCTCAAAGGCAGCTTCTGTTTCCCCCTTCTCCCCACTTCTCCCCTTCTCCCTTTGTCTCTGTCCCTCTCTGTCTCTGTCTCTCTGCCTCTCTCTCTGCTCTTACCCCTTCTCTCCTTCCCATCCATAACCCACTAAATAAATATCCAACTTCACTCTGCATGGCATGCCTATCCGTCTAGGTCTTCACCCACCACAAGGCTTCCTGCCTGGGACCCGGCTGTCTTTGTCACCTACCGTGGTCTCTGGACCTGCTGTCCATTTCCTGACGCTGTTCTTATGGCCCACTGCTGCCACTTGGGGACCTGCAGCGTTTTTGCTGCTGTGCCCCTTGGAGGAACCACAGCACTTTACTTAAACCATTGCAAATGACACCTTATTTACACGCATTTGTCTAGAGGTGGAAATGTCAAGAAAAAGTCACCAGACTCCTCATCGTGTCTCTCGGGTAGAGAAGCAGCTGCAATAGTAGGACTGTAGTTTGCAGCTGTATGCATTTTATCTTTTTATCATTTGAGAGTGTAAAAGACTCATTAATATATGTTCAAAGGATTTTTTTTGTTTGCTTCTCAATTTGTTTAATATATATTTGTGTGTGTTTGTGTGAGCGGGTGTGTGAATACATGTGAGTGTATGCCACATGCATTCTCTTGCAGGACTGAAGGGAACAATGGATCCCCTGGAACTTGTGTTACAAGTCATTATAGCCCCTCCACATGGATGCTGGGAAATTCCTCCAGGTCCAGTGGAGGAGCCACAGGCACTCTGAACTGCTGACACAGCTCTCCAGCCCCACGCTAAACATGTGACATAAAAATTAGATGAAGGGGCAGCAGGAGCTGCAGCCTGAGCCTTGAACTGAACGAGGAGAGGAAGTAGCTGAGTGACAAATTTATCACCCTGCTTCCTGACTGTGCTCGCAGCTGTCTCATGTTGCTGCCACAGTCCCCACCATGATGTTTGTACCCTCAAACTGTGAGCCAAAATATACCCTTTCTTCCTCAGAAGAGTAAACAGAAAATAAGATTTTTTAAGGAAAACAAAACAAGACTCAAGATTATGTATTGCTACCTAGATGGAAGTACTTTTATTATTATGATTTTATTTTCTCAGTCTAATTACAGCATTCTTTCTTTTTTTCTTTCTTTCTATCCTTCTCTTAGTAACAGATTGCACCAGAAGGATGCCACCACGCATGTGGAAGGATAGGTGGCTACACAATCCAAATGTTACCCTATGAAACACTTTTTCCTCTACCAAGTAATGCATTAGGTCGCCATGGTTTTGGGAATGAACATTAGATTTTGTCACATGTGCCAGTTCAGGAAATCACCTACTTATGGAAAACTCACTCCATCAGGCCATCCATATTCAAGAGAAGTCACTTGAATTTCATTGAACTGAGTTTGTTGGACCTGTACCTTTAGGTCTATAGGACAGAAGTAAAGCCTGGCTCGAGTTCAGGGTCTACACTTCGAGGCCTGTGTGACAGAGAAAAGCCTGGTTCCAGTTTGGGTGAGGATGAGACAGCAAAAACTAGGTAGACGCCCCTCCATACAAAGGGAGGGTTTGCCTGCCTCTCATTGGCTGGAGGTATTCCCGCATCACAGTATCTCACTTAACATATTTAAGCTGACACTCACAGTAATAAACTGAGTTCCTCCTTTGACTTGACTCACTATCACTGCTGATTGTCCTGCATTGTGGGGCTGTGGAATGGGCAGATAGCACATTCACCTTTCCCTGGGGAATAAGGAGGCTCGGGAAGCCTAGCATGAGTTAAGCAAATGTGATGCTAAAAATTTGTATTTCCAGAGCAGGAGACAAAGACATGGTGAAGCGCTCCCTCCCAGTGCCCTTCAGAACGCAGTGGCAGCAGCTCTGCTCCCGGCTCCCTGGGTCTTGCTGCTCCATTGCCTGGATATTGACCTAGCCTGCTGCACTCTGACTTCCTTGAAGAAAAACTCATGAATCTTCTTTCTCTTAAAATTTTTTAAAAATATTTTATTTCTTTTCATGTGTATGGATATTTTGCCTACCTATGTATCCCATGCACCACATGCATGCCTGGTACCTGAGGAGGCCAGAAAAGAGTCAGTCAGATCCTTGGGGACTGGAGTCACAGGCAATTTTCAGCCATAGTGTGGTCACCAGGACTGAAACCCAGGTCCTCTGAAAGAGCAACCAACACTCCCAATGACCTAAGCTTCTCTCTGCCTCTTTATGGGATTGCAACCCAGCAGGCAGGTACTCATCCTTCCAATCACAGTACAGCAACTCATTTTCATCAACTGTGAGTCAAGCTACAAGTTCTTGTGAACTTATAGTAAACGGATGCAAGATTATAAACTCGAGTGGAGAGCGGAAACATGCAGCAGGGGTAGCTTTGGTGCTATCCAGTTTGGCTCAAAAATGCAAGGTCGAGTGCAGACCTGTAAATGACCAAATTCTATCAGCCAGATTTCAGACAATGACACATCCAATAACTTATCACACAGGTATGCGTGCCAACAGCAGAAGCAGGAGAGGATGCCGTCAACAGTTTCTACACAGATCTACAGAGCGAGGTAAGCAGGGCGCATAGGAATGACATATTCATCATTATGGGTGTCTTCATTGCAAGAGTGGTATCTGGAGAAAGAATGGACTATTACAGCGTCATGGGAACATATGGATTCAGACAAAGGAATAATAGAGGGGAACAACTGCTTGACCTCTGCTATGCAAATGATTTGTACAGATCCAACACAAAATTCAAGTAAGCCCAACCATCAAGATGCTGGTAGTGTGAGTCTCCTAACAAAAGCACACACAGTCAAACCGACTACATTGTGGTCAGCAGGAAACTCTTAACTAGCATCCAAAAGAGCCCATTATTTCTTAGTGCTGACTTAGGGTCAGATTACCAACTTGTTATGGCCAGCATTCAACTGAAACTTAGGAGAGGCACGCCAGGCAAGACAAACTGGAAGACTGATCACCAACAACTGATGAACCCCGCTGTACGGAGAGTACAAGAGAACTGCTGAAAAGGAGCTGAGGGAAATCAGTAAACAACCCTTTATGAATATAGAAAGTGAATGGGAGAAAGTCAAAAGAGTTACATAGGAGGCTTCAAAGAAGAAGCTTGGTTAAGCAAAAAGGGTAACACCAGTTGAATGGCTTTCTGCAGAGATGATCAACATGACAAAAAAAAGAAGGAAGCTAAAGAGCAAATGAAGAGGGAATCTGCAGGTAGCAAAATACCACAACTGTCTGTGCAGGGAGGGCAAAAAGAAGAGCAAAGAAGGATGGAGAGCTGTATATGCATATATATACACACAACACAATGAGGTCGAAGAGGCTAAACTACATAATAAAACACATCTTGTTTACGAAGCTATCAGATGGATAACTGCCAGATGTGCTCCTCAGATATGGGTGATTAAAAATGGGCAAGGTCATTTATTAACAGAATGAGGGGAAGTCAAGCAAAGATGGAGACAATACTTTGATGCCCTATACAATGACCCTAATGCTGTCAATGTAGACTACAAGAAAAACCTCGGCAGTTACTCAAATAACAGAGACAATGAGGAAATATTAAATATTGACAGGAGAGAGAATGTGGAAATGATCAAGAGAGCAAAATGCAAAAAATCCCCAGGAGCTGATGACATCACGGAGGAGGAGCTGGAGGTGGCTTCAATAGGCTCAGGGGCCAAGCACTTCTCAGACTCTTCAGAGAGATATGGGAACACGAAGAGATTCCCAAGGAATGGAAGCACTCAGTCATAATCCCACACACAAGACAGAAGGACAAGCTGGACTGCTCATATTACAGGGGCCATAGCAGCAAGATCTTCTCCATTATCCTGCAAAGGATCAGAGGGAAGCCTAGCAGAGGCCCAGTGCAGATTCAGAGGTAACAGGAACACAATTGATCAGATCTTCACTTTGAGGCAACAGGCAGAAAATATGAAGAATTTAGAAAAGACTTATATGTCTGTTACATTGACTTCAAGAAGGCATTCGACAGCATCTGGAGGAAAGGACTTTGGGAAACAATGAGGTTCTACAGGTACTCAGAGAAAAATCATAAGAATACTAGAAAATGCTTATAAACATATGTTTGCATCAGTCAAAGTCTATGAAGATCTACGTGGTTAGTTTAAGACAGTAATAGGAATGTTGCAGGGATGCATCCTCTCATCACTACTCTTAATATATTCCTAGAATTAATAAGAGCAACAGCCCTGGAGGACGAGGAGATAGGCATGCAGTTAGGTGGTGTGCGAATCAATAACTTGCGTTTTGCCGACGTTACAGAATGACTTGCTGAAAGTGCCATGGTAAATGGAGTGGTGGAAGTAAGTGAAAACTTTGTTATGAAAGTAAATATCGCCGGGGGTGGTAGTGCATGCCTGTAAAACCAGCACTTGGGAGGCAGAAATAGGTGGATCTCTGTGATTTCCAGGCCAGTCTGGTGTACAGAGAGAGTTCCAGGACTTGCTCCACACCTACTGAGAAACCCTGTCTCGAAAAACCAAAAGGAAAAAAAGAGAGAAAAAGTAAACATGGAGAAGACTGAGATGCAACACAGGGGAAGGGCACACAAGGAGTTTAACATTGCAATAAAGAATCTGAACCTAAAACAAAGGTCAACTTTGTCTATCTGGGAGGAAACTACAGTTTAAAGGAGGGAACTATTTCAGAAGTCAAAAGACGGATAGGGATAGCAAAGGCTGCATTCCAGCCACTAGGAGTGGTTCAACCACCAAGAGACATAGCAACCACAAAAACAAAACTACAAGTCTATGAGCCACTTGTCTTGAGCTGCCTTCTTTACAACTCTGAAACCTGGACAATGAAACGCTCCTCAGACAGCGGCTGAATGTGTTTGAGATGGCATGTCTCAGGAGGATTCTAGGGGTCACATGAAGATAGGCTGTGCAGTGATGGCATTAAGAAACACCTCTATCTACAGAAGGAAGTAAACTACAGGATATGGCAAAGCACTTGAAATACGTCGGCTGTGTTAAAAGAATGAATGGCAGCAGATACCCGAAGATAGCCCTGCTTGGAGGAGTGCACGAGATAAGTTGAAGAGGAAGGCAGAAAACACGGTGAATAGACAGTATCAAGGAAGACTGTGGGACCTTGGGTATGACAATAACAGAAGCATCTAGGACTGCCCCGGATAGGAACAACTGGGGAATCGCCACAAATGGACTGCCCACGCATGCTTAAGCATTGCTAGGTCATAAATGATGATGAGTCAAGCATTATGTAGGTTCCTGAGGAACGGCAGGTATATTAGAGTTTCCTCTCTAGATTATACAGTCAGATTGGAATGAACTATCCGAGAAATAAACTGACTAGGGACGAGAAGGATGTTTTCTGGACAACACATGTAATTGGGAATCTGAAAGCTACAAGGCAGCCCTGCAAACTTCAGAGAGAAGCGTCCTAAGAAAGGGAACAGCCTTGGCATAGGAGCCAGGACCAGGAGAACTCGGGCTCTCCTAGCAGCAGACAGGAAGCCAGTGTGGCTGAAACAGAGAATCAGGAAAGAGAGGTGGGCCAAGGTGGGAGAGAGGCAGTCCCCCAGGCAATGGCTGAAAGGCTCCTCTACAACAGAGCAGGTGGGTCCTTCTGAGAATCTTAGAGCTGGAATTCTTGGGCTACCAGGTGAGGACCATGGACTATTAGGACAGCAAGAGTGGAACAGAGGCCCCAGTTAGGACACGGATTCCCAGAAGGGAGAGGGAGGAAGGTGAGAAGCAATGATCATAAAAACCCCTGGGCTTCCCAGAAGACTCCTAGGAATTGCTTGAGTTCCTAAGGTTTGCTTAATCTAGTTCTGTTTTGTTTTGTTTGTTTGATCTGCAGCTCTGTTTGTCCTGCACCAGCCTCCTGACTGCTTTCTGCGGGTGTGTCCCGCCACACCTAGTTGAACTGGATTCTTCAGCCAAATTTAAAAAGCAAAACCTAAACTAAGGGGCCCATGCTTAAGTAAAAATATAGTGTTCTTGGGGTTGAGCCTGTAACTAGAGTAGAGTGTTTAGCTAGCCTGGACTGAGGCCTGGGTTCAACACCCTGCATGGTAGTTCATGCCTGCAAGGTCAACACCTGGAAGTTAAAGGCCAAGTCACAAGTTCAAGGGTTGGTACTAAGTAGAAAGTTCAAGGTCAGCCTTAGCTGTGTGAGACCCTGTCTCCAAAAAATATTTCGTCGTTTTTGTTTTGTTTTGTTTTTCTTTTTAATAATTGCCTTGAAATTATTTGTTTAGCTATTATCCTAGATTGCTTTCTATTGCTGTGATAAACACCATGGCCAATAGAAACTTGGGCGGAATGTGTTTATTTGGGTTCCTGGTCACTCTCTATCTTTGAGGGAAATCAGGACAAGAGCTCAGTCAGGGCGGATGTTAAGACGCAGAGGGAAGCTGCTTACTGTCTGCTCAGCCTGCTGGTCTACACACAGGAGACCACTGCCCAGGTGGCACTGCGCACCGTGGCCTGGACCCTCCCCCATCCATCATTAATCTTGGAAATGCGCATATACACACCACAGGCCAATCCTCAGTCCAGGTTCCCTCTTCCCAGGAGACTCTAGTTTGTGCTGTTGACGAAAACTAAGCAGCATGGCTGTCACTGAGTGACGTCATCTGAAATCTGTTACTGTGCTTTGGTCTTGTTATTCCAAGTACGATCACATGCTTTGACATGTCAGCTTACACTTAAACTCTAGACCTTCACAGCATGAAATGTCCACATAGGATGATTTTGTTTGTTTGTTTTACTATTGTTTTTATAAAGGATATTTCTTGCAGCCATGTTTGAAATACAAAAAAAAAAGTGAAAAAGAAATATCTGTCTATAGAAAAATAGCTTAACGGGATACATTTCTTCCACCTAACAGTACAAACCCACTTAAATAAAGTGTGTTATCCAAGACAAAAAAAAAAAAAAAGGAAGTTACACTGAGAAGTTACAGGAGTTAGCCCCTACCCCCATGGTTGTTGAGCATCCGAGATATTGGCAGTCAGGGCTGTGCTGTGTAACAAATGTAAAATGCACACTGAACTCCCAAGACTTGCAATGCAAGAGTATGAACTCTCCTTGGTGATTTTTCTATCTATTCTGTGTGAAATGACAGGACTTAAAGTACACTGAGCTAAGGAAAATAAATTCTTAAAATCAATGTTCTTATTTTTATTTTAAAAGTGTGTGTGTGTGTGTGTGTGTGTTGTTTGTATACACATGTGTACCTGTGTGTATGGGAACCTGCACATACACATGCAGTCCAGAAGAGGGAGTCTGGTGTCCTCCTCTATTACTCTGCCAGTTTCCATGAGACGTGGTCTGATCTCCTCCGAATCTGATGCAGAAATCAATCACCAGAACAAAGAAACACGTAGGGGACAGTCTCATTGTACTTGGCCCCTTTTATGAAGAGCCACATGAACAAGTTCAGTGCACGATAGCTGATCTGCACTGGCCGAGCTGTGTAGCTGTTTGGCTATGTCAGAGTGGATGCTAAGGAAGGAAACAAACATCTGAGTGTAAACACACAGGTGGAGCATGTGTGAGTCAGAGAGGTAGATCTTTAGAGTTCGTGGCCAGCCAAGGCTACATAGTAAGAACTGTCTCCAAAAAACAAACAAACAAACCAAAAAAGGATGGTAAAATTTCCAAACCACTCATGTTTTTCAGCTGTACTGGGAATATTAGGTTCTCATGATTCTCCTGTGTCTGATGCTCTCTGAGTTGGTGAAATGGATTAGTAAAAAATGCTGAGGATCCCCAAGTGGCTGCAGTGGCAGAAATACTGAAGGCCAAGAGGCAGCAGTGGGTAGCGGGTCCCGAGAGCAGCCAGCCTCCCTCAGGGACAGTGCAGGATACCACGAAGCAAGTCTCCAAAGGTGGCTGGTCCTAGGCAGGGAAGCACATGGCGGGCAAGAGACAGAGACATGGATAGGCATGCAGAGTGAGATATTTATTTGGTAGGTTATGGAAGGGAAGGGGGAGAGAGAAAAGAAGAGAGAGAAAGAGAGAGGGGGGCAGAAGCTGCCTCAAGCACGAAGAAAGATATGCCTGCCTCAGCAGATGGGGGTGGCGGGGGGGTGGCGTGGCACTCCGGGTCTCAGGATTGTACAGTAATGCTTTGAACTGCTGAGTCATTATCTCACAAGCACTATCTTCTCTTTCTTTTGAATATAGGTGGTAGAGAAATTAAAATTACTTCTGTAGTTCTCATTGTATTAGCACTGGACAGAGCCAGCCTAGAGTAGAGAACAATTACATGGATGACAAGGATGAGTCCTGGGCAGTGGGAATGCTCAGTGGAAAGACAGGATGGAGGATACCAGCGTACACTTCAACTCTGGGGCTGGAACGTACACTTCTGTTGGTTGGCTGGAGTTTGTTGTTGTTTGTCTTAGTTAGGGCTCTGTTACTGTGTCAAAACACCATGACAAAAATGTCAGCTGGGGAGGAAAGGGTTTATTTGACTTACATTTCCACATTGCTGTTCACTGAAGCCAGGACAGGAAACTCAGGGCAGGAACCTGGAGGGGAGCCGCTTACTGGCTTGTTTCCCATGGCTTGCTCAACCTGCTTTCTTGTAGAACTCTGGACTAGTCCAGGATTGGTACCACCCACCACGGACTGGGCCCTCCCTCGCTCATCACTAGTTGAGAACATGTCTTGCAGCTGGATCTCATGGAAGCATTTGCTCAACTGAGGCTCCTTCCTCTCTGATGACTCTAGCTTGTGCCAAGTTGACACATAAAAACAGTCAGTACATTATTATTTGTTTTGAACAAAGTCTCATGTAGCCTGGGCCAGCCTAGAATTCTCAATGTAGCTAAGGCTGACCTTAGGCTCCTGACTTTTCTGCCTCTGTGTATAGATTACTAGATTTCAAGTATGCATCACAATGCTCATCTTTTTGCTGTATTTTATTTTATTTTTAAATAGTTCCATATAGATTAGCAGTTTTTTTATTCATCTAGTTATTTAGTTTTGTTGATGTGCATGTATTGTTCTCTCTCTCTCTCTCTCTCTCTCTCTATATATATATATATATATATATATATATATATATTGTGTGTGTGTGTGTGTGTGTGTGTGTGTGTGTGTGTGTATTGGGTAGGGAAGGTGGTTTTATGGAAAAGATCTGTACTTTAAACTCAATTTTGCTGTGTGTTTAAAACTAATGTTTTGTTTTTTGAGACAGGGTTTCTCAGTGTAGCTTTGGAACCTGTTGTGGAATTTATTGTGGCGACCAGGCTGTGCTCAAATTCACAGAGATCTGCCTGCCTCTACCTCCCAAGTACTGGGATTTAAGGCATGTGCCACCACCACCTGGCCTAAAACTATTCTTGGAAAACAAAGTCTTTTAAAAAGAAAAATTACCGAGTCATTTTTTGGCTCCTGCAGGTGCAGAAGCTGGTGAGGACCAGCAGCCTGTATCAGCATTCTGCAGAGTAGGGGTCACCTTCGAGCATTTCCCCACAGCACAGTGGGGATTCCTTGACTTTTTTTAATAGTTTTTTTGTGGGGAAATATTGAGTCCTTTGAAGGCCCAGGGACAGAGTCAGCTAACAGCTGTGCTCCAGCTTCCCGGGGAGCCTCATAAAGACATAAAAGTTCTCAGGCATTCCCAATAACTACCTCCATGAAGCCAGGCCTGGGACAGGCTTGCTATAGCCTATAGGACAACTAATAACATCCCAGAGACCGATACAGGGGTTTAAACTGAACATCAGAAAAACAAAACAGCCAGCCAATAGCTCTTACTTCTACCTCAGTCTGAAATGGCCATCCTGCCTCCGGAAATCCTCAGAATGAGACTGGCTGAAACCTGTCTCCTCCCATTTCTCCCATTTTATATTCTTCTCCAGTGTGGGATTAAAGGTGTGTACCACACTACTGCCCAGTTTCCATGGCAGACTAGTGTGGTTACTGGGATTGAAGGTGTGTGTCACCACTGCCTGGTCTGTAAGGCTGACCGCGATGGCTGCTTTAATTTCTGATCTTCAGGCAAGCTTTATTTATTATAATACAAATGAGATATTAGCACACATGCCCTTTCCCCTTCGTGGCTGTACACCAGTCCTCACCCATTTGTGAGATTGTCCTGTTTCATGCTGTTTGTTTTGTGTTCTTCTGCAGGACTAAATTGCGACCTCCTGAAAACACTCCTTATTGAGTCCTTTCCCCTCCCAGGCTCCCTAGGTCCGTGGGTTTTAGTCCAAGTCACGCACATAAATCATCTAAATTGAAACACACAGGACACCAGCAGCTGACATCTGTGATCCCAATCAGTGGCTCAGTGGGCAGTTTTCAGCTCTCCAACTGACTCAGCTGAGCAGCCAAAGCTGCAAACTCCAGGTCTTGATGAGTCCTTGACAGGTCCCCAAACTTCTCCGCTCTCCTCCAGCTAATCATAAAAGCAAAGTAAAATGGCTGCATAAAAGAAAAACATAAATAGAAACACATGGAGAAATTAAAATACGGTACCAAGTATAGACCATCACAGCCCCTATCCCACTACCACCTCAAAGCTGGAAGTTTGGTCTCAGCTCCTGCTAGACCCAAAGTAGTTAGGGCCAAGTTTCCTATCCCCTCTTCCTCTTTTTTCTGCTCCGACGAGCACACAGCCTGTAGACCACCCTCTCCCCTCCTTTCCTTTCTGAAAACCTCTTATAATCTCTAATACAAGATACGATGTAAGTAATGAACCTTTCCCCTCCTGCCCCATTACCCAAACCAAGCTTATTATCTTAGAACCATACCGCTGAAGAAAATTCTGATATTCTAACCCAGTGTGTACCTTGTAGCCATCGCGGTTTATTTTGGGGTTAAGCTCATTAAACCTCTCAGGGTCTGGAAAGATTTGCTAGGGCAGGCGAAAACCTGGCTGATTGGATCTGAGGATAAAATTAAATAAATCCACTCACGTGTGTTATCCTTACATGTTCTTTATTTTTCTGGCCGAAGGAGCAGAGAGAAGAAGCATGAGGGGCGATCTCTATCTGGTCTTAGTTTCTACAGGCATACTTGGGAATTCCATAGGCAAAACAATGCTAACATGTGCATTCAGAATTGCAAAAAGGGTAGGTACAACCTGACAAAACAGCACTCCAGAACAGGTGACACCACCCACCCAGGAAAGAGTCAGTGTCTGAGGGGTACATTCCAAGTCATTAGATAAAGTTACTAAACTCCCCTGAACCTGGATTTCACCTACATCCAGACCTGTCTATCTGGTAGGGTCTTCCTATCCCTTTGAAATTCCTACATGGTCTGTTAGCAAAGGTAACTTTGTAGGATTGACTCTATGTACATTTGACTGTTAGAACAAAAAGTGAATGTTATTGCTCTAAGGCCTCATGGTGTGGGGGAACGAAAAGGTCATTCCCTGACTCCTACTGGAGAAGTTACACTGCTGCGGTGTTTTAGTAATGAATCCCATTTTGACGGGAGACTCATGGCTTCACAAGGTTTTTACAGATTTGACAGCGAAAAGCAAGCGTTCCCGCAGCGCTGCAAAGTGGTTTACTCCACGTGGATGTGTGCCTACGCACTTCCCGAGGCTTAGTCTACTGCGCCGTCACTGTACATTCACTGTATGGTGCTTGTGGACTCCACCAGGTAGCAGATGTAAATCTTTAATATATTAAAGTGCTATATTTTCCAGGAGTGAAACTCCTCTCAAACAGATGTGCTCCTAGGTCCCTTGTCTCCCAGCCTTTGAGAGACTCTCCGCCCATCTCTCCAGTCTCACTCTTCCCCATCCTCCTCCCTCCCTTGATGGCAGACAGACAGAATCTTTAGTCCTGGGGGCACAGCTTCCTCTCTGAATACTCCAACTTCTTCTAGTCCAGGGGCCTCTGTATTTGGTAGATTCCTTTCAGGAGACACTCACTTGGCTACACGTCTTTGTTTCATCTCTAATAACATCTGACCTAGGGACAGTCCCTGAGAATGGGCTAAAGCTGTTCCCTCTCATCTAGAGACTCACTCAGCAGACAGTTTTAGCAGCCATAGCTACAGGGTGTGATTGGTCCACAGTGGGGAGACTAGATTCTGCTAAGGTCTCTGTTTATCCCTCATGCCAGTATCCTAGTCCCAAAGGGCATGATTGGGAACCAAGTGCCATCACAACATCCCCGTCTCAGAATCAATCAGCTGATTAATGGACCAGAACTGATGTCCCTTTAAATCTATTCTCAGGAACTAGACTTCAGAAAGGGACCCTAGCCCCAGCCCTGAGAAGGGCAAGTAGCACGTGCTTAAATTATGGTAATTTTTAGCCAAATTTAGAATGTCCTATGAGCATGCCCATAGTAAAGAGATGTCTGCACCAAATGAACTAGTAAGATTGATAAGAAAATGGCAAGACAGTTTTCAAAGTGAAGAAAAAATAGTTTTTATTAGTGAAAGTGTACACAGTTAAAAATTGGCAGCTACTTAGTACCCCATGTTCAATACCCTCAAAATTGGACACACAGTTCTCAGAAGGACTGATTCTGTTGCTTCATAGGATGTACACTGCCAGGCCATGGTAGCACATGCCTTTAATCCCAGCACTTGGGAGGCAGAAGCAGGCAGATCTCTGTGAGTTCAAGGTCAGCCTGGTCTACAGAGTAAGTTCCAGGAGAGGTTCCAAAGATATACAGAGAAACCTTTCTTAAAAAATCAAAACAAAACATGCAAATAAACAAAAAAGATGTGCGAAGTTTCTTAAAATTTAAATGTATAATATAGATGGACATGAAGGTGCCACACACTTTCCATCCCTGCTCTTGGGATACAGAGGCAAAAAGATCTCTGAGACATTGAGGCCAACCTAAACTACACAGTGAGACCATATTCTAAAAAAATAAAAGGCAATGTTTGTTTGTTAAGTATTGTAATGAACTATTCCACAGCAGATTATAAGTAACACAAATGGTATCTTAAAAGTGCAAGATTAGAAAAAATTCAATAAAATCAACATTTATCTGTAGGAATATTAACAAAATTCATGTTGGATCTTGCTATCATCTGAATTGATGATTTTTTTCTATAGTATAACAAAAACACAAACAGCAACTATATCAAATATCAAATAGAAACATGATTCTTTTAAAGATGTACCAGTCAGTACACAAAATAGAATCCTGATTGTAATAATATGAAAATCATTGGCTCGGCTCTAACTCGACATCAGCTATTACTGCAACAACTGCTAGGGTGGGAATGTGCATTCTGGAATGTTTCCCATTGCTCAAAGGCTTCTCAGTCACCTCTCATTACAATGACTCCTGTCCACCAGGGTTAAGTGTGGACATGATAACAGAAAACAGACGGAGAAAACAGACATAGAAGTTACCTTATTGTTACTATTGACAGTAATTGGAGCCCATGAATGTGGCATGTCTTCCACTGAATCCCACATACTTTCACAGAATGTCACTAGTCAAGCAAGTTTTGGAAATGCTAGGTGGTACAGCCAGACCCCTTCATGTCTATCATGCATCTCTAGGAAGACTGAAGAACAGAGCAGGCATCACAATCAGAGCCCTGCAGCCACCAGGCAGGAATCAGGAGGGAGGCAGGAGAGTTCAGAGGCTGATGGCCCCCTCTGGTGGCCTCACCACTGTAGAACTGTCTTAACAAATGTTCCTAGAAAAGCTATAAATCAAAACTCTCAGAGCAAAACTCCAGTTTTGATGATTCATGTTTAAAGAGTTGCCTCAAATTTCAAAAAAAAAGAAAATTAAGAAATGAAAACATCACTATATACCAAAGAAACCCTGCCTTGAAAAACCAAAAAGAAAAGAAAAAAGTCAAAATAGTTTAAACGCAATCATTTTTAGAACATAAAGAAAAGCCTCATTTGGCAAACTCAGGATGCAACTTCCTACTTTCTGACCTCTCCAAGGACCCCCATCAGACACAAACTCATTTCCTAGAACTCTGTAGAGCAGCGGTGGAATGTGGACTGAGATCCACCCTGCTCTCCTATGGGCTGAGTGTCTCTATCTGGAGTCAGGGCTTACTCAAACTGAAAGAAATTAATACCCTCTAGCAAATCTGCTCTTCTCAACACCCAACTGGCATCGACTATACCAACCCAAGAGCCGTTGTTAACTCCAGCAAAATCCAATATTTTGTTGATGTTGATAAACTGATGCACGTTGAGAAATTCATTATGAAATAAATATAAATATGACCTGGGGACAATTAGAAATTTAGAACTCTTCAAAGAAACCAGTGCTAGCCCCAACTCTGTCACATGTGAAACAGGACTTCTCCCAGGCAGAGCCTGTGTCCTGCCCCCCCCCCTTCATCTCTGCATTGCTTCCTTCCAGCTCCTGATTCAGAGCCCAGTGGTGAGAATCGGAACACTGGGCACCAAGTCAGACTGCGGGGGAAACAGCACTGATGACCTCAGTCCCTTGGTCCACTATTTTCTTCCCTGATGTCTGCCTGGACCATTCTCACCATGGTAAGATGTAGCCTCTCCTGACATGAAACACCCATCCTTATATAAGATGAACCAAATGACATGTGTGTCATATTTCCAGAGCTATGAGGAAGCACGATCAATTCTAATGGTAACACTAGACTCCCTTTAATTTATGAGTTAATTAAAACCTGCATGTTCCCATGATTTTACCCCTTAGGGAGGGGAGGTGAAGTGACATTTCAAATTACAACAAAACAGATGAAACATGATCATGAAATACTTCTAAATTCAGGATGTCCCTCCCCTCACTTTTTTTTTAAACTTTCAATCTTATTCCTCTCTTAATGACTTTAATAATCAAGACAAGAATTTATTTCCTGTACTACCGGTGACTATGTTGATTAAAGGAAACACAAAAATCTAAAATGTTCATGTTTGAGGGAACGTTCTGCAATGAGTGAGAGACTGAGGCAGTGTTGAAACAAGAATTAGGATGATGTGAACCGTGAGTTTGAGTATTAACAGCGGAGGGTCACCCTCTCCACCACTGCTGGATGAACAGACACAGAACATAGCCCTGCAGCTGGAAAGGCTGTTTGCGCTGTCAAATCCAGTTGCTGTCTCTGGCAGACGGTGCCTAAGAGGGTTTCTGGGACTCTTTCTGTAGGGTAGGAGTGTTCTCAATTGTGTAAACATTGTCTTCAGCTCGGGCCCGGATAACTTCTGTGTCTTGCAAAGTTCCGATCTTATTGGCATGGAATGCTACCAAGCTGCAGAGAGAGAGATGTTGAAAAAGAATAAGAGATTACCTTTCAGTTTCAAGCAGAATTTTCATTCATGGCACATGCTCAGGACTCTAGGAGACCCATTACAAAAACTGTAACAGTAACCAGTACCATACAGGACCATCCTATCCTATTAGGTCATAGAAAATTTTGCTTAATAAGCATTCAGCTAACCAAAATACATGACTTTAAAAAATCGGCTCATATTGGAATCCTTCAAGAGACTAATGTAATAAAACACAAAACTGGGAGATCTAGACAGAGAGATATCTTGGCATCAAACAGACAGAGATGCCTAATCAGGATATGCATTTTGGAACTGGGATAGGAACTAGGTGACTTGTGTGTTTACTTTGCACTGTGATGCTTTAGAAAGACCAAGGAGAGCCTGGTGACCTGAGTGCCATCCCTGGAGCCCACAGAAAAGGCAGAAGTAAAAGCCAGCTCCACAGTGTTGTCTCTGACCTCCACAGGCACCACACATTGCCCCCCTCCCCCCATTCACATCATGTTCACAGTGATACAAAGTTTCCTTTGTTTAAAAAGAAAGAGTTTTGAAACTTGCATGGCATCTAACCCTCTAACATTAAGCATGGAGTAGAAAACATGTCAAGTCACAAAGCAGCTGTAGCTGCTGGTCTGGGGTACAATTTCAAGGCTACTGTATGCCACACATGCGCAGACACTGCATGCACACAAACAGCAGGAACTGCACTGGAAGGAATTTGGGGAGAGCACAGCAGGTCTTTTCACTTCCCCTATCCTGACAGCTGTGGGAGGGGCTTCCCTTGGAGAGCTCATTCTATACTCATGATCATCAGTGTGGGCACAGTGGACTGATATTTGAGCTTCTAGATCTCATGGAGGAGCAAACCAGAGAAGAAAACAGACTGACTCAGGGGTAATGCTTTGACAGTGGGGTTTTGTCATCTGTGGTCATTTCTACCACTGAAATGTAGAACCGAAATGAGCGTCTCCAGTCGGCCACATGGAACAAACACCTGTGCTGAGAATTATGAAGGACGAGAGAGAGCAAGCTCCACTCTGCCTGGACAGTCACACATGAAGGGAAACACTGTAGGGTCAGGACTCTCGTGTGTCGGTGTGATGGAACTGACAGAAAAAGTCACAAGAGAAAGTCCAGAATGTGTGTGTTATGTAGTGGTTAGTTTGGTTTGGTGACTCCCTTCCTTCCTTCCTTCCTTCCTTCCTTCCTTCCTTCCTTCCTTCCTTCCTTCCTTCCTTTCTCCCTCCCTCCCTCCCTCCTTACTTACTTCCTTCCATCATTCATTAATTCATTTGGTTTAGTCAGAGTCTCACTATGTTTTCCTGACTATCCTGTAATTCCCTACATAGACCCAACTGGCCTGGACACATAGAGACCACCTGCTGAGTCGGAATTAAAGGTATGAGCCACCACACCTGGCGTTATTTACTTATTTTAGTAATTGTTTTAGAACACTCTGTCTAAAAATAAATCTGGGCTCGTTTTACATTTACAGTCCTGAATTAACTTATTGTTGAAATAACAGGTGTGTGCCACCTCATCCAACTTCTCCCCTCTTCTCTATGTGTTGTGTTTTCTCCAATATTTTCTTTTAAATTAAGTGATTAAAAAGTAGCTTTGGGTACTGAAGAGTTGATCAGCAGTTAAGGATACTCGTTGTACAAACAGGAGAACCAGAGTTCAGATGCTGCCCCAGGGGACAGGTAGAACATCTCCTGCATGCCTGGATGTTGCCCCAGGGGACAGGTAGAACATCTCCTGCATGCCTGTAACCCAGCACTGAGGGAGACAGAGGCAGGAGGATCACTGGGACGTTCTGGCTGTCGGCAAAGCAAACTGTGAACTGTAGGCCCAAGAGAGACTCTGCTTCAAAGGAGACAATGAGGGATAGAGGAGGACACTCACTGCCCTCCTCTGGCCTCTATGTATGTGTGCTTACACACACTCATGCCTGTCCTCCCCCTGTCCCGGTTCCTGCCCCCACCTCTATCTACCCTTAACTTTCTCTCACATGCAAAAGTAAAAATTTAAATTAAACCTTTTTTTAAAAAATGTCTTAGCAATAGAGGACCAAAAATATGGGCAAAAATAATGTTGTGTTCTTCCAAGTCTAAGGAATGGTTCCTTTCCATCTACAGAATCCATTAGTTCACTTTATGTTATTTAATTTACCAATTAGCTCTATAAGCTTGGGCTCCTAAGATTGAGGCCAGTGTAGCATGACCTCAGACGTTCCGTCATATTTATGAATCTGTTTTTTAATCTCTAGGATTACACTAAAATATTTCCTACCTTATAGATTTCTTACTGTGAGGGGAAGAAGTGACTGACAATTAATAAGAGCTAACTGTATCAGGCACTTCTAACGGGCTAACACTGGTCAAGACCCAGTTCTTGGCTTGGCTCTTGTGCTTAAAACGACCCGGGGGAGTCTATGGATGGCAGCCTGAAGGACATGGATTTTGACTCCTATACATAGCCCTGTGTCCAGCCAATCTTTAGCCAATTGTAGAAAATTAGATGGCTGTAGACTAGGGCAGGTCACACTAGAGAGAATAAAAGAGCATCCCAAGTACAGTAAACAAGACAAGAACAGTGAAGCCTGGCAAGGCGGACACCAGTGTAGTGAGTGGAGGGTACTGGTAAGAAGTGTGGAGACACTGGTCATACTGCAGTTTCATTACACCCCTGGCAGCCTCAGAAATGATCTTCAACTAAATCCTCTGCTCCCTCGGGGCATCCTCGAACAGCCTACCTCCTAACCCTGTCGTCCCCAGCACACTTCCCTTAAAGCACCTAAGTGACCTTTCTATTAGCTTATATGCTTGGTGATATACTTCAGCAGTTCTTAATAGACTACGTACTCAATGAAAGAAAACACTTGAGTGAAACAAGAGTGGGTCAAAGCAACTCCTTCAGTACCAGCTCCAGGAAGCAAAGCTTACAAGTCAGTGTCCACCTATAAGAGATTAGGACCAAGGGGCCTTCTGTTCCTGTCCTACCATAAATACATAAATACAGAATGCAGAAAGTATCTCTGAGAAATGAGGGTAACCAGAAAGGGACTCATTAAAATTTATTTGGGGATCCAATGTACAGAATGAGGGCCAACCACTATGGAACACACCTGTAATCCCAGCGTGATAGACTCAGAGACAGGAGGATTGTGAGTTCCAGCCTGGCCTAGCTACTACATAGCAAGTTCCCGGCCAGTCTGTACTACATAGTGAACCCTGTCTCAAATCAACCAACCCAGCAAAGAATCAATTACCAAAGAATGTTTTAGTATGAAAAGAGAACAAAGAGAGGAATTCCCAAGACTGTTGGATCAAAAAGATTCAGCACAGTCCATACCAGCTTACCTTAGAGACCCCGACTTCTTTTTCATAAGGATGCACCCTAAATTGGGGTGGGAGGTGGTAAGAAAATTGAAAGAAAGATTACACATGTTATCAGAGACACTCATGACACTTTCTCCTAATCAAGGATGTTGTCTCTGTTTTTGATTGAACCGTCCCCGGGTAACTTTGGGTGATTCCTTCCTGTCCCCCACAGGAAGGATCTTCTGTCCATTCCATCTGGTATATTCATCCACGTGGCCTAATGTACTAGAGTGAAGGTGGTAAACTTTGTTCACTGAGACAAACAAAAGTCTTGATTTTTTTCTAATAATCCTATAAGGGAAAAATAAACAACTTTGGACTAAGGAAGGGAAGACACTTGTTGTATTTTATGTAATTTTTGTGTAATTCTCCCTTTTAGATATGCTTTGACATGAAGTCCAGGCTAGCCACGGACTTGCAGAATGCTGGTATTATAGGCACATGCCTCTAGAGCCACCTTAACTAATCATTTTGTATAAACAGTTTTTTAAAAATTAGAGGGAACCATCTGAAATCTGACAGGCATATCCTTACCCCCCATTTCCTGTGAAACAGGTTAGTAATGGGCTCGTGAATGGTGTTTTGTAAAGCCCGTGGCTGAAGTTCATACACAGGGAATGGACTGTACATAGAGAAACACTGTGTACGGTTGTACACTTTATGGAAAGGACCGCGTAGGCCTGGGTGCCACCTTCAAAGCGTCTGTTCCAGTATGTCAGGAGGCTTCCCACTAACATCTCATTTGCTGCTTCTACTAAGTACATTCCAGAACATTCAAGAGCAGCATTATGGGATATAAGTGAGATTCTCAGAATAGTAAAGGAGAAAAAGCATCTAAGGTCTTATAGTCACTAAAACATCTCAAACCTAGCCAAAAATCTCTTGTGTCATACAGTATTTAATTTCTTCTATGGAGAACATAATGGTAGCGTTTTGATGGTAACAGCTGAAAGACAAAGGATAGGGCTATGAACAAGAGTGTTGCCAAGCACTGTAGCCTATTCCTGCAAGCCCAGCACTGGGATGTTGGAGGCCAGAGGATCTGGAGTTGGGGGTCACGATCAGCTACCAGCTAAGGTCAATACCTGTATGGAGTACATGAGAGCAATTTTACAGAATAGGAATCTTTGGAGACACAGTAGCAATGGTTCAAGGTTACTGAGCACTAACCATGTACCATAAATCATCCACAGAGTTTTCTGGGTCCTAACACATCCCTTGGGGAGTAGATGATTTAACATGAGTGTCTTTGATCTGGGGATATAAAAGCCATGTGAACTCAAAGCCCCCATGGCATGTGCAGGTGCTTAAGGTCAGAGAGCCCTGTCCCTCCTTCCTCGGGGACATCTGTGACATGACTTACTGGTGATAACCGCGGTGCACACAAGCAGCAGCAACAGCAGGGCAGCAGTGGAGACGCCAATGTAGAAGCCCTTACTCATGTTCTTCTGCTGGTTCCATGAAGGGATAGATTCCTAAGAAAACATTAAATAGAATATTAGTAGCAATTAATAAACAACAGTAAACACAAGGGACACCAAGTGAGAGGAGCAGAAAGCACATGCTTGACCTTATCCTAGACGCTAGGTCTTAGAACTGCATCTTTACTGGCCTGGAATATTCAGGATCTGAGGTGATAACGGGCAGTGGAACTCCGAGACTATGTGAAATCAGTGTCGTTGGTGATGATGGAAACGTGGACTATGTTGCTCAAGGCGATTACCTGGGTAGATGCCTCAGTCAAAATTCTAACCTCGTGTTTAATGTGAGTTCATACATCATGTGTATGATTACGTCTGTTTAACGATCTGTAGGGTATTCTCTAAATGCATCATTTTCGGATACTAACAGAGTTAAAAAGAATAGCTCATATCTAAGTTAACTTGCTCTCAGTGTGCTCAGCCCCTGGTCTGGTGTTTCACCACAGACCCTACTTGTTCGGTAAATGCAACTCAAGATTACACATTTAATACATGTGTAAATGTATTAAATTTACATGGAAACATGTACACACTGTTAGACAGACTGGGCAGGTTGTATTAATTATTTTAGGAATAAATATATGTAATAAATATGAACATACATAATATATAATACATAGCATGTACAGTTGATAGGTGTATATATATTAAAATTACATATATAACATTAATATATTACATATATAATTTTATATTTAATAAGCAGTAATATATAACATAAATATTACATATGTTTAGATATATATATATATATATATATATATATATATATATATATACAAAGGATCAAAGATCATGAATTAGCAAGAAAGCAAGGAGGGGGTATGTAGAAGGCTTTGGAGAGTGTTGAGAACAAAGAGGAAGCAATACAATTATAGCCAATAACTTTCTAAAAATAGGAGGATGACTCTGCCCCTGGATGCAGCCTGATTACTACTGTATGATCAGACAAAAATGCAGAATCTCCCTAGTGCCCTGGGGCAGGTGATCAGGGACCAGCACACACTGGAATAAGCAGAAGACAGCTGAGCAGCAGGTGAGGTCCCTCTAATAACTTGGCACTAATCTACTAGCCCTAAACAGAGCCCATGATGGTTTAACTGTAAGAAAAGGGAGATCAGAGACCAGGTCTTTGCCCACGTGTGAGCTGCATCTATGGGGTCGCAATCCAGGCTCCTCTGTTAAGTCAGGGAGACCATGGACAAGTTAGCTAAGCTCTGTGAGCGCTGTCTCTACATCCTCAAGCAAGGTGTTCAGTGGGTTCCTGGGAAGGGATTCTTAGTTGTTCTTGACAAATGCTGTGGGGAATATAGGGAAAATAAGGTTTGTTTTTTGTTATGACAGGGTCTTCTGATCCCAGGCTGTCCTGACTCTCTTTGCTTGACAATGACCTGGAACCTCTGCTCCTCCTTCCTAAATCTCCTTAGAGCTTGGACTTCACCTGTGTCTACTGTGCCCATGGAGCATTGACTTCAGAACATGTTCCTGATTATGAATGGCAGCAATGCTTATCCTTTCTCTGTAATCTTCACAGATTTTGTTCAATTTCTTTTCATGAAACAGAGTCCAGGAAGTTGATCTCCTGGTTCAAGATGTTTGCTGCTATTGACAGACCTAGGGGTGCAAACCTTAATCCCAGGACCTAAGAGATGGTAGCAGGAAGGTCAGGAGTTCCAGATCCTTCCTGGGTACGTAGCAAGGTCAAGCCCAGCCTGAGCTCCAAGAAATTATGTCTCAAACAAACAAACAAACAAATACACCTTGAAAACAAAACTGTGTGCTCTGTGTATTGTTTTCAATGCACCTAGGGACAGCTTGATGTCTTCTCAGAGTCCAGAGTCACTACGGCTTATTTTGAATTCAACTCTAAGTTATTCCTCCCTGCTGCTAAGCATGACCATTTCTCAGGTACCTGAGGGCAAGAACAACCTTGATAGGCAGTGCTGTTTGGTTTTATATGGAGTCATATGTCTGCTCCCTCAGCAACACGTACTTACTGGTGTCTGATATTTAACTAGTATACACAGATTCTTTCCAGAACTGCCAGACCACTGGGTTACTAATGTCAATTAAATCCTTATATTTTTAGTGTCAAGCTGGGCACATGACACAGGCCTGTAATCCCAGTACTCAGTAGGCTGAGATGGAAGATTGTGAGTTCTAGGCCAGCCTGAGCTATGAAATGAGATGATGTCTCAAAGAAGGGAGAAAGTTATGATGGGATTTACTGCTATAATTTCAGTTCTTGAGGGACAGGGGTAGCAGGGTCAGGAGTTCAGGGCCATCCTCAGCTACGCAGTAAGTTCAAGAACAGCTGGACTATGTGAGACCCTTCTAAAAAAACAAACAAAAGAGACTAACTTTTGGCCTTTATGTGTTATGTTCTGACTGTCAATAGGTATAAACGCCTTAGACCATTTGGCCCAATAGAGATATCTCCACCTTGTCCTGAAGTGTCTTGTTGCTCGGTGGTTTTTGGCAGTTCAAACCTGGGGCCTGGCACATGCTAACAAGGGCTTTGCTACTTCCGACATCCAAATAATCCTCACAAACCCCTATCTGGCTTTTTTTATTCTCATGTGCCAATTACATACACTAAAATAAACCTTGTTTCTTACAGAAGCCAAAAGAGAAAAATCCTATTGCAAAATTCGGCTATTTGTAGAGCTAGAACTCTGGCAATAATCTTGGAGGCAGCCAGGCGGTGGTATAGCAAGCCTTTAATCCCAGCACTAGGGAGGCAGAGGAGGTCGACCTCTGTGAGTTCAAGGTCAGCCTGGTCTACTAGAGCTAGTTCCAGGACAGACTCCAAAGCTACTCGAAAAACCAATATATATTCTGGAGGCAGCGTGCCTTAGATTTTTCTCTCAAGCTTAGTATACAGAAACTCTAGAAAAAAATTATGCAAAATTAAGATTGTCTAAGACATAATACTTTCTGTGGAGGTTTGTGTGTGGAAAACAATGTCACCAGTGGGCTCTAGAGAATGGTCAGTGGTTAGAAAAACAGTATCAGGGCACCAGAAACGAACATCTTAAATTCAAATATCCTTTGTAAGCATCAGATTCTTTCTTTCTAATTTCTTTATTTTTATACATTCATGAGTTCATTTTTCTACAATTTTTGAGATACCATCTCACTATTTAGCCCAAGCAGCCTAATAATCTAGATTGACCTCAAACTTTTGATATCTTGTTTTAACTTTCTTAGTCCCAAGAATAAGAAATATACCAGTATACCTAAAGCTTGTCTTTTCTTCATTTTACAGACAAAATCTGTAAATACAAATTGTTTCCCAGAAGATATACAAGTGAACATGGCTAATAGATTAGGGAGAAATATGCTTACAGTGTAATTATTCCGAGAGTCATCTGAGGATGTCACAGTGTTATTCCAATCTGCTAAACAAAAGGTAAAATTAATTATAATTACAAGAATTTATTTTTTTTTACTACATCTATAAATAATACTCACAAGACCAATGTGTCTTATACTACGTGAGGGCTGGGTTTTAATATGGCAGGAGATTCACTGAACAGCAAATTTTGAACATTTAAATATTTGAAGTATATCCCGTAATATCTATTTTATAACAAGGAATCTATTCTTCACATTGTTTTTATGTGTCTATGACTGAAACACAGAATCCCCTTACTGCTGCTATCAGACATGTACAAGGGTTGTGATGGCATGACAAGGAGACCCTTCACTGTATTTTACAGATGACTGCATATTTCTTTTTTTTTAAAGATTTATTTATTTATTATGTACACAACATTCTTCCTTGATGTATGCCCACCCTCCAGAGGAGGGCGCCAGTTCTCATTACAGATGGTTGTGAGCCACCATGTGGTTGCTGGGAATTGAACTCAGGACCTCCGGAAGAACAGACAGTGCTCTTAACCGCTGAGCCATCTCTCCAGCCCCGACTGCATATTTCTAATTTTAGCAAATGGCAGACATCTCTGCTGTCAGTGTACACAGTGCCCACACAATGAGTGGAAAAACTACCAGTCTATGGGAGTCCCCAACAACTGCGAAAGCTGACATTGCCCAGCATGAATAAAGTTGAATGACTCATAGCCTCTCTCATTCTCACTGTACTGTGTTTACATTTTACTCTCTGTGAGAGCCCTGACAAGGAGCCAAAGGCAATGACTAAGTGTAGGCAGCATCTATAGTCTGGGCTCTGTTTGTGAGCTAGGACCTTAAGTAAGACCTTCCAGGAATAAGAGGAAGTGATTCAGTAAGGTGAAGCCGAATCAAAGAAAACTTGAACTCAATCCTGACCATATTCATTAGCAAAGTGACCTCATAATCAAGGTGCTGCAACAAGCACTTAGAAATGCACGCATGGGCACTCAGCACTGTCGGAAACATGGGCGATGTTATTATTGTTATGTGATGGAAGGAGCAGTGAGCAGAGGCGTGAACACTGTGGAGTTCACTTTAGAAATATCGTACCACTTGTGTAATGAGAACCATTCAAAAACTTCTCCAAAGAAGTGTGCCTAGAATAGGGGACAAATGGAAAGGTGTGTGTCTCCAAAGGGAACTAAAGAGTTTCCTTAATCTAGCAGTGACATAAACTACCATGAAATAATGAAATGGAACGGTGCATAAGATTCCTGGCAGGCACAGCAATCAAAACAGGTGGTGGCCCATGTGACACCCAAGTCCCTTGAAGTATGAACTATATGGCCTCACTCAAAAGTTCAAGCATGTTAAATTATTTTCTAAAGCCTTTGAATTTGATGTGTGTGTGCGTGCATGCGTTCATCCCTACTAAGGACTCATATTCCACTTTCCATTTTACTTGAAACTGAGAAATCCCAAAAGCAAAACTTTGCAAGGCATCCGTTGATCTTTAAAAGGGTGGTGCACGATGCCTGTCCAGTGAGCATGCAAAAACAGCACAAAACCTCCAAACATCCCAGCTCAGGGCTTGGGAGTCAAAAGAACCCGCTTCCAACTCAAGTGAACAGGACAGAGTCTGATCCACTTTTTGTCTTCATGACTTCCATCACGAACTGTCAGTTCTTGTCACTATGAAAGAGGGACAGATCACAGCTATACAGGACATAACTGTTGGAGATTTAAACACTGCATCATGGAGCATGGAACATACTTCCTGGGGATCAGGAAGTGCTAAATGTCATCGTCCCTGAACTATGGCCTCAGTTGGATGGCCCAGTTTCAGGATGGATGTAAAGGGTCAAGAGTCTTCCTACCCTGACCCTCATTCTCAGTCAGTCCTTAGATTTTCAGCACACAGTCATGTCCAGCTGACCCAGATTCCCACCATCCTCATCACCTCTCCTAGATCCACCTCAGTCTGGCTAGAATGAATCCCAGGGAACAGAGAGACGATGTCCTCCATTTTCACAGCAGAGAGTGAACATAACTTAAGACTTAGTGAGGCTGTTGTTGGGACACAGCTAAGAACTCTTCACCTCTATTATACTGCTGTCTTGACTCTGTGTCTGTGTGTCCTACAGACGCTTATAAGAACTCTGGGTCTGGGGGCTGGAGAGATGGTTCAGAGGTTAAGAGCATTGCCTGCTTTTCCAAAGGTCCTGAGTTCAATTCGAGCAACCACATGGTGGCTGACAACCATCTGTAATGGGGTCTAGTGCCCTCTTCTGGTCTGTAGAGATACACACAGACAGAATATTGTATACATAATAAATAAATAAAAAAAAAGAACTCTGGGTCTGAACCACGTTGGGATTTACCTGGTGTGTGAGTCTGCGTGTGCGCTGGTGTTGTAGGAGTAGAGGTGGAGACTCTGGGTGATGCTGGTACACGTGTGGGTCCTGTTGACAGAGTTGTGGGTCTTTGTGTAGTTGTGGGTCTTCCTGTAGTTGTGGGCCTTTGTGTAGTTATGAGTCTTGTTATAGTTGTGGGTCTCCTCGTTGTGGGTCTTGTTGGAGGACTTGCAGGAATTTCTGGATTTGAAAATCAAAATAAAGCAAGGATCAGTCTAGCAAGAAGACAATAAGTTGTAGCACCAGAAAGAGGCTGTCCCCAAAAAGGTTGTTCTACTGAACTTCTGTTCTTTGTCATCGACCAACCAGAATGGGGCAGGGCAGTGGAGACAGCTCCCCAATAGGAGGCACCTGCACTGACAGCACGGAGATGAGAACAGAGCTCATATTCCTAAGGACACTTTATAAATGACAGATGTCAGATCCTCTGATCTCTCGGCATCTCTGTGACACTGAGAAGGCATAGGGGCCTAGGACTTCACTCAGTGATGACTGACTTCACCCAGTTTCCATGTTCCCTTCTGTCAGTCACAAGAGGACATATCATACAGCCTAGCATCTTAGCACACACATCCCACACGAATCCCAACACAAATGGGATTTGCATATTTAGGGAGAGAGTGGACATTGTCTTCTATGGTTTCTTCCAATCTGACAGAAACAAGGTAAATACTCCTTATTTTTTTTAAAAAAAATGCTTGGTACCTGGAGTTAAAGTATTTAAATCTTCCTTAACAATTCGGAATAATTGCATGTAGATATTATAGGTGAGCCTCAAGTATAAACGTGGATTGATATAGCATTCACATGACTACACTTTACATGTATAGTTTAAAGGAAAGTTCACAAAATGCTGCATGTTATAGTTTCATGGCGTTGAATTTTCCATGAGTATTATCAAGTCTGTGTTCCGGATTTTAAATCACTGTAAACTTGGGGTTTTGGATTAGTGAGGTTCAACCTACAATTCACAAATCAGCAGCATCCAAAGGGCTGTAAGATTCCAAACAGCTACTGATGGTCTCAGTGTGCAGAGGTCTAAGACAGGGACTAAGGCAAAGTAGAGCTGGAATTGTCAGCCAGGCACTCAATCTTGAGTGTGTCAGCAAACATATGTTCCCGGTAAATAATCTCCCTCGATCTTAACTGTGCTAACTACAAAATAAAACCTCGACAATGAGAAATAATTGCTTTGAAAATTCTTCTTTATGTGGGATACAGAGTAATTCCTTAATCTGGTGTGTGTTTACTTTGAAATGAAGAAAACCCTGTAGTGTCCCTGCGATGTGTAGGGGGGTGGATGTGGAGCATCCCCCTTAAATTCAATACATGTATTCATTCATTTAATTGTGTGTTTGTGAGATGTCACAAACGTGGACATCAGGGGATAACTCTGCAGAGTCTGTTCTCTCCTTCCACCACGAGGGCCCAGGGATTGAACTCGGGTCATCAAATTTAGCACTAGTCACCTTTCCGCATTGAGCCAGCTCACTGACCCTCAGGCCACTTTTATGTAGAGGGTCAGATGAAAGAGTTTTTGTCCCAGGAACATAAAAACATATGTTCAGCAGCAAGCCTTCCTGTCAATCATTTTGAAAGTCATTGCTGACAACATAGCAAGGAATGGGTGTGGCTTACTTCAATAAAATTCTTCACATTAGTGAGCGTGTCTGATTATAACCTGATCTGGTTCTAGGCTATCCTTTGGGCAGAGGCTTGAGCACAATAAAAACTCTCCCTGGAGAGTAGACATCTCTGAGGTGGAGAGGCAAGCATGGGAACAATGTGCGACCAACCAGGAAATAATCAGCAGCTCAGAGGCTTTGCTTTCTTGTTCTGGGGCATTTTTCACCCAGGTAGATGGGAAAGTGTAAAGGAGCTGATGAGGGTCCTGGAAGAACTGAAGAAGAAGCTCTAGATGTTTAAATCATGAGAAAACATAAATACTTGGTTGTTAAAGAACAAAACAGAGTTGCTGACTCACAGACTCATTGAGTGGTCGATCAAAGAGTGGCCTTTTTAAGCACTGACCTGTTAACAAACTTCTAAGTTCAATAAAGCCTTCAATTAATGAACCAAATTTAGTAACTTTATGTTATGATGGGATGCCTATTCCCCTTTTAGTGCTGGGGATATAATCCCAGGGTTTTGGAAGGAAGGTGTACTAGACAGGTACCTTCCCAAGCTACAAGCTACAACCAAGGCCTGTAATTTTTTATTGTTTGGAGTTCTAGGGACAGAACTTCAGGACTGCTAAACAAATTTCTACACATCTTTTTTTTAAATATTTATTTATTATGCATACAATATTCTGTCTGTGTGTATGCCTGCAGGCCAGAAGAGGGCACCAGACCTCATTACAGATGGTTGTGAGCCACCATGTGGTTGCTGGGAATTGAACTCAGGACCTTTGGAAGAGCAGGCAATGCTCTTAACCACTGAGCCATCTCTCCAGCGCTCTACACATCTTCTAAGGCAGTTTTTTAAAAGGAGAGGTGTGTGTGTGTGTGTGTGTGTGTGTGTGTGTGTGTGTGTGTGTGTGTGTGTGAAGGTGGGTTTATTCTCATCTGAATGGGTACCCTCGGAGGCCAAAATTATTCAACTTCAGCCATATAAATTATGTAATTTCACAACTGTGATAGGCACTCAGAACTTTGTCTCTCACCCAAAACTGTCTGTATACATCACTCTTTGCACACCCTGTGACCAGCTTCTTCTGGACTCCCTAAGCTGCCTCCCAGACATACTTTTCAAGGCAGCTCCTTGCCCCATCAGGATGGACCGCACCCTAACGAGATATGGGGACACATTTCCATAATCTCAGCACTGGGGAGACTAAGGTATATGCAAGAACGTCTCAGGTCAGCCTGATTTTACAAAGCAAGGCACAATCTCAATATCAATCAACAAGCAGAGAGACAGAATAATGGTTCAGTGGATAAAGGCACTTGACTTGCAAGCTTAGACAGCTGGACTTACATCCCTGGAACTCACATAAGGGTATAAAAGCAGTACAAACCCCACAAGTTTACCCTCTGACAAATCCATCATGCCATGCAAACCCACCACACATGGGCATCATTTATACATACAATAATAAATGCAGTTTTAAAAATTCAATTAAGCATAAAAATAAATGAATGAATGAACGAACGAACGAACGAATGAATGAATGAATAACAAAGTCTATAAGCTGGAAGACTGCAGAGCAATGCTCTTAATTTAAAAATACAGAGACAGATTAGGATTGTTTTCTATTATCTGTGTCAGCCCTTGGTAAAAGGAGATTAGAAACTCCACCAGAATCCAGGAAGTCCTCGTAAGCCTACGCTTTAGTCAATGTAAGAAAATCAGGCTATGGACATGAAGAAGGAAGATGTAAAAAGGTACACACCTTTTATCTGAGAACAAGGGAGTCTGAAGCAGAGACAGAGACAGGGGGATCTCTGTTAGTTCAAGGGCAGCCTGGTCTACAGCACAAGTTTCAGGATAGCCAAAATTACACAGAGAAACCCTGTCTGGAAAAACAAAACAGGAAGAAAGGAAGGGAGGAAGGGGTAAGGGAGGGAGGGAGGGAGGGAGGGAGGGAGGGAGGGAGGGAGGGAGGGAGGGAGGGAGAAAGAGAGAGAGAGAGAGAGAGAGAGAGAGAGAGAGAGAGAGAGAGAGAGAGAAATGAGTCCAGATTTTGGGGATTCATGAACTTCTTAGTGTTAAACATGGGCTTGCACCTTTATACCGGATCCCAGAGTCTGAATAGGCCAAGCCTATTATAACACGATTGTAACAAGTAAGACTTTTCCTTTGCTCTGGGGACCAGGGGGAATTTTGAGAATATTTTGCAGGCTGCTATCTGAAGAGGATCCTCTCTCTGCCCTACCATTCCAGTCACGGCAGTTCTCTCTCTCTCTCTCTCTCTCTCTCTCTCTCTCTCTCTCTCTCTCTCTCTCTCTCTCTCTCTCTCTCCCCCCCACACACACACACACACACACACTCTTAATGAAGCTCCTCTCCAGGTTATAAAGAGAAGGCTGACCTTCCGTGGAAGCCTCTTCATACCCCATCAAGGGATGGACCTCACAGATTGTATGGTTTCTGTCTAATGCTCTCCCTCCCAGCTGGAGGTCTGATCTCAGCTTCGAAGCCGCCTCATTCTAACAAAGCTCACTGGACAGAATTGTGTGTCTGCATCCTTTCTGGACTAACCGCTGTTGCTCATGCTATTACACTGCCGAATGACCATGAACAGATACTTGAGCTATCAGGACATTTCCATTGTTCAAGCACCAAATTGTGTGATATGGTATGAGACCTATTTCAAAGGCCCAAGGCAAGGCAGACAGGGAGTAGAAGTCTCCACCTATGGACAAATATATTTATAACAACCCCTGGTTTCATTCTTAGAGGGAAAAAGAACATATTAGCAAACAGAGGACTCAGATCACTTGCAGGAAATAAACAAAGGAAACATAGAATGCTTACCTGGTTTAACGTCCAATGAATACGTTACAGAACGGAAAGATCCAGGGATTTTTGTTAAACAACAATACAGACCACTATCACTCTGAACAGCGTTCTCTATCGTCAAGGACACGTCTCCTTCAGAAATACGCCCCTTTAGCTGGTATCGGCTGCTCCTCTGATAGGTGACTTGATATGCATTGGCCCGGACAAGTGTTCTATAATTATTAAAATACTGGCATTCCCCGAGGTCCCAACTCATGTAACTGATTCCAGTGTACGTTGAGTAAATACATGGCAGTGTGACGGGGTGACCCACCACCCCCTTCACGATTACGTAAGGATCCACAGCACCTGTGACGGGAAAGGGGGAGAAGAAGTGGAAGATTAATACCCAGCATTTTCCTGGATTTTTGTTTTTGTTTTTTCAGAAAAAAAAATATGAGGGTAGGTTTCATTATGGGTATGAAACTGAGGTAAATGTTCACCCACTGAGCTCCAGCCCTTCTTTACCTGTGTGTGTGTGTGTGTGTGTGTGTGTGTGTGTGTGTGTGTGAATATGTATGCTCTGTGTGTGCATGTGTGTGTCTCTGTGTGTGCTGTGTGTGTGAATGTGTGTGTGTCTCTGTGTGTGAGTAAATCTTTATGTCTAAGTGTGTGTGTGTGCCTATATGTGTATGTGTGTGTGCATGTGTATGTGTGTGAATGTATATGCTGTGTGTGTGTGTGAAAATGTGTGCTGTGTGTGCTGTGGGGGGGGAATGACAACTTAATTTTTGTTGTTGTTATCGTTTGGTTTTCTGAGCCAAGCTATTCACTTTGTAGCCTTGACTATCCTAAAACTTGCTACATAAACTGGATTGACTTCAAGCTCCCAGAGCTCCACTGCCTCTACCTTCCCAATTCCCTGATTACATGTACAGTTTTACAGCATGAATTTGAAGACTGTAAACATTTTCCTGTTAGCATGACTAGCCCTTGAAACACATACACACACTAAGCAGAGATCTCTTCTTAAAAGTTGGTGAGATTCCAAAATTTGAGCAAGACCTACTTGCAAAGTAAGACCATATAGTCTGAGAATACGCAACCAATAAGTTAATGATGTAATTTTAAAATCTGAAATGATTAATACAATTCTTTTGGGAATGATAGAATAGAATTCCCAATACCAAGAGCTTCCATAGTGACCTTTCAAGTATTTCTGAGAGCTGGGGATATAGCTCAATGATACAGTGCTTGCCTAGCCCATGCTAGCCCCTGTCTTGGATCCCCAGCACAGGAAACAAATAAACAAAAGCATAAAACAATGAACTGTGATATTCCCTAACTAATTGCCTATATGCAGTTTGGTACATGATCTAAAAAGCACATTCCTTATTCTATAAAATAAGTATGTTTCTTACTGGGGCATCCATTCCCTCATTTGCCAAATACCTTTTAGGATCACAAACAAAATACATGGTGTTTTAATTAAGTCATAGAAATATATTTTATTTCTCACAGAATCAAAAGTTTGAGGTGATCCTCAGCAACCTACGGAGTCTGAGGCCAGCCTGGACTAACTTAGAACATGCCTCAAAGACAATTATGCTATCCATTCATTGCCCCTTTTCATAGAACATTCTGAAGTAGAATGGTTTTCAGTTACATAATTGAAAATGGTTTTACAAAGCAAAAATGTACAATGAAATGGAATGAAGGTTGACTTTGAGTCATCATCCTGTATGGAAAACTCAATTTTTAGTTTTTTATTAACCCTTGACTATAACAAGCATGCAGGTGCACTCCCTCGTGCTTGTCTGAAACATGCATGTACATGTAATCATCCTTACATGTGACAACCATCATATGCATGCATGTGCACTCACCCTTACTTTCCATCACAAGCATGTACCTGCACTCAACCTTACATGTCCATAACATGAATGCATGTGCTCTCACTCTTAGCCTGATATATTCTTTTGGATCATGTTTATTTAGCCACAAGTTTTGGAATTTGTACAAGCCTGGTTCTCTGCTCACTGAATAATCCATAATCAAAAAAGCCCAAGGACTGTCATCTCTTCTGTCACCTCTAGCCTCCTCAGCATCCCCCAGCTCATCCACTCACTTACCTGGGAGAAGAAGTATGAGACTAGAAATGAAGACTTGAGGCTGCATCATGGTGCTGACCTGGAGGACAAGGAGAAGACGCTCGGGTTGCTGTGGCACTCAACACGCTGTACCCAGGCAGGTCTGCATTCTGACTGTGAATCACCCAAGCCTCTCTGCCAGGGACCCCTGTCCTCCCCAACACCCTCTTCTTTCCTGGTCCTTCCTCACATACAGCCAGCAATCTCATTTCTGGTCATGACATAAATAAGGCAGCAAGCAGAGAAAACTGGAGGCAGAGATGAGAGTGTGTTCCCTTGGTAGAACTCTAAGCAGAGACCAGCCCTCTAATGGCAAAGACAGACTTGCCCTCTGGTGAACACAGAGCTGTTGCTGCTCAGAGCCAGTAGTTAGTCCCTGACTCTCAATCAATAAAACACTAGTGAGATGGACTAAGAGAGAATATGAAGCATCTCTCATGCTTCCACACACAGTGTCTGAGACCATGCTTTCCTGAAGAATATCTAGAGACACACAGAAAAACACTGGGTACAGATCAAATCCTTGCATTCACAGAGCCCCTCCATGCCTAGATTCATTCCTAGGTAACCTGGTCAGTGAGGAAGAGACCTGGTCAGTCGTTCTCATCAACTTAGATCATGAAACTCAATATGAACAAGTTCAACAGAACTGCCATATACGGGCTGCCATGTATGCTTCAGCATTGCTAGGGCACAGATTTCTTTTTTTTTTTTTCAAAATACCACTAATGTTTGCTCAACTTTTGGAGAATCTGCTGTGAAAGAGACAATGGGCTGTTTACTCGGAGGCACCGAATCTTTATGGAACCCCCTAAGGCAGCTACTTTTAAGCCCATTTATGGTGGATGTTATGTGTCTTAAGAGTCCAACATCTGAATTTCGATGTTTGCTTCTTAATTGGTAAATCATAAAATCATGTGTAAGGCTGACAAGTACTTCATTAACACCACTTCTAGTCAGAAGATTCCAGGACTTTCTCTCAGAGACGACTTTGCCCTGTTATCAGTCTTAAAGATGGTCATAGTGCAGGGCAGTAGTGACACACAATCCTAGCAATTGGGAGGCAAAGACAGGCAGATCTCTGAGTTCGAAGCCAGCATGGTTTACAGAGCAAATTCCAAAACAGGCTCAACAGCTACAGAGAAACACTGTCTTGAAAAACCAAAACAACAACAACAACAAAAAAAATAAAAATAAAAAAAAGAAAGAAAGAAAAAAGGGAAATAAAGGTAGTAATAGCTGTCATGGAGCCTTCATGAGCTCAGCATCACAGAGGCCTGGGGCCCTGCAGTGTTACACTAACAGCCCCGTACTTAGAAGGGATCAGAAAACTAATGCTGCAAACTGCTGGCCCAACACTGAGAATGACTTTAGGGGACATTTTCAATATCTTATTTCTTTAGAACATATAAAACCAACGTGAGACACAACTATTCTACATTTTGACAAACTAAAATAGTTGGTAGAGCAAGGTACCAACCATCCTGTCCCTTTAGATTTCTACTGAGGAAGGGCCGTGTACTCGGGCATTCACTGCCTCACACAGTCTGCCACCCTTCTTGACACAAACTGTCACTGAGCCATCTCACAGGGTGTCCTCTGGGCTATTGCTCATAAAAATGAAGGAAACAGACATGGATGGCTGATAGCTTTCCAGGCTCCCAAAGGAAACCTTCTCCACATTCTGAATTCAACTGAGTAACTAGGTGAGCTCTGTCATGGAGTAAGCACCTTGCTGGTGGCTGGAAATCCTTTTCTTTTCTGTCTTTCCACGCTTGAGAAGACACGAGTCCATCTCAAGTACTGATGTTTGAGTTGCAGTTCCCTGTAGAATCCACCTATGAAGATCCCGCAGGGAGACTACGGAGGGGTGGGAAGTTGAAGATGAAGAGCCCAAGAGTTCTAGTTAAAACTGATGACAATATTCCTGCCTCTACATCCAGAACGCTGAGATTACAAGTGTGTGCCACTCTGACCAGCCAACAGTAGATCCTTACTAGATGAGCATAACATTGTGTCTGAGCTCTGTACAGTGTTGTAGCCTGACTTAGCTCTTGAGATGTGGCTACTACAAGTGACTCAAAAAATATTTTTTGAGACAGGGTCTCTCTATGTACCCTTAGCTGTGTTGTCGGAACTCACTCTAAACTCATAGAGATTTTTTTTTTTGTCTCAGCGTCCCAAGTATTGGGAATGAAGGTATGTGTCACCACACCCAGATAGATTGAGTAAATTAAAAAAAAAAAAGTTTATGATATCTTAAAATACTATGTCTCTGTGTGTCTCTCTGTACTTGAGTGCAGGTGCTTGCTGAGCCCAGAGACATCAGGTCCCCTAGAATCGGCATTATAGGTAGCTCAGACCTCCTGATATGGATGCTGGGAACTGAACACACATCCTCTACAGGAGCAGTACATGCCCTTAACCGCTGAGCCATCTTTCCAGTCTCCTGCTGAATGGACTTCATTTTATTTTTTTTTATCTCATTTGAAAGCAAAACTCAAAATAATAGTTCACAGGTTAAATGAGGGAGAGACTTGCAGGATAGGCCCTGGAGAGTGAAGGCACAACCACCCCACAGTACCTAGAAGTGAGGGGAAGTATAGGTCAGACAGACAGACAGACAGCTGAGAGGATGAAACAGTCTGGGGGAGGATTGCACCAATTCTCTTCAACATAAATGCATACATTTACAAAAACCTTATGAAGGTTTTCTCTAAGCATCTCCCTCAATATTTAAAGAATTCAATGACTTCCCAGTCATTGAAAACAAATGCTAAAAGTTGATCACCAGCCCACAATGGAAACCCCCTTCATCTCTACAACACTCTAACTAAAACAAAATTTCCTACTTTTGGCCAAGCTCGCACACCTAGCACGGGACCTGCAGCTCTTGGGAGGCTCTTTTTTTCCCTCAAACAAATTGTTTCTTACAAATATTTTTACTTTGCAGACCACAAAAGTCAAGGAACAAGACTGCAAATATATCCATGCCCTCCGCTCAAATACACTCACCTTACTGGGCCCATTTCCACGTTATATCCAATATTACACTTTACTTAGACACGAGGCTAAATACATAGGGCTTAATCTAAAAGGACCAGACAATTTTCTATAGGTTTCTTCTTATTTCTCATGTTAACTTTGCTTAAGATCATTTTAATAATTCATCTATGAAAGTCCATTATTCCATTCCACCTTCCAAGAGTCCAAAGAACTCTATTGGATGCTAAGTTGCCCTAATATCTAGAGACTCACTCCCCATTGTCCTTATGTCCTACACACAATCCCACATCACCTCATATGTAATTCTATATGATACAGAAACTCCAAATCCTGATTGCTTCTTCCAGCATGAATCTGCAGAAGACTGTACTCACCAGTTAGGTAGGAGAGCCAGGGCTTCTTGTAAGTGCCTCTCCTGCTGGTCCTCTGCTGCTGATGGAGTCTTCCAGATCTGCCCATGGATAAGGATGAGTGTCTTTTGTAACTCCATCGTTATCTCCTGCAACACCTCCAAGTGTTTTGTCTTAAAATTGAGTCACTCTAGTTCAACAACTTTTTGCCAGATAGCATCTATTCATTCTTTTCAGGAAACCTTAAGAAAGTAATTAAAATAGCACCTAGGAAGCAGAGGCAGGTTGATCTTGTGAGTTCCCGGCCAGCCTGGTCTATGTGGTAAGACCTTTTCTCCAAGACACAGTAAAACAAAACACAAAAACCAAATTTCTGCTGGGCTGTTTCTAGAGCCTCACTCAGCAAAGCTCTTCACCTGAGTGCAGACTCCAGGCCTGGAGATCATGCTGACCATTAATATGGCTTTTTTAATAATAGGATTTTAAATACCTGGAACAAATTTCTCAACTTGCAGAGGAATAAAGTGAAAGGCAGAAGAGACATAGAATACAGACAGAGCCCCGTGAGGGTCCCGGTGCAGAGGGAGAAGTGCAAGCTGACTCCTTATCCTCACTGGTCTGCCATTCAGCTACCATCGTCCTAACACATGTTCATTACAGCCCATGTTAACAGTGGAAGAGTCTCAGCAAATGAGGGCAGATGAGAGTCTCTGCTTGCAGAAGTGAGGGAGAGAGGATACAACTTCCAAAGTTGAGTTTCGCCATGCCCGGACGCCACTTTCAGGTCTACTCACTGGTCTAAACAGGCTTCCAAAGTTTGGTAGTTGTGATCATTTTCTATTCTGGCAACCATAAGTTGCTATACTGTTCAAAGCAAAATGTTTCCAGAAGGTGTTGTCGCTTTGCAGGGCTTCCTCATCTCCCCAAACCAAAGACAGAATTAAATAAACCATGCCTGGACTTCTTAAAGATGCTGAGGACAATATCACAGATCTGCTTGGAGTTAAAGCTTCTGCTACACCATCAGCATCTGAGTGTCTCTAAGATGCTGCCCCTACTCCCATTTGTGGGAGGATAGAGAGTCGCGGAGATATCATAACATTAGGTTTTACCAAATAGAGTTAGTATAATCATTTCAGTTTGGATGTACAGTGTTGCTGTTTGTTTCCTTGTTCTGAGACAGGATCCCACTATGTAATGCACGCTAGCCTGAAACTCCTATGTAGCCAAGCATGACTATAAACTTACCATCCTCTTGCCTCCCCTTGTGCTGGCATCACAGGTGTGTGCCACTGTGCGTGGGTTTCTGCTGTGCTGAGGTTACAACCCAGGACTCCATGTATGCTCGGCAAGTACACTAAAACTGGCCTCCATCCACAGCCAGGACGGCCATCTTACAATGAACTCTACGCTCAAATCAAGATGTCCCACAGTCCCAGAGCACCAAGTGAACTGCCATTGCCAGGGGAGTTCTATAAAATATGTGCTAAGTCTTGTGAATGTCCTACTCTGGGGCTGTGACCATAAACAATGTGGACTCCAGGGATTAACAGTGCATTTTGTAGAGAATGACAACATTTTATTTTAACTCTGTGGCCTGAAAATATCTCCAAGAAGTACAATGTTTTAAAAGGTACAAGACAACCTATTCCATAGGAACCCATTTTGGCAAAAACTCGAGACAATGACAGCTTATTTACACCCATTTGTCTAGAGGTGGAAATGTCATGAAAAAGTCACCAGAATCCTCACCGTGTCTCTCAGGTGGAGAAGCAGCAACAGGAGGACTGTAGTTTGCAGCTGTATGCATTTTCTCTTTTTATCATTTGAGATTGTAAAAGACTCTTTAATATATGTTCAAGGATTCTTTTGTTTGCTTTTAAATTTGTTTGATATTTGTGTGTGTTTGTGTGTATACATGTGTGTGTGTATACATGTGAGTGTAAGCCACATGCATTCCTGTGGAGACTAGAAGGGGGCAATGGATCCCCTGGAGCTGGAGTTATAAGTCATTATACCCTCCACATGGTGGGAAATTCATCCAGGTCCAGTGGAGGAGCCGCAGGCACTCTGAACTGCTGACACATCTCTCCAGCCCCACGCTAAACATGTGACATAAAAATTAGATGAAGGGGCAGCAGGGGCCACAGCCTGAGCCTTGAACTGCATAAGGGTGGAAGCAGCTGAGCGACAGATTTATCACCCTGCTTCCTGACTGTGTGCGCAATGGCACCACCATTGTGCCTCACGTTGCTGCTGCCATAGTCCCCACCATGAAGGACAGTAACCTCAAAGGGTGAGCCAAAATACACACTTCCTTCCTCGAAAGAGTGAACAGAAAATAAGGTTTTTTAAAAGGAAAACAAAGCAAGTCAACAAGTCTCTAATTATGTATTGTTACAAATAAAAGTACTTTCATTAACATGATTTTATTTTCTCAGCCTAATTATGGCCTTCTTTCTTCCTTCCTTTATTTCTTTCTTCTCTTAATAGAACAGATTGTCCCAGAAGGATGCACCAAGCGTGTGGGAGGATAGTTGGCTACACACACACATATGCTACACTAAGAACACCTTTCCCTCTACCAAATACCATATTACGTGACCATGGGTCATGGGATGGACATTAGATTCTGTCACACGTGCCAGCTCATGAAATCACCAATTCCCACATATGGAAAACACACTCCATTGAACCATCTGTATTCAGTGGAAGTCATTTGAATTTCATAAAATTACTTTAAGCAAATGTGATGCTAAAAGTTTGTATTTCCAGAGCAGGAGACAAAGACATGGTGAAGTGCTCCCTCCCAGTGCCCTTCAGAACGCAGTGGCAGCAGCTCTGCTCCCGGCTCCCTGGGTCTTGCTGCTCCATTGCCTGGATATTGACCTAGCCTGCTGCGCTCTGACTTCCTTGAAGAAAAGCTCATGAATCTTTTTTTTCTTTTTAAAAGTTTTTAAAAATATTTCATTTCTTTTCATGTGTATGAATATTTTGCCTACCTATGTATTCCATGCACCACATGCACACCTGCTGCCTGAGGAGGCCAGAAAAGAGTCAGTCAGATCCTTGGGGACTGGAGTCACAGGCAGTTCTCAGGCATCATGTGGGCACCGGGAATCAAACCCAGGTCCTCTGGAAGAGCAGCCTGCACAACTAACCACTGAGGTTTGTCTCTAGCCCCTCTTCATGGGATTGCAATCCAGCAGGCATGGGATCACCCTTCCAATCACAGCACAGAACTCATTTTGCACTAACTATGAGTCAAACATTAAGTAAGCTCCTGAGGTATAGCAGTTATGATTAGCATTTACTCTCTGATAAGAGCTGGACTGGAATAAACTACCCAAGAAAAACTGACTTGGGACGAGAAGGATGTTTTCTGGACAACACATGTAATTGGGAATCTGAAAGCTACAAGGCAGCCCTGCAAACTTCAGAGAGAAGCGTCCTAAGAAAGGGAACAGCCTTGGCATAGGAGCCAGGACCAGGAGAACTCGGGCTCTCCTAGCAGCAGACAGGAAGCCAGTGTGGCTGAAACAGAGAATCAGGAAGGAGAGGTGGGCTAAGGTGGGAGAGAGGCAGTCCCCCAGGCAATGGCTGAAAGGCTCCTCTACAACAGAGCAGGTGGGTCCTTCTGAGAATCTTAGAGCTGGAATTCTTGGGCTACCAGGTGAGCACTCTGGACTATTAGGACAGCAAGAGTGGAGCAGAGGCCCCAGTTAGGACACAGATTCCCAGAAGGGAGAGGGAGGAAGGTGAGAGGTGAATGAGCATAAAAACCCCTGGGATTCCCAGAAGCCTCCTGGGAATTGCTTGAGCTCCTGTGGTTTGTTTAATCTGGTTCTGTTTTAATCTCTGCCTGTCAGGCACCAGCCTCCTGACTGCTTGATTGTGGGTGTGTCCACTCACTCCTGTTGAACTGGATTCTTCAAACAAATTTAAAAAGTATAGTATTCTTGGGGCCTTGGATTTAACTAGAGTAGAGTGTTTGGCTAGCCTAGACTGAGGCCTGGGTTCAACACCCAGCATAGTAATATACACAGGCAAGGGCAGCAGGCAGAAGAGAGAGATCACAAGTTCAAAGGTCAACACTGCCTACGTTGAGTATTTGAGGTCAGCCTCAGCTACATGAGACCCTGTCTCGAAAAAGAAAAAAAGAATGAATCCTTCTTTGTTTGTTTTTATTAATTGCCTTGAAATAGAGAATATATGTTTAGCTATTATCCTAGATTGCCTTCTATTGCTGTGATAAACACCATGGCCAATAGAAATTTGGGCGGAATGTGTTTATTTGGTTTCCTGGTCACTCTATCTTTGAGGGAAATCAGGACAAGAGCTCAGCTGGGGCAGAGGTAAGACACAAAGGGAAGCTGCTTACTGTCTGCTCAGCCTGCTTGTCTACACACAGGAGACCACTGCCCAGGTGGCACTGCCCACCGTGGCCTGGACCCTCCCCCATCCATCATTAATCTTGGAAATGCGCATATACACGCCACAGGCCAATCCTCAGTCCAGGTTCCCTCTTCCCAGGAGACTCTAGTTTGTGCTGTTGACGAAAACTAAGCAGCACAGCTGTCACTGAGTGACGTCATCTGAAATCTGTTACTGTGCTTTGTCTTGTTACTCCAAGTACGATCACACGCTTTGACACGTCAGCTTACACTTAAACTCTAGGCCTTCACGGCATGAAATGTCCACATAGGGTGATTTTGTTTTGTTTTGTTCTTGTTGTTATTGTTATAATTCTTGCAGCCATGTTTGAAATACTAAAAAAGTGAAAAAGAAATAACTGTCTATAGAAGATTGGCTTAACCACACACATGCCTTTGTTAGACCTAACAGTACAAACCCACTTAAATAAAGTGTGTTATCCAAGACAAAAAAAAAAAGGAAGTTACACTGAGAAGTTACAGGAGTTAGCCCCTACCCCCATGGTTGTTGAGCATCCGAGATATTGGCAGTCAGGGCTGTGCTGTGTAACAAATGTAAAATGCACACTGAATTCCCAAGACTTGCAATGAAAGAGTATGAACTCTCCTTGGTGATTTTTCTATCTACTCTGTGTGAAATGACAGGACTTAAAATACACTGAGCTAAGGAAAGGGAATTCTTAAAACCAATGTACTCCTTTTTTATTTTAAAAGTGTGTGTGTGTGTGTGTGTGTGTGTGTGTGTTGTTTGCATGCCTGTGTGCCTGTGTGTACGGGAACCTGCACATACACATGCAGTCCAGAAGAGGGAGTCTGGTGTCCTCCTCTATTACTCTGCCTATTCCCATGAGACATGGTCTGATCTCCTCTGAATCTGATGCAGAAATCAATCACCAGAACAAACAAACACATAGGAGACAGTCTTATTGTACTTGGCCTCTTTGATGAAGAGCTGCATTATCAAGTTCAGTGTACGATAGCTGATCTGCACTGAGCAGGCTGTGTAGCTGTTTGGCTATGTCAGAGTAGATGCAAAAGAAGGAAACATCTGAGTGTAAACACACAGGTGGAGTACGTGTGAGTCAGAGAGGTAGATCTTTTGAGTTCATCGCCACACAGGGCAAAATAGTGAGAACCGTCTCAAAAATAAATAAATAAATAAATAAAAAATAAAGATGGTAAAATTTCCAAGCCACTCATGTTTTCTCAGCTTTATTGGGAATATCAGGTTCCCATGAGTCTTCTGTCTCTGAAGCTCTCTGAGTTCGGGTTAGAGGTGTGTGTGTGTGTGTGTGTGTGTGTGTGTGAGAGAGAGAGAGAGAGAGAGAGAGAGAGAGAGAGAGAGAGAGAGAGAGAGAGAGAGAGAGAGAGAGAGAGAGAGAGAGAGAGAGAGAGAGAGAGAGAAGAGAGAAGAGAAACTTGGCTTGTTTGGTGGACACTGTGCTGGGCTCTGCACTCCAGGACTCAGTATTGTACAGTAATGCTTTAAACTACTGAGTCATCATCTCACAAGCTCTATCTTCTGGTGGTTTTTGTTTGTTTGTTTTGTTTTGAATATGGGTAGCAGAGAAATTAAAAATGACTTCTGTAGCTCTCGTTGTATGAGACGACAGGGCCAGCCTAGAAGTAGAGAACAATTACATGGATGACATGGATGAGTCCTGGGCAGTGGGAATCTCAATGGAAAGACAGGATGGAGGATACCAGCGTACACTTCAACTCTGGGGCATTTCTGTTGGTTAGCTGGAGTTTGTTGCTGTTTGTCTTAGTTAGGGTTCTATTACTGTGTCAAAACACCGTGTTGGGGAGGACAGGTTTATTTGACTTCCATTTGCACATTGCTGTTCACCGCTGAAACCAGGACAAGGAACTCAGAAAGGGCAGGAACCTGGAGGCAGGAGATGGTGCAGAGGCCATAGAGGGGAGCTGCTTACTGGCTTGTCCCTCATGCCTTGCTCAACCTGCTTTCTTATAGAATCCAGTACCACCAGCCAAGGGATGGCACCACCCCCCGAGGGCTGGGTCCTCCCCCATTGATCACTAGTTGAGAACATGTCTTGCAGCTGGATCTCATGGAGGCATTTGCTCAACTGAGGCTCCTTCCTCTCTGATGACTCTAGCTTGTGTCAAGCTGACACACAAAACCAGCCAGTATATTGTTTTTGTTTTGAACAAAGTGTCATGTAGCCCGGGCCAGCCTAGAATTCTCAATGTAGCTAAGGCTGACCTTAGGCTCCTGACTTTTCTGCCTCTGTGTATAGATTACTAGATTTCAAGTATGTATCACAATGCTCATCTTTCTGCTGCATTTTATTTTATTTTTAAAAGTTCAATATAGATTAGCAATCTTTTTATCTTATTTATCTAGTTATGTATTTTTTGTTGATGTATATGTAGTGTGTGTTTTCTCTCTCTCTCTCTCTCTCTCTCTCTCTCTCTCTCTCTCTCTCTGTGTGTGTGTGTGTGTGTGTGTGTATGTTCACCTGCTACGCAATCCTGAGATCCACACCCACAGAGTCCAGGAAAAGACATAGGATCCCTCAAAGGTAGAGTTACAAGCAGTTGTTTGGTGCCTAAAAGGGGTGCTGGATACCAAACTCAGGTCCTCTGGAAATGCATTAACTTAACTTAATTAAGAAATCTTAACTGCTGAGCCATCTGTAAAGACCCTGTACTGTATAATATAATATATTTTTCAATCTGATATTATTTTTATGTGCTGGAGATCAAAATGAAGGTCCTGCAGATATGCTAGACAATTACTCTACCCCTAAGCAGCATTACAGCCCTTGGTTTTCTGAGACAGATTATTGCTATGTAGATCAGTTTGACCTCACACAAGAAACATACTTTCTGCCTGCCTAGTGCTGGAATTTCACTCATGAGCTAAGATTGTAATCATGTGTAGTCACACCCAGTTAAAGCATTCACACTTGAACCAATTCCAGGACACCCATTAAGGAACAGGGCTCACTTAATAGTATCATGGCAGTTTCTTTGTTTTTATCAAGGTTCCATGGTGTGTACGCTGCTGACATTAGAGAAAATTGGATGATTATAGGTACACTATCTATTTTTTGCTGCAGTTCCAAATTATTTTAGGATAAAAAGTTGAACAACGAGGAAATAAATAACCCAAGGAGATCTGTATCTTTTTAGGCTACTGTAAAACAATTAGCTTCCAGCAGGCTGCCCTGTGAAGTGTCCTTGTGACAGCTTGACTGGAAAGAAGCAGCTAGAAGGGTGTGAATCGTCAGATTTCAGAGTCTTTACCTGAACTTCCAGGATGGTGAGGCTGCTGCATGTGTATTGGAAACTTTTTTACCTGAAAAGGACGGTGGATGTCATTGTTGGAAGAACAGCGAAAACAGCAAACATCCCTGAGGCCTGGAGCAGACAGGCCTTGAAACCCCTCACCCTCAGCGCTGAGCCTTCCTTCCACCACAGCTCAGCCAACAGCAGGTCAGGAGAGTTTGGCCAGGATCTAGTGGTCAACTTTGGGATGAGGAAATTGGGGAGCACTGGAAAGGCAAGAGGAGGCAGATTCTTGTGAGTTTGAAGCCAGTCTGGTCTATATTTGGAATAAGTTAGCATGACCTGGCTAGAGAGATTGACATAGTAAGATGCTATCTAAAAATAACGAAGAAAGAAAGGAACGAAAGGAGAGAAAGACAGACAGAGAGAGAGAGAGAGAGAGAGAGAGAGAGAGAGAGAGAGAGAGAGAGAGAGAGAGATTCCAGCCCTGCATGTGACCACAGTAATTGGGTTGGAGGCAGGTAGGTCCAGAGGTCAAAGTCATCTTTGCCAGCATTAGAAGTTCAAGAAAATACTGATTATGTAAGACCCAACTAAATCCCCCGGCCCCATCACCACCACCACCACCATTACCACCAAAACAAACAAAACTGAAACTGCTGCAGAAACCCATCACTGGAGCAAAGGAGTAGGGAACAGTCTCATGGTACTTGGCTCATCCATACACTCAAGAGCTTTATGGATGAGCTCATAACACAGCTGGGCTGCACTGACTGAGCTGAACTGGACGTGTTCGGTTACGTCAAAGCTGATTCAAAGGAAGGAAACAGACACCAGAGTGTAAAAAGCAGTTGGAGCTTTTGTGAGTTAGAGGCACAACTTGAACTCTGTGAGTTCAAGACCAGCCTGGTCTACAAACTGATTTTGAGACCAGTCCGGGCTATACAGTGAAACCATCTTAAGCAAAACAGAAACAAAACCAAAATACGTTGGATGCTACAAAATTCAAAATCACTTTTATTGTCTCCACTGCATTGTCCTGGGCAGGGCTGGTCTAGAATCACAAAGCTGTATCACAGTTCATATGGAGGGAGGACGGGGTTCTTTAGTGGGGAACAGGGGGTGGAGGGGTATTTTAAATGAGCTAGATTTAAAATGAATGGAATCAGATGTGGTGGTATGTGGGAACAGCCTCCCTAAGTTATGATATTCCTGCCCCCATTTGAGGTGCTACTGAAAAGGAAAACATGTTTGACATAAAAAATACCCTCTGCTCCTGGAGTGGGGGAAGGAATCTTGAGTGCACGGTGACCATTCCTTGAACCCTGTCAGGGTCCGGTTACAGTCCCTTCGCAGCCCCCTCCTCATTTGGCACCATGATATAAAAGCTAGCCCCAGCAGAACAATAAAGAAGTTGTTCCACCTCAACCTCATGCTCTGTGCATTCATTCAACCTAGACACCCTCGGTGGATCTCAGGCTGTGCAGGCGCGGCAGTGGTACATGCCTGAAATCCCTGACCTTTGGAGGCAGAGGAAGGAAGAATATAAATTTGAAGGCAGTACTACAGAGCAAACTGCAGGCCAACATAGGATGAATAACAAAACCTTTTATAAAAAACCAATCAGGCCGGGTGGTAGTGGTGCACGCCTTTAATCCCAGCACCCCAGCACTCGGGAGGCAGAAACAAGCAGATATCTCTATGAGTTTGAGGCCAGCCTGGTCTACAGAGCAAGTTCCAGGACAGCCAGGGCTGTTATAGGGAGAAGCACTATCTCGAAAAACAAAACAGAAAAAATCTCCAAACAAACAAACGAAGAAGAAATCAGCCATTTGTGACGATGCACGTCTTTAATCCCCCAGCACTCCATAGGCAGAGGCATTTTTTAAATATGATCATTGCTGTTATGTCTCCTTTGAACTATTTTACTATGGCTTTTTACCTTATTCTTACAAGCGACTACAAAGTGATAATTGTAATTTTTACATTTTGTTATTTGAACCTGCTCATTCTTTTCTCATTTTATTTGTTTGCTTGTTTTATTTATTTATTTGTTTGTTTGTTTGTTGAGGGCCTCCCTGTCACCATGGTTAGTCTAAAGTTTATTATGTAGACCGGGCTGGCCTCAGATCAACATAGAACCAACTGCCTCCAGGCTCCATGTTGTGGTCAGAGGTGTGTACCACAATGCAGGAGGGCTGGAACATTTCTTATTCTTTCTTCTTCCCTCTCCCCGCCCATTTTTATTTTTAGAGAGAGTCTTATTATGTCAAATTCTCTAGCTAGGTTATGCTAAATTATTCCCTATATAGACCAGGCTATCTTCAAACTAACAGGGATCTGCATCCTCCTGCCTTCCCAGGGCTCCCCAACTTCCTCATGTCAAAGTTGACCACGAGATGCTGGCCAAACTCTCCTGACCTGCTGTTGGCTGAGCTGTGGTAGAGGGAAGGCAGTGCTGAGGATGAGGGGCTTCAAGACCTGTCTGCTCCAGGCCTCAGGGAATTCTCTGCAGTTTTCACTGTTCTTCCAACAATGACATCCACCATCCTCCTCGGGGTAAAAATTCCCAATACACATGCAGCAGCCTCACCATCCCGGAAGTTCAGGTAAAGACTCTGAAGTCTGACATCCACACCCTTCTAGCTGCTCCTTTCCAGTCAGGCTGTCACAGGGACTCTCAGTAGCAACAGTACAGCTCCCACCAAGAGTTGTTTCTCTACCTATTCGTAAACAATTGCACACTGGAACTTCCTTTTTTTTCTTGGTGAGCACATTTTATTTCTGTATGTATTTACTTATTACAGGCAGATATGTAGTAGGCTGAAACAAATGTATGTGTACATTTTTTGTATTACAAATATTGCTGCAAGAAATATTCTTTAAGTAAAAAAAAACTGAAGGGTTTTTTTGTGATACACAGATAAATAGGTAGGAAAAATATCCATACAAATAAAAAGAAATAAAATATTTTTTAAAAGTTTTTAAAAGAAAGAAAAGGATTCATGAGTTTTTCTTCAAGAAAGTCAGAATGCAGCAGATTAGGTCAATATTTAGGCAATGGAGCAGCAAGACCCAGGGAGCCAGGAGCAGAGCTGCTGCCACTGCGTTCTGAAGGGCACTGGGAAGGAGCACTTCACCATGTCTTTGTCTCCTGCTCTGGAAATACAAACTTTTAGCATTACATTTGCTTAAAGTAGTTCTACAAAATTTAAATGACTCCTATTGAATAAGGCAGGAAAATGGAGTGGGTTTTCCATAAGTGGGAATTGGTGATTTCATGAGCTGGCACGGGTGACAGAATCTAATGTCCATCCCTAGACTCATGGTCACACAATATGGTACTTGGTGGAGGGAAAGGTATTCTTAGTGTAGCATTTGTTTGTGTGTTGTCTCCTATCCTTCCAAATGCTTGGTGTATCCTTCTAGGACAATCTGTCTTATTAAGAAAAGAAAGGAAAGGAAGGAAAGGAAGAAAGAAAGAAGGCTGTAATTAGGCTGAGAAAATAAAATCATGTTCATGAAATTACTTCCATTTGTAACAATACATAATTGGAGACTTGTTGCTTTGCTTTGTTTTTCTTAAAAAGAAACCTTATTTTCTGTTAACTCTTCCGAGGAAGGAAGTGTGTATTTTGGCTCACCCTTTGAGGTTACTGTCCTTCATGGTGGGGACCATGGCAGCAGCAACGTGAGGCACAATGGTGGTGCCATTACATGCACAGTCAGGAAGCAGGGTGATAGATCTGTCGCTCAGCTGCTTCTGCCCTTACTCAGTTCAAGGCTCAGGCTGTGGCCCCTGCTGCCCCTTCATCTAATTTTATGTCACATGTTTAGCATGGGGCTGGAGAGATGTGTCAGCAGTTCAGAGTGCCTGCGGCTCCTCCACTGGACCTGGATGAATTTCCCAGGACCCATGTGGAGGGTATAATGACCTATAACTCCAGCTCCAGGGGATCTATTGCCCTCTTCTAGTCTCCACGGGAATGCATGTGGCTTACACTCACATGTATACACACACACACACACACACAATATCAAACAAATTTAAAAGCAAATAAAAGGATCCTTGAACATATATTAAAGAGTCTTTTATGATACTCCAATGATAAAAAGATAAAATGCATACAGCTGCAAACTACAGTCCTCCTGTTGCTGCTTCTCTACCTGAGAGACACGGTGAGGAGTGTGGTGACTTTTTCATGACATTGCCACCTCTAGACAAATGCATGTAAATAAGGTGTCATTGTCTCGAGTTTTTGCCAAAATGGGTTCCTATGAACCCAACATAGGTTGTTTTGTACTTTAAAAAACATTGTATTTCTTGGAAATATTTTCAGGTTACGGAGTTCCAATAAAATGTTGTTCTCTGCAAACATGCACTGTTAATAACCAGAGTTCATATTGTTTAAGGTCACAACCTCAAAGTAGAATATTGACAAGATTTTGCACAAATTTTACATGGCTTTTCTGGCATGGGCAGTTTATTTGGTGCCCAGGGAGTGTGGGACATCTTGATTTGAGTGTAGCTTTCATTTTAAGACGGCCATCCTGGCTGTGGATAGAGGCCAGTTTTAGTGTACTTGCCAAACATGTGGAGTCCTGGGTTGTAACCTCAGCACAGCAGAAACCCATGTGTGGTGGCACACACCTGTGATGCCAGCACAAGGGGAAGCAAGTGGATGGCAAGTTTATCGTCATGCTTAGTACATAGGAGTTTCAGGCTAGCGTGCATTACATAGTGGGATCCTGTCTCAGAACAAGACAGGAAAGCAAACAACAGCACTCCAAATCCAAACTGCAATGATTATCCTAAGACCATTTGGTAAAACCTAATGTTATAAATTTCCCGACTCATCTACCTTCCCCTAAATGGGTGTAGGGCAGCAACTTACAGCCACTCGGATGCTGATGCTTTAGAAGTTTTAGCCCTAAGTAGACAGATCTGTGAAATTGTCCTCAGCATCTTTAAGAAGTCCACGTAAGGTGTATTTAATTATTTAGTTGGTTTCAGAAGAGGAAGCCCTTAAAACTATAATACCTCCTAGAAACATTTTGCTTTGGGCAATGTAGCACCTTCTATTTGCTAGAACAGAAAATCGTCACATCCAGTTTCCTGTCTTGCACAAGTACCTAACTGTGGAAGCCACATGGACCAGTTAGTACACAGGAAAGGGGCTTCAGAACATGGAGAAGCTCAGCTATGGAAGTTGCATCCTCTCTCCCTCACTTCTGCAAGCAGAGACTCTCGTCTGCCCTCATTTGCTGAGACTCTTCCACTGTTAACATGGGCTGTAAATGAACATGTGTTAGGACAATGGTAGCTGAATGGCAGACCAGTGAGGAAAAGGAGTCAGCTGTTACTTCTGCCTCTGCACCGGGACCCTCACGGGGCTCTATCTGTATTCTATGTCTCTTCTGCCTTTCCCTTTATTCCTCTGCAAGTGAGAAAGTTGTTCCAGGTTTTTTAATTTCCTTTATCCAGGAACCATCTGAGAGTCAGCACTATCTCCAGGCTGGAATATGAACGCAGGTAAAGAGCTTTGCTGAGGCAAAAATTTCAAATTTTCAGCCTAGCAGAAATTTGGTTCTTCTTGTTGTTTTGCTGTCTTGGAGAAAAGGTCTTACAATGCAGATCAGGCTGGCCTCAACTCACAAGATAACCTGCCTCTGCTTCCTGGGTGCTATTTTAATTATTTTCTTGAGGTCTCCCTAAATGACTGAATAGATGCTATCTGGCAAAAGATTGTAGAACTTTAGAGACTCAATTTTCAAACAAAACACTTGAAGGTGTGGCCGGGAGATAAAGATGGAGTTACAAAAGAGACTTGCCTTTATCCATGGGCAGATCTGGAAGCCTCCATCAGCAGCAGAGGACTAGAAGGAGAGACTGTAACCAGAAGCTGTGGCTCTCCTACCTAACTGGTAAGTACAGTCTTCTGCAGACTCATGCAGGAGAGTAGCAATCAGGATTTGGAGTTTCTGTACCATATAGAATTATGTATGAGGTGATGTGGGATTGTATGCTGAACATTAGGACAATGGGGAGTGAGTCTCCAGACATTAAGGCAAGATAGCATCCAACAGAGTTCTTTGGACTCTTGGAAGGTGAAATGGAATAATGGACTTTCATAGATAAGTTATTAAAATGATTTAAAGCAAAGTTAATATGTGAAATAAGAAACCTGTAGAAAATTGTCTGGTCCTTTGAGATTAAGCCCTATATATTTAGCCCCTTGTCTAAGTAATGTGTAATATTGTATATAACATGGAAATGGGCCAGTGAGGTGAGGGCATAGATACTTTTGCAGGCTTGCTCCTTGACATTTGGGGTTTGCAAAGTAAAGATATTTGTAAGAAATAATTTGTTTGATGGAAAGAGAGCCTCACAAGAGCTGCTGGGAGTTGAGGTCCTGTCTTAAGTTTGGGAGCTTGGCCAGAAGTAGGAAAGTTTTCCTTTAGCTGAAGTGTTGGGGAAGGGAATGGGGTTCCTATTGTGGGTTGGTGAGCAGCTTGTAGCATTTGGGATTCATTTTTCAATGACCGGGCAGTCATTAAATTCTTTAAATATTGGGGAGATATTTAGAAAAAATCCTCATAAGATATTTATAAATGCATGCATTTATGTTGAGGAGAATTGGTGCAACCCTGTCCAGACTGCAGTTTTACCCTCTCTACTGTCTGTTTGTCTGTCTGACCTGCTACTTCCCCTCACTTCCAGGAGCTGTGGGGTGGTTGTGCCGTCCCTCTCCAATGCCCCATCCCTCAAGTCTCTCCCCCATCTAACCTGTGAACTATTAAAAATAAGACACCAGTCAGAAAATGTAAGATATACATCATAATGAACACTCATTCTATTTTTATACTAAAATTTTGGAATCCACCAGCCTAGTAAGTCCTGTCCTCTAAGCATTATCCTCGTGGCAGTCCGCCACTGCCCCCACCCCCCTCCACCCCCCCCCCCCCTCCTCCACCCCACCCCCACCCTCCTCCACCCCACCCCCACCCTCCTCTACCCCCCCAATTATATGCATAAACTATCTCCTGCAGCTTACTTGAGACGTGGCTTATTGTATTCCAGGCTTTCCTCACAAGGAAGCCTTGCTGAGGATGACCTTGACCTTCTGAGCTTCCCTTCACCAGGTGCTGTGCTGTCTACCAGCTGAACTGTTCCCTTAGCTTCTATACTATTCATTTTATCATTTAAAAAAAAAAAACAAATTCCAGCATGTTAGCAAACACTTGTAATCCTAGTACTGGCAATTCCAACCCTTGGGAGACAGAGGCAGTAGGAGGAGTTCAAGTTCATCTTTGCTAAAGGATGACTTAAAGGCTATCCTTCTTGATTGAGAATTTGAATTAAAAATATCAAAAACCCAAAGGTATTTATCATGCTATCCATCTTGCCTCTTTCCATTAATGTGTGTGTGTGTTATCAAACTGTGGCTATATACAAATATGGACTTTTCAAGCCAGACATTCGTGGCAGATGCCTTTAATCCCAGCACTAGGCAGGCAAAGGTAGAAGATCTCTGTGAGCTCAAGGCCAGCCTGGTCTACAAGAGTTAGTTCTAGGCTAGGCCCCAAAGCTACAGAGAAACCCTGTCTTGAAAACAAACAAACAAACAAACAAACATTATGTAGAGAGAGACTTTTCCTAAGATGATAATAAAATATTTGATCATAATCCCATTTTGAGTGACTTTGGCGTTAGGATATCAATTCATCCTGAGTGACATCCCACAATGGAAAAAAATTTATGAACTTCCTTTTTACTTACCATTTATTTATGTATTAATTTATTCACTTATTTTTTGAGACATGGTCTCATATATATAGCTCTGGCTGGCCTGGAACTCACAGAAATCAACAAGCCTATGTCTCCTAGTTGAGGGAGTAAAGGCGTGTGCCACCACCAACCAGACCTGACTCTTTATTATTGTTGTTACAAGTCTTTTCTGTGTGCCAACAATGGACACCAGGGTCCCTCTGCTACTGGTCTCCAACTCCAGTCTTCCAAACTCACTTTCCCCACTTTTGATTTTGAGGCAGATTTTTACCAAGTTGCTCAGGGAGCCTAGATAAGCCTTAAGCTCATGTTCTCCTGGCCTCAGCCTTTTAGAAATTAAGGTTACAGGCCTGTATTTCCAGGCCAAATGTGGACTTTAATAGTACCAGAAATGGAAATGGTTTTATGTTTTTACAAACCACAGAGAGAGAACTGGATGTGTTGGGTCATGCCTGGATTCCTACCATTCAGAGGAAGAGGGTCTCTAGAAGTAAGAGACTAACCTGAGACAGAACAAGTTCCAGATTCAGTAAGACCCTACAAAAATACCTAAATAAATGAAAAGGCCAACCAGCCTACCAACCAATCCCACTGGTGGCTTATGAGGCAGGGGCTACAGCAAGGCAAAGAGATTTCTGGTCATAAGATGTTGCATTTATTGTTTTCCCAGCCTCAGAGTGGGTGAAACTAGCTGAAGCCAACCCAGCCTGCATTTCAAGTTTTATCTAAAAGTACATTGTTGAAGCTGAACTTGTTGTCAAGGGCTATGCAAAATGTAAGATACCTTGAGATAACTTTAGCTCTGACCTTCAGTGTTCTATCCCTCCAGCATCAGGATGCTCTTTTACTCAATCAAGGTCACAGTCTTAGGGGTCTTGAGCCCCCATGTCCAGCTGCTTAGACATCAGTTGTGTAGACAGCATCATTTCACAGACTTAGTTCTGGGTTTCCAGCTGTTGCCTTGCTTTCTTTTTCCTCACACCATCTCCCCTGATGTCTCCACATGGGAAGTCACTGGCCCTGCAGCTGTAAGGTCCCTGGACCAACCTGAGCTCTGACCTCTGCAGCTCTGACTTGGGATCACTGCCAGTGTCTTTGTGTTTGTCTGATCTTGACTCTCAGGCTCTTCTTCTCTGTCTGCTCTTCCTGCTCCTTGGGGCTGATTCTGCCTGTGTATGGGCACCTCTTCTCTGTTGAGCTTTTGAAGGAAGAGCCTCCTGGGCTTTGTCTCAGTTCATTCTCTCTCTCTCTCCTCTCCTCTCTCCTCCTCTTCTCCTCTCCTCTCCTCTCCTCTCCTCTCCTCTCCTCTCCCTCTCTCTCTCCTCTCCTCTCCTCTCCTCTCCTCTCCTCTCCTCTCTCTCTCTCTCTCTCTCTCTCTCTCTCTCTCTCTCTCTCTCTCTCTCTCTCTCTTCTCTCTCTCACACACACACACACAAAAAAAAAAAAACAGAAAAAGCATTCCCCATCAGCACTGGCTTTCCCCAAAATACCTAGTTTAGCTTTCTGCTTTTCAACAAAAGGCAATGTGACCAATGAAACAAAAACAGTCCCTGCTGGGTTCAAAAGGCAGAGCAGACTGTGCTAGGTTCCTTGACCATGTGGCCTTCTGTTATCTCTTCCACAATGAATGCCTGAAACAGACAATAAAGCATTGGTTCTCTGCCCTTTTAATATTTGTGGTGCTTTGATACAATACCTCATGTTGTAGTGCCCCAACCTTAAAATTATCTCATCGCTACTTCACAGCTGTAATTTTGCTGTTTGTATGAATAAGCATAAAATTTAATATGTAAGATATCTGATATGCGACCAGTGTGCAAAGGTCCTTTGACCCCAAAAGAGTTGTGACATTCTTGCTTGCCATCCTAGCAGTCATAGCAGTCCCCAGAGGGCACCAGGTCCTGGCACCTCTGCACCCCAGCAATGACACTGTATTTCCTTGTGAAAAGAACAGTCCTCACAAAGTGACCCCTGAGCTCTCTCACTGCCCCCCACCCAGCCCCACTCCCTGTTCTGCATTGGTGTCCTTCCCTGTTCCTCTCCCCTGACACAGGCATTCTCCTGCCTCTGGACCTTCGCTCTCCCTCTTTCTTTTCATGTGACATCTCTCTCTGGTTGGCTAAGTCTTCTTCAGCTTTGCTCAAACCCCACCCTCTCTGTGAAAGTATTAGAAAGTCCATTTGGGTCTGAGAAACCAAGTAGAAATTGCACCCATACTCCTCCACGGTACCACTAGAGCTCCCTCGCTTGCTGTAGTCTTTCTGTGTCTTCCCCCTTTGTTCATTTGTTCATCCGGGAGTAAGATGGTTAAGACTGCTGTCTGCCTGCAGCCGTTCCCCTTCACGACTGGGGGGAAACTCTTTAACATCTCTGAGATTTCTGCTGAATTGAAGTTTTTAAAATGTTTTTCTTAACATATTTTCTACATAGATACAAACTTCATGATACCAGGGATCTTTGAGTCACTGATGTATTCAAAATTCATAGACTCATATACAATATATTGTAGCTATGCAGAAATGTGAAATCAGCAACAATTTAGTATTCTAGTAGTGTTTGCTATGGTAAACCTGAATATCTTGTAGTTTTATCTATCTGCTTTTCTGATTTCATAAATATTTTAAATTACGTGTATATGAGTGTGGCTGTATGGATCCATGCATGTTAGTGCAGAAGCCTTCTCCAGTTCTCTGGAGCTGGAGGTAAGGATCACTGTGACCCACCTGAGACTGCTGGGGTTATCCTCTGGTCCTCTGCTAGAGCAGCCGACCCTTCTTGTTGTCCTTTTCAGTCCTTTTACCCTTTGCTCTTTTCCTGTTCTGTGAGGGCTGCCACCTAGCTTCCAAACAAATCACACGTGGAGGCTTCTTCTCAGTTATAAACGCGCAGCCTTCGCTTGGCTTGTTTCTAGCTAGCTGTTCTTCAATTAACCTGTCTGTCTTACCTGTGGGATTTTTCCTTTCCTTACTTCATCTTTTACTCTCACTTCATGGCCGGCCAGGAGACTGACCCCTCATGTCCTCCGCGCCTCCTTTACTTGCTCCTTCTCCTCCTTTCAGATTTCTCCTCCTATTTATTCTCTCTTCCTGCCAGCCCCAACTACCCTTTCTCCTGCCTTTTTATTGGCCGTTCAGCCCTCTATTAGACCATCAGGTGTTTTAGACAGGCAAAAATCACGGCTTCACAGAGCTAAACAGATGTCACGTAAACAAAAGCAACACAGCTTTCCATCGTTAATCAAATGCTACACAGCATAAACAAATGTAACACAACATAAATAATATTCCACAACAGACCCTCTTTACTGTGAGCCATCTCTCCAGTCCTAATATTGGCATTTTAATGTATGTAGAAAATGAAGGGAGAAGGCTGGCTAACATAGTAAGCAGGGTTGGCAGAGGCTTTAGGATATAAGATGATTTGGAGGGGATTTCAGGGTCTGGTTGTGAATAGAGTCCTAACATGAAGTGGTGGGGCTGAGATACAATGGAGTGATTCAGTGAGTACCTAGTATTGTGGGGGGACCAATGGCATCTTGTTTTGGTGAAAATAAAGTGAATTCAAGCAGCTGAACTGTTTCAGAGTGGGCAGCAGCAATAAAGAACAGAGACTCAGCTGAGGTGGGTTTAGGCAGTGTGTTATCCCCATTTTCTCACAAATGAAGCTCTTTAGTAAGGAACTGGGAATTCTGATACATTCCTGAGTCCTGCTGTCACACAGTAGTCCCCTACAAGTGATGAGTAACCTTTAAAGGATGCCACAGTTGACCCTAAAATGTAGTGACTCAGGAGACCGCAAAGCTCGAGTTAACAAAGAAAAATCCCATCATCCCTGAGAAGGCTCAGGGGATCAAAGTGCTTGGCCAATCAGACACCAGCGTTGATCCTGGAATCTTAACAGCAGTGGAAGAAGAGAAACCACTTCTGATAGGTGTTTTCTCCCTTCCCATAGCTCCATGGCTTGCGCACATCCACAGACAGCAGCAGCTAGTTTACTACAAAAGTATCAAATAAAATAATAAGAACTTCCACTGGGTTATGTTCTCTTCAAATGTTAGGGTACAGTGGCTGGTCTTGGGGGAGCCTATAAGCTAAGGTGGATAAATTGAACCTGAAATATTGGTGGTTATTTAATGCATCAGCTCCTCAGCTCCCAACCTCATCCTGTCCACACTTCTGCCCTTCACCTGTCTTCCTTAGGATCTTAGCATCTCCTGTTACTTGCGTTGGTTTTGCTTCTTTATATTTTCCTCTTTTCTAGCCCAGGCTAGCACAGCATTGCCAATCCTCTTTTCTAGCCCAAGCTAGCTCAGCATTGCCAATCCTCCCTCAGCCTCTCCAATGCTGGGATTGGTATACAAAACTATACCACACATTGCTTTTACCTTTATTGACAGGGTCTTACTCTATAGCCTTGTCTAGCTTGATATTTACTAAGTAGACCAGGCTACCCTTAACCTAATGGCAATCCTCCTTACTCAGCATTTTGGGTGCTGGGATCACAGATAGGATCCATTGCTCCTGAATCTTACATATCATTTTGTTTTTTGATTTTTTGAGACAGGGTTTGTCTGTACCTTTGGAGCCTGTCTTGGAACTAGCTCTTGTAGACCAGGCTGGTCTCCAGCTCACAGAGATCTGCCTGCCTCTGCCTCCTGAGTGCTGGGATTAAAGGCATGTACCACCACTGCCCAGCTCATGTGTCAATATTTAAGAGATTGCTTCCTATCCTCTTACCCTGCTAACCCTGCATGAGGAAGTTGTCTTTTCTCATACCCTTCAATTTCCTTTTGTTCATATCTTCTCTCCACTCTTAAATAACCTCAAAGGAAAATATAACCTATGCTTGGTGCCATCCAGCTCTGTAGCAATGTGTGATATCTAAATAATTAAAATCAGATGGAAAACTAAAATGATGCCTACTCAACCGGAGGCTGGAGAGATGGCTCAGCAGTTAAGAGCCTGTACTGCTCCTGTAGAGGATGTGTGTTCAGTTCCCAGCATCCACACCAGGAGGTCAGAGCTGCCCGTAATGCCAGTTCTAGGGGACCTGATGTCTCTGGGTTCAGCAGGCACCTGCACTCAAGTGCACAGAGACACACAGAGACATATATAATTTAAGATAGAATAAAAGCAAATCTTTTAAAAATTTTCTCGATCAAGCGGGTGGTGGCAGTGCACGCCTTTAATCCTAGCAGTCAGGAGGCAGAGGCAGGTGGATCTCTGTGAGTTCGAGACCAGCCTGATCTACACGAGCTAGTTCCATGACAGGCTCCAAAGCTACAGACAAACCTGTCTTGAAAAAACAAAAAGAAAAAAAGTATTTTTCTCAATCTAGCTGGGTGTGGTGGCACATACATTTAAACCCAACACTTGGGAGGCAGAGGCAGGCAGATCTCTGTGAGTTTGAGGCCATTCTGGTCCACAGAGTGAGTTTCAGGACAGCCAAAATACATATAGAGACCCTGTTTCAAAAGATAAATTTTACTCACTTTTACTAGCCACATTTTAAGTTTTAAATCATTCCTGGTGGCCACAACAATATTGCACAGAGCTCATCCATACTAACACCCTTGTGGGAGAAGGGCCTATTGACTGGACATGGTGGCACACTACCGTATTCTCAGCATGCTGGAGGGAGAGGCAGGAAGATTGTCAAGAGTGTTAAGTGGAACTTTTAGTGTGTTTCAGGTGAGTGTGTGTGTGTGTGTATACACACATATGTAATGTGTGTGTCCATGTATACATACACACAGAGACAGATAGATAGATAGACAGACAGACAGACTGATAGAGAGATAGAGGAGACATAGATAGAGGTTAGAAGGAAACTCTCTCTCAAAATGGAAGAGTTCTAGAGTACTCCAGTATTCCTCGGTTGGGGGCCCTCTATTCTTTGGAGCTCCTTTTCACTTTGCCTTAATAAACTCATGTCAGCTCTGCTAAAGCAAAGAGTAAGAACAACAAAGGTTCTACTTGGTAGCACTGTCCAGGAGGGAAAAGATGCAGAGACCAGGCCATCACACCCACATTGGTGGATGTTCGGGGAAACAAGGACATGATAGCCATGAGCAACTGAGGTCTGAGAGGGCCTTGGTGCAAGTGGTCCAGGGGAAATGACCAAGACTGTTAAACTGGGTTCAGTAGGAGGGAAGAAAAAGTGAGAACTGGGGTAAAAGAAGAAGAGTCAAGACAGCATCACTTGGACAACGACCTCAGGAGATGAATTGGGAAGAAAGCCTGGGTGACTGTGGGACAGGAGGTCAGGGAAGCAAATCTGAGCCCCAGGCAGAGACCATATAACTGGGACATTTGCAAAATCTCTGGTTAAAAAATTGGGTTTCCTTGGGGCTGGAGAGATGGCTCAGAGGTTAAGAGCACTGCCTGCTCTTCCAGAGGTCCTGAGTTCAATTCCCAGCAACCACATGGTGGCTCATAGCCATCTATAATGAGATCTGGTGCCCCTTCTGATGAGCAAGCATACATACAGATAGAACAGTGTTTACATAATAAATAAATAAATAAATCTTTTTTTTTGTTTTAAAAAAATGGGTTCCCTGCTCCTTAAGAGAGCTGAGGTAGGGCTGTCAGAGGGATGTGACATGGTCTGATTACACATTTACAGCTGTCTCATTGTTTGTGAATTTATTTGTTGGTTGCTCACTTTCCCGTGGTAAGCTGCTTGCACAATTCTAGATACTTTACATCCCTATTGTGCTGAATCATACTCCCCTATCCTTAGTTTATTAATGGTAACTGCATTGAAATAAAAATCTTTTCAAAAATCCTCCTTATGGTCATTGGATTTTGGCCTGGTCCTAGGTTATAGGAAATCTAGCATTATAACATGTTGCCTTTCAAATGAAGGAGGCATGGTTTAATTCTGTGTGAGCCACTTTAGCATTGGTTCTCCTAGCTTTTGACAGTGCATAAAGCTGCCCTTGAGCACATGGGATGCCTCAGTAGATAAAGGTGCTTGTCACCAATCCTGAGTTCAACCACCATGACCTACATTTAGAAGCAGAGAACCAGCCACCCATAGTTGTCCTCTAACCATGTGTGTCCCCTGGAATGCGCATGTACTGCCTGATACAAAACCTATTTTAAATGTAATCTTTAATAAATTAGAAAAATGCTGCTCTTATTCCAAAGGAAATACGGATTATTGGGATAAAATTTTTAGTGACCAAGGCTCAAAACAATCTAGGTTATTTTATCATGAATTTCATGCTCTACTGTAGAAGAGGCTATATGAATGTTTACAGTCCCAGGATAAAAGGAAGTCAGAAATTGATGCATTTACCAAGGATCCTGGTGGGAATATCGGGCAGATGGGACACAATAGAACACAGGGATCTCTTTATAGATTTCTGGTGTTCTATAATTCTTAGCTATAGGGTTGGTGGAAGCTGACTGTGTGAAAATGTAACAATACATTCCAGACATTGTTCCTGATTGTCACAGGATGTTAGCAAAGATGCAGGGATTGGTAGTAAATGGCTACTGAATGATGGGAGAGAATTTATACTATTTGTAGCTCGACATCTACAACTTTCCACCCCTCCATAGTCTCCCTGCAGGATCTTCATAGGTGGATTCTACAGGGAAGTACAACTCAAACGTCAGTAGTTGAGATGAACTCAAGTGTTCTTCTCAAGCATGGAAAGTCAGAAAAGAAAAGGATTTCCAGCTACCAGCAAGGTGCTTACTCCATGACAGAGCTCACCTCACTACTCAGTTGAATTCCAGAATGTGGAGAAGGTTTCCTTTGGGAGCCTGGAAAGCTATTCACCATCCATGTCTGCTCCCTTCATTTTATGAGCAATAGCCCATAGGACACCCTGTGAGATGGCTCAGTGACAGTTTGTGTCAAGAAGGGTGGCAGACTGTGTGAGGCAGTGAATGCCTGAGAACACGGCCCTTCCTCAACAGAACTCTAAAGGGACAGGATGGTTGGTACCTGATAAAAAGTAAGATAGTTGTGTCTTAAGTTGGTTTTATATGTTTTGAATTTCTTATAATAAATAAGATGTTTAAAAATGTTCATTACAATCATTGTTTGGCCACCAGTTTGCAGCATTAGTTTTCTGATCTCTTCTAAGTACAGGGGCTGTTAATGTGATAGTGCAGAGGTCTGGGCCTGAAGATGAGTCTTGGAGGATTCATGAAAGCTATTTCCATCTTGAAGACTGGTAACAGGGCAAAGTTTCCTCTCTGAGAGGAAGTCATGGATTCTTCTGACAAGAAGTGGAGTTAATGAAGTACTAGGCAGGCTTACTCATGTTTTTATGGTTTACCATTTAAGAAACAAACATTGAAATCTAGATGTTGGAATCTGAAGACATATAACATCCACCATAACATCCCCCAGGAAGATGTGATATCAGACACTGTATGCAGCAGCATTCTGACTCAGAACATCTTGCTTATGATTAAGGTGGTTGAGATTCAGGGACTAACCCCTGTATCTACTGGGCACAAACATCTCTGTGTCCACCAGGAGGCAAGTGCACCTTTGCTATTAGAAGTCTGGTTTTTGCTTAAGAGTTCTACCAAGAGAACACACTCTTGTCTCTGCCTCCAGTTTTCTCTGCTTGCTGCCTTATTTATGTCATGACCAGAAGTGAGATCGCTGGCTGTATGTGAGGAAGGACCAGGAAAGAAGAGGGTGTTGGGGAGGACAGGGGTCCCTGTGAGAGGCCTGTGTGAGTCACAGTCAGAATGCAGACCTGCCTGGGTACAGCATGCTGAGTGCCACAGCAACCAGAGCGTCTTCTCCTTGTCCTCCAGGTCAGCACCATGATGCAGCCTCAAGTCTTCATTTCTGGCCTCATACTTCTTCTCCCAGGTAAGTGAGTCGATGAGCTGGCGGATGCTGAGGAGACTAGAGTGACAGGAGAGATGACAATCCTTGGGCTTTTTTGAACATGGGTTATGAAATGAACAGAGAACCAAGATAAATTGTAGCTCCAAGGAACTTGCTTCACATGTATGAATTTCCAAACTTATAGCTAGATAAACATTATCTAAAAGAGAATGTCAGGCAAGGGGTGAGAACACATGTATGCCTGTCATGGACAATATTGGATAAGTACTCATGCATGCCTAAGATAATGAATGGTTGGGTTATTTTAAAAATCATAACCAGAGATTTCCAGGCAGGATGGCTAGTCATAATTAGCCTTCATTGCATTTTGTGCATTTTTTGCTTATTTCAATCACTTTCAATTGTTTATCTTTAAAAAATTTTAATTCAAAGTGCTCTATGAAAAGGGGCAAAGAAGGAATAAGGTAATTTTCTTTGAGACAGGGTCTAAGTTAGTCCAGACTGGCCTCAAACTCTGTAGGTTGCTAAGGATCACCTCAAACTTTTGATCCTCCTGCCTCTACATCTCAATAACTGGGATCACTGGTGAGAGACAAAATATATTCTATGACTTAATTAATATAGCATGTATTTTATTTGTGATCCTAAAAAAGGTATTTGGCAAAATCAAGTAATGTATGTCCCAGAAATATACAGTTAGGACTGTGTTTTCATGGGTCATGTCCAGACTCACATCCTAGGCCTGCATGTAGGTGATTAGTTGGAGAATATTTTAATTCGTTGTTCTGTGCTCTTGTTGACTTATTTGTTTGTTTCCAGTGGTACGATCCAACACAGGGGCTAGCATGGGCTAGCCCAAGCACTGTTTCATTGAGCTCCATCCTCAGCCCTCAGAGTTCCCTTAAAGGTCCCCTTGGAAACTATTGGTGTTGGAAATTCTATTCCATCGTATATTTTATTATTTTAGTTTTTAAAATTGTATCATTAAAGTTATCGGTTGCATATTCTCTGGTTATGTGGTCTTTACAAGGGTCTTGCTCAAGTTCTGGTATGTCACCAACTCATAAAAGGGGCTGCTTAGTGTTTTTTGTTTGTTTGGTTGGTTTTGGTTTTGGTTTTTTTTTTTTTTTTTTGTTTTGTTTATAAAGGGATAATCATAAAGTTCAGAATAAGCCTCAGGCCTTCCTGATGGTTTTCTAAAATGCTTTCAGACAATTGATTTTGAAGTTGCTAAGTTTCTGCCTTGAAGCCAACAGTGCTTTTCTAAAGCCCTGGCTCTGCTCTTTGGTGAGGAATGGGGAAGAGTTAGTGATTTTGTTGTCACAGCCCTGTGGGGGAGAAGGGGAGATGGTTTGAGACAGGGTCTCCAAAAGCTAGGCCTGTCTTGAACTCATTAGTGAGCTGGCCTTGAATTCCTCATCTTCCTCCCTCTACCTCCTGAGTTCTGGGACTATAAGTGAATTCTGGGTTTACAAGTGAATTCTGGGTTTACAAGTGAGTTCTGGGTGTACAAGAGTTGTCCATGGGCCCGGCTTCTGAAATAAAGTTTTAGAAGTTTAATGATAAAACATTTGTGCTGGTTTCAGTGGGACATGCGAATTATTCCGCACTCAGGAGGCAGAGGTGGGAGGATTGTTATTTTCAGTCACCATGAGACAACAGAGAAAGACGCTGTCTCCAAAAGAAACACACACTCTGAAGAAGAAGAAAAGCGAGTGACTATCACGCCACAGAGCTGTTTTGCTCACAGTTGTATCCACTAAGTGATCACACTGAGGAAGAATATGCTAACAGGAAAATGTTTACAGTCTTCAAATTTAAGCAGTAAAACTGGAGGATTGGGGAGGTAGAGGCAGCAGAGCTCTGGGAGTTTGAAGTCAGCCTGGTTTATGCAGCAAGTTCCAGGTCAGCCAAGGCTACAAAGTGAGATCCTGGCTCAGAAAACCAAAGGATAATAACAACACAAATTAAGTTGTCATTCCCTTTTATGCCTACCCACAAAAAAAAGAAAGAAAGAAAGAAAGAAAACCTCCAGAACCAAAACAATAAAGCAAGCAAACAAAGGAATGAAAAAGAAGAGCTGCAACTGGGGCTCCACTCAAGTCCCCCTCCCCATCTCCCTACAATTTTTCTGAAAAACAATAACAAAATTGTCGAAACATTGTGAGTACTAATACTCCATTTTTTCCCCTCTCCCCCCTTCTTACATCACAGGTGCTGTGGATTCTAATGTAGCAGTGACAGGGGTGGTGGGTCACCCTGTCACACTGCCGTGTACTTATTCAACACGTGGTGGAATCTTTACCACATGCTGGGGCCAAGGGGCATGCCCGTCTTCTCATTGTACCAACACACTTATCTGGACCAATGGATACCGCGTCACCTATCAGAGGAGCAGCAGATACCAGCTAAAGGGGAATATTTCAGGAGGAAACGTGTCCTTGACAATAGAGAATGCTGTCCCGAGTGACAGTGGTCTGTATTGTTGTCGCGTGGAGGTTCATGGATGGTTCAATGATCTCAAAGTGACCTTTTCATTGGAAGTTAAACCAGGTAAGCTTTCTTTGTTTTCTTTCCTTATTTCTTGTAAGTGAACTGTGTCTTCTGTTTGCTAGTAATCTGTTCTTTTCCTAGAACAAGGAAACACAAATTTCTTATGATCATGTTGATTAAAGGCTTGCTTTTGAGTTGTGTAAAGACATGCTCTCCTGTATCTCAGGCTATCCTCTGATGGTTATGCTCTCCTGATCCAACTGCCTCTGACTTCAGTGTTGAGAACACAGGCATGTGTCACCAAACCAAGCTTTATATATTCTCTTTAGAGGTACCAAACAACGTTATTTGCTTAGATGAAGTCCTAAAATGAATCTTAATTCAAGACAGTGAAACACATCTGCTCCTGACAGCACCAATCTACTTCAAGAGGAAGATGGGCATCGAAGAGGCTCCCTATGGAGTTTGTTTGATGAACTGGACATGCAAGATCCACAGAGAAATGACTGCTGAACTTGCCTAAAGATGAGATGAATCTTCAGGATTACTACTTCATGAAAGCGTCTGTGAGACATTCAGCAGGATACAGGAGAAAGTGACTGGCAAACTGCCAATATAGGCAGAACTGTCTTTAAAATTTCCTGCTTCATGGAAAAGTCTGTTGGATACTATGGGCCCGGAGGCTGAAGATGGATGCCCCAAAGGTGCAGAAAAACATTGGGTGACTGTACAGGCAGTCAGATGTCTCTGTCAATTCTAGAGTTTTGGAAGTTGTTTATAATGTATTTCCTGTTTACTTAGGTAGAGTCTTTGATGGAGTTAAAGAATCGATAGTTATGACTATGGTTTTCCTTAATTATGATAAAAGATAAAGTAAATATAAATAAATATCATAACTATAATTCTTGCTTGTTAACTGTTTTGCTATATGTAATTTTACTATGTTAAAGTTAAAACCTTTTTATTTAAATGGAAAAGGGGAGGTGATGTGGGATTTTCCTTCGCATGCTGTGATTACCAATAATGAATAAAGAAACTGCCTTGGGCCTGTTGATAGGGCAGAACTTAGGTAGGTGGGGAAAACTAAATGGAATGCTGGGAGGAAGAAGGCAGAGTCAGAGAGAGAGATGTTATGGAGCCTCTGCCACAGTTAGGCATGCTGAAACTTTGCTGGTAGGCCATGACGTCATGGTGATGCACAGATTAGTAGAAATGGGTTAAAATAAGATGTAAGAGTTAGCCAACAAGAAACTAAAGCTAATGGGTGAAGCAATGTTTTAATTAATACAACAGATGCTGTTGATTTGTAAATTGTAGGTTGAACCTGCCTAATCCCGATTTAAAATCTGGAACCTTTTGAGCATGGACTTGAAAATGCATCTGGAAAATTCAATGCCAAGACACTATCATGTGCACAATTATCCACAGTTTCTAAAGTTACCTTTTAAGCTATATATGTAATGTGTAGTTATATGAATGCTATGTAAATAATGTTTATACTTGAGTCTGACCCATAAGATATTATTTATATGCAACTATTCTGAATTGTTAAGGAAGAGTTAAATACTTTAACTCCAGGAACAAACTTTTTTTTTTTTGATAAGGTGTATTCACCTTGTCTCTGTTAAATTGTAAGAAACCATAGAAGACAATGTCCACTCTCTATCCAAATATGCAAATCCCATTTGTGTTGGGATTCGTGTGGGATGTGTGTGCTAAGATGCAGGGCTGTATGCTGTGTCCTCTTGGGACTGACTGAAGCTCTGCTGGGCCTGGAAGCTGTGGGTGGAGTCAGTCGTCACTGAGAGAAGTCCCAGTCCCCCATACCCTCTCAGTCTCAGAGATGCTGAGAGATCTGAGGACCTGACAGCTGTCATTTATAATGTGTCCTTAGGAACGGGCTCTGTTCTCATCTCTGTGCTGTCGGTACAGCTTCCTCCTATTGGTGAGCGTCTCTAATGCCCCTCCCCACAACATCCTAGTTGGTCAATGGCAAATAAGAGAAGTTCAGGAGAGGAATTTGGGTGGGGAAAGCCTCTCACTGGTGCTACAGAAGAAACTCTTGTCTCTTGTTGACTCATCCTTATTTCATTTTGATTTCCAAACCCAGAAATTCCCGCAAGTCCTCCAACAAGACCCACAACTACAGGGAGACCCACAACTATAGGGAGACCCACAACTACAGGAAGACTCACAACTATAACAAGATCCACAACTACAGAGAGACCCACAACTACAGGAAGACCCACAACTGCAGGAAGACCCACAACTACAGGGAGACCCACAACTCTGTCAACAGGACTCACACGTGTGCCAGCATCACCCAGAGTCTCTACCTTTGCTCCAACAACACCAGCGCACACGCAGACTCACACACCAGGTAAAAACCCAATGGTGACTCAGGACACAGAGTCCTTCTTATAAGCATCTGTAGGACACACAGACACTGAGTCAAGACAGAAATATAATATAGGTGGAGAGTTCTTAGCTGTGTCCCAACAATAGCTTCACAAAGAGGGGTGAGAAACATCCAGGCCCTTTCTAGAAGGTGAAATGACCCTTGACTTGATAAACCATAATCTTAACTAAGTGTTCAGTTTTCCATGTGTTCATATCAACTATGTTTCAGAGGAGTTTGGGAGTCTATTTTTTGTTTTGTTTTGGAATTGGTTTTTGGTTTCTTGAAGACAGGATTTCTCTGTGTAGTCCTGGCTGTCCCAGAACTTGCTCTGTAGACCAGGTTTGCTCCTACATAGAATTTCACTTTCCTCTGCCTATGAGTGCTGGCACCTAGAGGCATGCACCCCAGTTAGAGTTCAGGAGTGTAGAAGGGGAAGTGTGAAGAAATTCTGAATCCTGACAAAGTTGTCAGAAAATCGGAACCCACATCTCACTTGCTCAGGATAGTGTGGCAATGACAGACAGTCCCCATCTTTGGGTACATTTCTCAGAGGAGTCAGCAGATGCGGAAATGAGTAGGAAGGAGCCATTCCTCCTCAGGAGGCTGGGGTAGGCACTCGGAGAGGCAATGGTAAGATTTGTTTCTATTTTCCTTAGTGAGGTCCAAACTCTAAAGCTGAAACAGTTATTGCATTGTTCTCATTCCAGAACCCACTACATTTTACCCAAGTCAGACTACAGCCGAGGTGACAGAAACCGCATCCTATACCCCTGCAGGTAACTATGTCTCCCTGACTGATCCCCTGGAAGGTTTACATCTTGGTAAAGCTGGTGTTAAAGAGAGCACAACCTTTGCAACAATGCAGATCTGACATTGTAAGTGGTGGCAGGGACAGAGGCACAGCTCCATTCCACCCGATGGCATCCTCCAGAAGTCCCTCCATTCAGGCCAAGCTAGGCTGGGTGGCTTCTTTGAAGAAAAGAATGTCAGGGACAGTCAACATGATAAAGTGTTGAAAGTTTATCAAGATTTAACTCAGATCCTAAGCACATGGTCACTAAGAAGTGAGATGTTTATGAAAGGAATAGGACACACTGGGGCATGCGTATGGACTTCTCCATACAGAGTACTTAGGTGTCTTTACATTGAGTGTACATGTGATGTTGGTGGCTCTTAAGATGGATCTCTGGAGGTTTGTAAGAAGTGCCCCATCCCTCTTGGTGCTGTTGGTTTAGAAACAATACTCCAAGATGTAACTTATAACAAATATATATTTAAATCATTTTCTTCCATAAGCCATGTTTTGATACAGATTTCGGAGGGATATTTTTTATATTCAGGAATGGGAGGGAAGGACTAGGAACAGGAGTTTCTACATTATTCGACCCTCAACAAGTGTGCCTTGCTTGCTGCTTATGGCCAGTTGGTTTAAAATGTCTGCGAACAGCATAGATTGCCTCAACAGGAAATTCTGTTTTTTATCAGTGGTTCCCCCAAAGTTTCTGGAATGTGTTAACAGAATAAGCAATACAACCACCCTCTTGTCCATCCCGGGACAATGAGCCATTGCCTCGCCACCTGCCTCAGGCTTCCCTTCTGGGGCTCATTGATTACTCTTATCTTTCCTGTTCTTTCTCTGTCTTGCCTAACAGTTGTGTGACTTACAGAAAGTCACACTCTCTTGAATCTGTGACATTATTTACTCAGTGAACATAGTGGCACTTTTTAAAAGTAAAATCAGTTTATTGTAATAAATTTTTACTGAATATTGTGGTTACCAAATGTGATGGGGGACTTGGGTCGTATTCGCAAAGGGCATAAGTGATAGATACAGTGTTGATAACACCTACACTGTTAGGTATAGTGCCCAGATAACTGGCACAGGTAGCTGTGGACAGATTTTTCTTTGGTGTGCCAGCTCACAAAAAATGACACAGAGACTTATTATTAATTATGAAAGTTCAGCCTTAGCTTAGGCTTGTCTCTAAACAGTTCTTATAGCTTATATTAACACATATATTTTAATCTAGTTTTTTCTTTTAATGTGGCTCCACGATCTGTACCCTGTTGTCCCCATCCTGCTTCCCCTCAGTCTGACTGGGGACTCCACCTTTCTTCCTCTCTGGGTCCTCTCTGTCCCAAGAAGTCCCACCCAACTTCTTCCGTGCCTAGCTATTGACCATTTGGCTCTTAAATGAGTCACAGTAACACATCTTCACACAGTGTAAAAGAATAAAGTAAAGGAAAGAGGTAGCTGCTATGACTTGGGAACACCTATCTGTGTGACTCTTTTTACAAAGCAAATCACTCAGTTTGATCCCAGGCTCATCCCTGGGTTTAGTTGTTTGGGACTCAAAGCAGTGGACCAGCTCCCCAGTGGCGGCACTAACCTTGTCACATGTACTTCCTCCAGGACAGCAAAGAGTCTCCTCTCTTGCCTTGTCAGTCTAAGGCTCATATTGGGAAATGGGAGGTTGCACTGTGGTCTGAATGTGTCCCCATAATTTTTTTTGGTAATGTGTAATTAAACGCTGAGGTCATCTGGAAGGTGATTAGGATATAAAAATAAGATGTTCGTGCACAGTGTTAGATCCTTTGTGACAGGGCTGATGGGGCTGGTTTTCCCTTTCCTTCCCTTGGGGACACACAAGAAGTATCATCTCTGAACAAAGGAGCCCTCAGCAGCTACCCAGTCAGCTCGTGTCAAGATCTGGGACTTCCCAGCCTTTAGAACTATGACCAATGCATTTCTTTTGTTTATAATTTACTCACTCTAAGCAATTTTGGAATAACAACCCAAGTGGACTAAGGTGGGTTGAGTATACAAACAGAAGCACCACATAGACTTGCAGCGCTGAGACCCTGATCCTCACTCACTCGGTACACTCTGTCCCCTCATCCACACTCTGGTTGGGTCTTATACTTCTTCTCCTTAAAACTGTAGTGGCATGTGTTGCTTGACCAGCTGTGGAGATGCTGGGCTCTGCCATCTCTCTCAGCCAGCTCCACACTATCAACAGGGGTCAGTTGAGACTGCCACATGCTGCCTTTTGTGGTGCAGAGCTGACCCATATGTCCTTGAGGTACCTCCTAACAGGGCCAGTCCTGCAGGATTCTGGGTGTGTGTGTGTGTGTGTGTGTGTGTGTGTGTGTGCTAACGTATGTGTGTGACTCAATATTCTCATAAGTTGCTTCTCTGTGGTCTCCTCATCTATGTGGCTGACCTTTTCCTAGGCTTTCCTGAAGACGACTTAATTTAAAGTCATATGCAGTGAACCCACAGAGTAAGGAAGGATTAGGTAATGGTGACCTCTCAATGTTGACAGGGAAATCCTTAGTGTGAACTGTTTCCAGGCAGAAAAACAAAACGAAACTAGATCCAAACACAAGGCAGCAGGAGCCACTGTCTGCCACTGTTCCCAGGTGTAAAGAAGAAGGAAGGAGGGGTTCAGGATCTGTAAGGCCATGTCACCTAACCCTGCTCAGAGAAGAGTTTTGCCGAGGGGAGCAGGGAACGAAGCAGCTGGGTCCCTGGTTTCCTAGACTTCTGGCATTTTGGCCTTGTAACTCGAGGCTCCTGGGTGAGTCATTACTGTGCTCATGGAATCTCTCCCTTGGTGAACATTCTGCAAAAGCAAGAAATATTAGGATCAAAAGGGATTTGGGTGTCACATGGGCCACCACCTGCCTTTCATAGCTGTGCTTCTCAGGAACCTTATGCGCCATCTCATTTCATTAGTTCATGGTAATTTATGCCACTGCTAGATTGAGGAAACTCCTTAGTTCTCTTTGGAGACACACACCCTTCCATTTGTCCCCTATTCTAGGCACACTTCTTTGGAGAAGTTGAATGTTATCCTCATTACACAAGCGGTACGATATTTCTAAAGTGAACTCCACAGCGTTCAGCCTCCTGCTCCCTGCTCCTTCCATCACATAACAATAATAACATCGCCCATGTTTCCAACAGTGCTGAGTGCCCATGCGTGCATTCCTAAGTGCTTATTGCAGCACCTTGATTATGAGGTCCCTTTGCTAATGAATATGGTCAGGATTGAGTTCAAGTTTTCTTTGATTCGGCTTCACCTTACTGAATCACTTCCTCTTATTCCTGGAAGGTCTTACTTAAGGTCCTAGCTCACAAACAGAGCCCAGACTATAGATGTTGCCTACATTTAGTCATTGCCTTTGGCTCCTTGTCAGGGCTCTCACAGAGAGTAAAATGTAAACACAGTACAGTGACAATAAGAGGGGCTATGAGTCATTCAACTTTATTCGTGCTGGGCAATGTCAGCTTTGGCAGTTGTTGGGGACTCCCATAGACTGGTAGTGTTTCCGTTCATTGTGTGGGCACTGTGTGTACACTGACAGCAGAGATGTCTGCCATTTGCTAAAATTAGAAATATGCAGTCATTATGTATGCTTCTTCATCTTTAAATACAGTAAAAGGGACTTCTTGTCAGGGTGTTGCAACCCTTATATTATGTAAGATGTCAGCAGAAAGGGGTTTCTGTATTTCAGTCATAGACACTTAGAAACAATGCAAAGAATAGATTCCTTGATATAAAATAGATTTTTCAAATATACTTCGATTATTTAAATCTTCAAAACATGCTGTTCAATGAATCTCCTGCCATATTAAATCCTAACCCTCACATGGTATAAGACATATTGGCCTTGTAGGTAATATTTATAGATGTAGCAAAAAACTAAATTTTGTAATTATAATTAATTTTCCCTCTTGTTGAGCAGATTGGAATAACACTGTGACATCCTCAGACGACTCCTGGAATAACTACACTGTAAGCATATTTCTCCCTCATTTATTAGCTATGTTCATTTGTATATCTTCTAGGAAACAATTTGTATTTAAAGATTTGTCTGTAAAATTAGTTCATAGATATTTGTATCAAAAAAGAGAAAGAAAAGAAAAATGTCAGATGGTGGTATATTCCTTATTTTTAGGACTCAGGAAGTTAAAACAAGATATCAGAAGTTTGAGGACATCTTAGACCATTAGACAACTTGGGCCACATAATGAGACCCTGTCTCAAAAACTGTGGATAAATAAACTCATAAAGGTATAAAAATAAAGAAATTAAAAAGAAGAATAAGATGCTTACAAAGGATGTTTGAATTTAAGATGTTCGTTTAGAGGCCCCTAATGTTGTTTTCTACCCACTGGCCATTCACTGTAGAGCCCACTGGTGATTTTTTCTTTTACACCCGCAAACCTGCAAAGGGTAGTAGGACTTGGACAGTCTTAGTTTAGCATGATTTTTCCTAGAGTTTTGTTTACTAAGCTTTAGAAAAAGCAAAGGCACTCTGCTTCTGGGATTCTTGCCAGAGTTCTATCTCTACAAATAGCCAAAGTAAATTTATCAATAGATTTTTTTTTTCTCTTTTGGCTCCAGGAAGAAACAAGGTTTGTTTTCATGTGTGTAGTTAGCGTAGGAGATATGTTGGTTGAGATAAGAAAAAAAGCCAAATAGGGGTTGTGAGGATTATTTAGCTGTTGGAAGTAGCAGAGCCCTTGTTAGTATGGGCAAGACCCCAGGTTTGAACCACCAAATCTACCAAGCCACAAGACACTTCAAGACAAGGTGGCCATATCTGTATAAGGCCAAATGGCCTAAGAGGTTTATACCTATTGACAGTCAGAACATAACACATAAAGGCTGAAAGTAAGTTTCTTTTGTTTGATTTTTGAGAAGAATCTCATATAGTCCAGCTGTCCTTGAATTTAACTGCACAGCTGAGGATGACCCTGAACTCCTGACCTTGCTATCTCTGTCCCTCAAGAACTGAAATTATAGGAGTCAATCCCATCATAACTTTCTCCCTTCTTTGAGACATCGTCTCATTTCACAGCTCAGGCTGGCCTAGAACTCACAATCTTCCGTCTCAGCCTACTGAGTACTGGGATTACAGGCCTGTGTCACGTGCCCAGCTTGACACTAAAAATATAAGGACTTAATTGACATTAGCATCCAGTGGTCTTGTAGTTGTGGAAAGAATCTGTGTATACTAGTTAAATATCAGACACCAGTAAGTACGTGTTGCTGAGGGAGCAGACATATGACTCCATATAAAACCAAACAGAACTGCCTATCAAGGTTGTTCTTGCCCTCAGTTACCTGAGAAACGGTCATGCTTAGCAGCACGGAGGAATAACTTAGAGTTGAATTCAAAATAAGCCGTAGTGACTCTGGACTCGGAAGTCAAGCTGTCCCTAGGTGCAAGGAAATTAAATGCACAGCAGCACATAGTTTTGTTTTCAGGGTGTTTGTTTGCTTGTTTGAAGCCAAATCCTATGGAGTTCAGGTTGGCCTTGCCCATACTATGTACCCGGGAAGGATCTGGAACTCCTGACCTTCCTGCTACCATCTCTTAGGTCCTGGGAGTAAGGTGTGCACCCCTAGGTCTGTCAATAGCAGCAAACATCTTGAACCAGGAGATCAACTTCCTGGACTCTGTTTCATGAAAAGAAACTGAACAAAATCTGTGAAGATTACAGAGAAAGGATAAGCATTGCTGCCATTCATAATCAGGAACATGTTCTGAAGTAAATGTTCCATGGGCACAGTAGACACGTGTGAAGTCCAAGCTCTCAGGAGGGTTAGGAAGGAGGAGCAGAGGTTCAAGGTCATTGTCAACCAGTGAGATTCAGAACAGCCTGAGATCAGGAGACCCTGTCAGAACAACAAACAAACCTTAGATTCCCCACAGGCTTTTTGTCAAGAATACCTGAGAATCCCTTCCCAAGAACCCACTGAACACCTTGCTTGAGGACCTAGAGCCAGCACTCACAGAGCTTAGCTAACTTGTCCATGGTCTCCTGACAGAGGAGCCTGGATTGTGACCCCATAGATGAGGCTCATAGGTGAGCAAAGACCTGGTCTGTGACTTCCCTTCCCTTGTAGTTAAACCATCCATGGGCTCTGTTTAGCTTAGTAGCTTAGTGCCTCACCTGCTGCTCAGCTGTCTCCTGCTTCTTCCAGTATGTACAGCTCACTCATTACCTGTACCAGGGCACTAAAGGAGATTCTGCATTTCGGTTGATCACACAGTAGTAATCAGACTGCATCCTTAAGATGAGTCCTCATACTACTCTTAGAAAGTTATTGAATATAATAGTATTGTTTCTTTTTTTTTCTCAACTCTGTTCAAAGCTTTCTACTTACCCTCTCCTTGCCTTCTAATTCATGGTCTCTGTTCCATTAGTTGTTAATATATTAATATGTTAGCATATGTAATCTATATAATATACAAAGTACTAATATATAATATATAATTAGTATGTAGCTATCAAATATAAAATGTGTATTATTTATTACATATATTCATATTTAATACATAAATGTGTTCCTTAAAATGTTAATATAACCTGCCCATGCTGACCATTTGGTATTAAATGTTTATAAAATTATACAATCTTGAGTTACCTTTACAAGACAAGTAGGGTCTGTGATGAAGGACCAGACAGGGGCTGAGCACACTGAGAGCAAGTTAACTTAGAGATAAGCTATTCTTTTTCTCTTTATTAATATCATAAGATGATTCATTTAGAGAATACCCTACAGACCATTAAACAGACATAATCACGTGCATGATGTGTGAACCCACATTAAGCATGTACTTAGAATTTTGACTCAGGCATCTGCTGTGGAATCACCTCATGCAACATAGAACATGTTTTCATCATCATCAAAGACACTGATTCCATTGACTGTTAGGATCTCAGAGGCCACCAGCCTAGCCACAACCCGGCAAAGATGAAGTTCTAGGACCTAGAGTCTAGGTTAAGGTCAAGCATGTGTTTTCTGTTCCTCTCACTTGGTGCCCCTCCCTTGTGTTTACCGCTGGTTATTTATTGCTTCCCTAGGAATCTGTCTCTTTGTGGAAGACACAGAAGAACATGAGTAACGACATCTACGCTGGCGTCTCAACTGCTGCCGTGCTGTTGCTGCTGCTCGTGTGCATTGCGGCTATCAGTAAGTCATGTCACAGCTGTCTCCGAGGAAGGAGAGCCAGGGCTCTCTGTCCTTAAGAAAGTACACATGCCACGGGGGCTTTGAGTTCACATGGCTTCTGTATCCCCAGATCCAACACACTCATGTTAAACCATCCACTCCCAAAGGCCTATGTTAGGATCCACAAAACTCTGTGGCTGATTTCTGGTGCTTGGTGAGTTCTCTGCTCAGTGACCTTGAACCATTGCTACTGTGTCTCCAAAGATTCGATTCTGTAAAACTGGATCTCATGTACTCCACACTGGTACAGACCTTACTAGGTAGCTGAGAATGGCCCTCAGCTCCAAATCCTCTGGCCTCCAACATCCCAGTGCTGGGCTCACAAGAATAGGCTGCAGTGCTTGGCAAAACTCTTGTTCCTGATCCTGTCCTTTGTCTTTCAGTTGTTGCATCAAAAAGGAAACATTATATTTTCCATAAAAAATTAAATATTATGACACAAGACATTTCAGATAGACTTGATATTTTTAGGTCACTGTAAGACTTTTGATGTATTCTTTCCTGTCCTACCCTCGGATCTCACTTGTTTCTCATGGCCATACTGTTGACTGTTCTGTTGAATGTACTGTTAAATGCATTTATTAGAAAAGGTGAATGAGACATTGGTTGGAAACCCCATGACTAATGCGGGAACAGACTATTTGTAAGTGGCACCCAGGCCTACATGGCCCTTTCCATGAGTTGTATAACTGTACAGAAAGAGTGTTAGCCATGGACTTTACAAAACATGACGCATGAGCCCATTACTAACCTGCTTCATAGGAAAGGGGGAATAAGGATATGCCTGTCAGATTTCAGATGGTTCCCTCTAATCATTTAAAAGCTGTTCATCCAAAATGTGCCATGTGCCTGTAATACCAGCATTCTACAAATCTGTGGCTAGTCTGGGTTGCATATCAGACAACGACCCAAGGCATGGTCATTTACTTAGTTTGAGTAAAACACCACAAATGTGTTCACTTCATTCGTCCACAGTTAGTTATTTTTCCTTTATGGGCTGGTTCTCTAACTGCCCGTTAGAAAAAAAAATTGAGACTTTTTCTTTGTATAAGTGAACAAAAATTTACCAATCTTAGTCAAGAAAACTAGGCTATGCGGATGAATACACCAGACAATAAATGGAAAGATCTTTCCTTGAGGTTACAGAAAGGAATTACCCAAAGTTACTTGGGGACGTTTCAATCATAAACAAAGACAACATCCTTGATTAGGAGAAAGGGTCATGAGTGTTTCTGATGACATAGGCAATTCTCTCTTCAACATCTCCCACCTTTTCCCACCCCAATTTAGGTCTCGTCGTTAAGAAAAAGAAGTCGGAGTCTGTAAGGTAAGCTGGCATGGCTTGTGTGGATTCTTTTTGAACTAACAGTCTTGAGAATATCTCTATGCTCTCTTTTGCTACTAAATCATTCATTACTAATTGATTCATTGCTGGGTTGGTTGATTTGAGACAGGGTTCAACTATGTAGTCCAGACTGGCCTGGAACTTACTATGTAGCAAGGCCAGGCTGGAACTCACAATCCTCCTTCCTCAGGCTCTTTCACTCTGGGATTACAGATGTGCTCCAAAATACTTATCCTTTATTCTGTAGGTTGGATCCCCAAATAAATTTTAATGAGTCTCTTTCTTGTTACCCTTATTTCTCAGAAATACTTTCTGCATTCTGTATTTATGTATTTATGGTAGGACAGGAACAGAAGGCCTCTTGATCCTAATCTCTTATAGGTGGACACTGACTTGTAAGCTTTGCTTCCTGGAGCTGGTACGGAAGGAATTGTTTGATCCACTCTTGTTTCCTTCAGTGTTTTCTTTCATTGCGTACCTATTCCATTAAGAAGTGATGAAGTATATCTCAGAGCATATAAGCTAGTAGAAAGGTCATTTAGGTGTTTTAAGAGGGAAGTGTGCTGGGGACGACAGGGTTAGGAGGTAGGCTGTTCAAGGACACCCCAAGGGAGCAGAGGATTTAGAGGAAGATCATTTCTGAGTCTACCAGGAGTGTAACAGAACTGTGTATGCTTTTCTCCTCCATGCTTAATGTTAGAGGATTAGATGCTCTGAATGTTTCAAGACCCTTTCTTTCTCAATAAAGAAAATCTTGTATTATTGTGTACGTGGTTTGTGTGTGGTGCTGTGAAGTGCCATGGCACCTGATGAGGTCAGAGGACAGCTCCGTGGAGCTGGCTCTTTCCTTCTGCCTTTTCCCAGGGTTCCAGGACTCTCACTCAGTTTACCAGGTTCTCTTTAGACTTCTAAAGCATCACAGTGCAAAGTAAATACATGAGTTATCCAGTTCCTAGCCCAGTTCCAAAATGCACGTGCTGATCAGGCAGCTCTGTTAGCTGCCTAGATAACAGTCTCTCTTGTTTCATTGCATTAGTATCTTTTTTTTTTTTTTTTTTTTTTTTGGTTTTTCGAGACAGGGTTTCTCTGTGGTTTTGGAGCCTGTCCTGGAACTAGCTCTTGTAGGCCAGGCTGGTCTCGAACTCACAGAGATCTGCCTGCCTCTGCCTCCCAAGTGCTGGAATTAAAGGCGTGCGCCACCACCGCCCGGCCATTGCATTAGTATCTTGAAGGACTCCAATATGAACTGCCTTTTTCAAAAAATGATTTTTAGTAAGTCTGTTGCCTATTAAACAAACTTTTCTATGACTTAATAGGAGGGCCCTGTGTAGTGCCGTTTACTGTTAAGAATTTTGTCAATGGGTGTCCCGGAGTCTTGAACATATATCTGGATTGAAATCCCTGCTTAGACCTGAAAGGTAACCTCTTGTTCTTTCTTCAACATCTCTCTCTCTTTTTCTTTCTCTGCAGCTTGGTAGTGTACCGTGTCTCTAAGAGTGGGCCTGGGCGAAACACAACAATTGTCCAGACCCAAGATGATGAGAATGTCTACAACATAATTGCAGACTGTCTTTGCCCTAACGATGAGCCCCAGTGACCCTCTGAGGAGCCCTCTGCCTGAGACTGCAAAGACAGCCACTGGATTTAACAATGCAAACAGCCTTTCCGGCTGCAGGGCTGTGTTCTGTGTCGGTTCATCCAGCAGTGGTGGAGAGGGTGACCCTCTGCTGTTTATACTCAAATTCATGGTTCACAGCATCCTAATTCTTATATCAACACTGCCTCAGTCTCTCACTCAATGCAGAATGTTCTTTCAAACAAACATTTTAGTATTTTGAGTTTTTTTTAGTCAACATAATCATGGGTAATACAGGAAATAGACTTTTGTCTTGATCATTAAAACCATTAAGAGAGGTATAAAAAAGTTAAAAACAAATAAAGAGCAATGCCAAGCTGGAGGCACATCCTGAATTTAAAAGTATTTCATGATCATGTTTTATCTATTTTATTGTAATTTGAAATGTCACTTTTTCTCCCCTCCCTAAGGGGTCGTAAAATCATGGAAACATGCAGGTTTAATTTCCCTCACAGACAAATAGAAGGGACTCTAATATTACCATTAGAGTTGGTTATGCTTTCTTATAGTTCTGGAAACACAATACATTATAATGTGATTGAATTCTAGGGCTTCCCTTGTCTGTTCTAAAATATTTGTGTTTAAACTATAGTGTTTTCTGTTTCTGAAATATGCAGCAACTACAGATCACAGCAGGACTTCAGCGATGATAATCCTGATTTGTAGCTTTTCAAGAAAGATTTGTCACCCGGGCGGTGGCGGCGCACGCCTTTAATCCCAGCACTTGGGAGGCAGAGGCAGGCAGATCTCTGTGAGTTCGAGACCAGCCTGGTCTACAAGAGCTAGTTCCAGGACAGGCTCCAAAAACCACAGAGAAACCCTGTCTCAAAACTCCCCCCACCCCCCAAAAAAGAGAGAGATAAAAAAAGAAAGATTTGTCAAGCCAGTTCTACAGTGGTGAGGCCACCAGAGGGGGCTATCAGCCCCTGAACTCTCCTGCCTCCTGATTCCTACCTGGTGGCTGCTGGTCTCTGAAGACTATGATGTCTGCTCTGTTCTTCAGTCTTCCTAGAGATGCATGATAGACATGAAGGGGTCTGGAAATCTGTCTGGCTATCCCACCTAGCATTTACAAATTTTGCTTGAACGCAAGAACATGGTGATTAGTGGCATTCTGTAAAAAGTATGTGGGACTCAAGGGAAAACATGTCCTATATATGGGCTCCAATACTGTCAGTAGTAACAATGGGGTAACGTCTATTGTCCCTGTCTGTTTGCTGTTATCATGTCCACACTTACCCTGCTGGACAGGGGTCATTGCAATAAGAGGTGACTGTGAGAACTCTCTGAGCAGTGGGAAACATTCCAGCGTGAGCGTCTGTACCCTAACAGATGCTGTAGTAATAGCCGATGTCGAGTTAGAGCCAAGCCAATGATTTTCATATTACTATAACCGAGAATCTATTTTGTATGTGTCTGATATGTCTTTAGAATAATCATGTTTTCCTTTGATATAGTTGCTGTTTGTGCTTTTGCTATATTCTAGGAGAAAAAAAAATAAACACCAGTTGAGAGGATCGATAGAAAGATCCAAGGTAAATTTTGTTAATAATCCCACAGATAAATCAGTCTTGTTGATTTTATTAAATTTTCTTTTAATCTAGAACTTTCAAGACACCATTGAGATTGTTACCTATAACCTGCTGTGGGAGAGTTCATTACAATACTAAAAATTAACTTCTTTTTAAACCTTTTTTGAATTCTGAGTGCTGGGAATAAAACTATGTGGCAGCATTTTGACAGTGCGTTTCAACTTTATGACTCTGTGAGCACCTTCTGGAGCAACAGAACCAGTTCTCCTCTCAGAAGGGTGCGCGACCTGGAGAGGAATGACGTCACCTCAGCCATGTACCTTCTCTAATAAAAACTGGGTTCTTCACTTTGAAAAGCAGACATTTATTTACTTTTTTCAAGCTTACCAGTTCATTTGGGATAGACATCTTCACTATACTCTGTGCGGGCCCACAAGGACATGGGCATATTGGGTTCAAATGTTCCATGATTTAATCACATGCTAGATATCCTTCTCAGGGCTGGGAGTAGAACAGGGTCCACTTCTGAAGTCTAGTTCCCAGGAACTACAGGACATGAGGAAGTAGATGTAAAGGGACATCAATTCGGGTCCATTAATCAGCTCATTGATCCAAAGGAGAGGATGTCGCGAAGGTGCTTGGCTTCCCAATAATGACATTTGGGACTCGGAAACTGGCATGAGGCTGAATAGATCTTAGCAGAATTTAATCTCTCCACTGTGAGCCTCTCACACCCAAGCCTCAGTCCAGGCTAGCCAAACACTTCACTCTAGTTACAGCCTCGGCCTCAAGACTACTGTATTTTTATTTAAGCGTGGGCCCATCAGTTGGGTCCTGCTTTAAATGTGTCTGCAGAATCCAATTCGTAGGGTATGACAGGACACGCCCACAATCAAGTAGGCAGGAGGCTGGTGCAGAACAAGCAAAGCTGCCAAGCAAACAAACAAAACAAAACAACCAGATTAAGCAAACCACAGGAACAATTCCCAGGAGGCTTCTGGGAATCCCAGGGGTTTTTATGCTCATTCACCTCTCACCTTCCTCCCTCTCCCTTCTGGGAATCCATGTCCTAACTGGGGCCTCTGCTCCACTCTTGCTGTCCTAATAGTCCATGGTCCTCACCTGGTAGCCCAACAATTCCAGCTCTAAGATTCTCAGAAGGACCCACCTGCTCTGTTGTAGAGGAGCCTTTCAGCCATTGCCTGGGGGACTGCCTCTCTCCCACCTTAGCCCACCTCCCCTTCCTGATTCTCTGTTTCAGCCACACTGGCTTCCTGTCTGCTGCTAGGAGAGCTTGAGTTCTCCTGGTCCTGGCTCCTATGCCATGGCTGTTCCCTTTCTTAGGACGCTTCTCTCTGAAGTTTGCAGGGCTGCCTTGTAGCTTTCAGATTCCCAATTACATGTGCTGTCCAGAAAACATCCTTCTCGTCCCAAGTCAGTTTTTCTTGGGTAGTTTATTCCGGTCCAGCTCTTATCAGAGAGTAAATGCTAATCATAACTCCTATACCTCAGGAGCTTACTTAATGTTTGACTCTTAGTTGGTGCAAAATGAGTTCTGTGCTGTGATTGGAAGGGTGATCCCATGCCTGCTGGATTGCAATCCCATGAACAGGGGCTAGAGAGAAACCTCAGTGGTTAGTTGTGCAGGCTGCTCTTCCAGAGGACCTGGGTTTGAGTCCCAGTGCCTAAATGGTGACTGAAAACTGCCTGTGACTCCAGTCCCCAAGGATCTGACTGACTCTTTTCTGGCCTCCTCAGGCAGCAGGTGTGCATGTGGTGCACGGACATACATAGGTAGGCAAAATATCCATACACATGAAAAGAAATGAAATATTTTTAAAAACTTTTATAAAGAAGGAAAAAGATTCATGAGTTTTTCTTCAAGGAAGTCAGAGCGCAGCAGGCTAGGTCAATATCCAGGCAATGGAGCAGCAAGACCCAGGGAGCCGGGAGCAGAGCTGCTGCCACTGCGTTCTGAAGGGCACTGGGAGGGAGCACTTCACCATGTCTTTGTCTCCTGCTCTGGAAATACAAACTTTTAGCATTACATTTGCTTAAAGTAGTTCTGTGAAATTCAAATGACTCCTATTGAATAGGGATGACACAGTGGAGTGGGTGTTCCATAGTAGAAATTGGTGATTTCCTGAACTGGCACGTGTGGCAGAATCTAATATCCACCCCCAGACCCGTGGTGACCGAACTTGGTAGAGGGAAAGTGTTTCTTAGTGGAGCATTTGTATGTGTGTGGTCTCCTTCCTTCAGCATCCTCGGTGGCATCCTTCTGGGAAGGAAGGAAGGAAGGAAGGAAGGAAGGAAGGAAGGAAGGAAGGAAGGAAGGAAGGAAGGAAGGAAGGAAGGAAGGAAGGAAGTTGTAATTAGCCTGAAAAACAAAATCACGTTAATTTAAATACTTCCATCTTTGTACCAATACCTGATTTGGAGACTCGTTTTGTTTTCCTTAAAGAAATTTATTTTCTGTTAATTCTTCTGAGGAAGGAAGGGTGCATTTGGGCTCACAGTTTGAGGTTACTGTCCTTCATGGTGGAAACCATGGTGGCAGAGACAACATGAGGCACAATGGTGGTGCCATTGCACACACAGTCAGGAAGCAGGGTGATAGATCTGTCACTCAGCTGCTTCCGCCCTTACTCAGTTCAAGACTCAGGCTGTGGCCCCTGCTGCCCCTTCATCTAATTTTTATGCTACACATTAAACTTCAGAGATGCGTTAGCAGTTTATGTGCCTGCGGCTCTTCCACTGGACCAGGATTAATTTCTAGCACCCATGTAAAGGGGCTATAATGGTTTGTAACTCTAGCTCCAGGGGATCCATTGCTCTCTTCTGACCTGCAAGGAATGCATAGGTATACATTCCCATCTATACACACACACACACACACACACACACAAATAAATAAAATAATAAGCAAATTTAATTAAACAAAATTCTTTTAACATACATATATTATTGAGTTTTTACAATCTCAAATGATAAAACGACAAAATTCATACAGCTACAAAGTACAGTCCTCCCATTGCAGCTGCTTCTCTACCTGAGAGACACGGTGAGGAGTGTGGTGACATTTTCCATGAAATTTCCACCTCAAAACAAATGCGTGTAAATAAGTTGTCATTGTCTTGTGTTGTTATTAAATTGCCTGACTCATCTAAATGGGTGTAGGGGCAGTATCTTATAGCCACTCAGATGCTGATGGGTCAGGAGGAGTTTGAGTCCCAAGCAGATCTGTGACATTGTCCTCAGCATCTTTAAGAAGTCCATTGGCACTAGGTTTCGATCCTAATACATGAACTGGCTGTGTGGGAGCCTAGCCTGTTTGGATGCTCACCTTCCTGGTCCTGGATAGAAGTGGGAGGACCTTTGACTTCCCACAGGGCAGGGAATCTGGACTGCTCAGCATTCTCGAGAGGGAGGGGGAATGGAGTGGGGGGTGGGGGGGAGAAGGGTAGGGGAGTGGGGGGGGGAGATGTGTGGGAGAAGGGGGAGGGAAATGGGAAATGGGGAGGAGGCGGTAATTTTTCAAAAAATAATAAAAAAAGGAAAAAAAGAAAAAAAAAGAAGTCCATGCATGGTTTATTTAATTCTCTCTTTGGTTGGGGGAGACGAGGAAGCCCTGCAAAGTGACAATACCTCCTGGAAACATTTTGCTTTGAACCATGTAGCACCTTCTAATTGCCAGAACAGAAAATGGTCACATCCAGTTTCCTGTTGTAACAGGGTCCCAGACCTTAGTAGGCCCTGAGACCTTAGCACAACAGACTCCATGATGGAAGTGCCATTCAGGCTGTAAATCTCAGCACACAGACAACAACACCTGCCAAAACAAAATAAAGTCGAATTCATCAGAATCTATATAATTCTGGGAAAGTCTAAGTACTAAATCTATAGTGTTCTACGAAAGTTTCTAAATGTTATAACCTTGCTTTTTTAGCTTCTGGAGCTCCACTTCTGGCTAACTGTTCTTGTTAACTGAAGTATGTGAACCCAGGACATGGTTTTTGTGCTTAAAAGCTCATCCTGAAAAAGGGTCCATGTTACAGTGGGATAGCGAACATTCAGTACAGTTGCCATATGGCAAATAAAGAGTTTGTATTCAAATAACCCATGTCTTAGCAGTGTTCTATGGTGAATACCTCACAAAATTTCTGGAGGCCTCAGCAAAATCTTGCAGACTAGACCTCAAGACACCGGGGTCGTGGACCCCCTTGGAGTGAGGAGGAGTGTGGTGATCAGCAAACTCCTAGGGCATGCTCAACATTCTAGGTCCCCAGGACTCCGGGTCAGTAACTGCCTAATGCTTCAGAGGGGTCTGAAGAACTCAAAAGGAAATAAATTAGAAAGTCGCCTTGTCTGTCACCTTCAGAGGTAAGTCTGGTAAAGATGCCTTCTGTTGGGCAGTTGGAGGTGTCTGGCTTAAGTGGTAATCCAGGGTGGGAGCCCAGAGTGATTCTATTTCCATCTTGACTCAAGGTCAGAGAGTTCATGCTTCTCAAGGCCAAATAACAGGATGCTTAACCAAAGGTGTGATTATTAGCTGTTTTTGGAATTAAGAAGGTGATTACGCTTGTTTGTTCCTTGAACCATGGTAAGGAAGTCTACTGCCCTTCCCTTTTGCTTTGGGTAGAAAAGGCCTATGAGTAATAAATTTGTACCATAATTAATAAAAACCCAGAGACAAAAACTGGGTTCAACCTGAAGGTCAGAAAAGCAAAACAGCCAGCCACTGGCTCTTGCCTCTATCTCAGTCCTAAATGGCCATCCTGACTCCAAAAATCTCAGAATGAGACTGAGAGCTATCACCTCCCATCTTATGTTCCTCTCTAGTGCTAGGATTAGAGGCGTGCACCACTACCACCTGGTTTCTAAGGCACACTAGCGTGGCTACTGGGATTAAAGGTGTGTGTCACTACTAGCTGGTCTGTAAAGTCAATCAGTGCAGGTGTTTTACTCTCTGAACTTCAGGCAAACTTTATTTATTAAAATACAAATGAAATATCACTACATAAATTCAAGGCCACAGTATTCACTGGGAGCCCTCCCGACTCTGTCTTTTGTCTTTTGTCTCTTTCTCTTCTCAATCTTCACTCTTTTTTCCAGGCAGGTTCAACAGGTCAGCTGGTCCTGACAATTCAATGTCATATGTCTGTATGAGACATCACTGGGTCCTTCTGTTTGTTCAGGTGTATGAATGTGTGCTGAGCATTCCTGGTTGTTTTTACTCTGTGTGTGTGTGTGTGTGTTTGTATGTCTGTATGTAAGTCTGTGTGTATGTGTGTATGTGTATATGTGTGTGTGTAAGTCTGTGTGTGTTTGCATGTTTGTATGTAAGCCTGTGTGTATGTGTGTGTGTTTGTATGTAAACCTGTGTGTATGTGTATATGTGTGTGTAAGTCTGTGTGTGTTTGTGTGTCTATATATAAGCTTGTGTGTATGTGTGTGTATTTGTTTGTATGTAAGCCTGTGTGTATGTGTATGTGTTTGTGTGTCTGTATGTAAGTCTGTGTGTATGTCCTTCGATGTGTTTCTGTGGATTTGTTTTCCTGTATTGAGCAGGTGTTTTTTTCTTGTTTGAGATCCTACCCTCAGTCATCTTAAGACCTGTGCCCCTCCTACTGGGGAACCAAATCCTTTGGCTTTGCCAGATTACCCAGAGAAACCCAAAACACCCTCTACCTGTTCCACTCTGGGAACAGGAACTCTTGTTTGTTTTTTGCTTGGTTCCTGCTCAAGGTCAAGATTGGTTCCTGTGTGGCACTGTGGAGAGCCCAGGGCCTGGGCCTCTCCTCCGAGGCCCCCTGCCATCTAAGTGGAGTGCTCACAGGAGGGGAAAATAGTTTCCTCAGGTGCACATTCCCCCTGCTCTGCCCTGGGCTTGTTCTAAACAGCCCTGTAACAGGAGGTTTCTCTCCTGCCCACCAGTACGTGAATTACTTTATATTAATTACAAATTATTTGGCCTATTAGCTCAGGCTTATTGTTAACTAGCTCTTAAAACTTGAATCACCGCATCTCTATTACTCTATATTTTACTACGGGGCTTGTGACTTGTTACCTAATATTTTGCTTCTGCTATGGTTGTTGCACCTCCTTGACTCCGCCTCTTTTTCCCCCCAGCTATATTCTGTCCTGTCATAGGCCAAAGCAGCATCTTTATTAACCAGTGGTAATAAAGCATATTCACAGCATACAGAGGGGCATCCCACATCACAATCCCAGGGAAGGGTCAAAGGTCCCCTTGAGTGAGTCCAAAGGAAAAGAGAAAGTTCTATTTCTTTCTCTTTTTGCAGTTTTTGTCTTTGTTTCAACCAATGATCATAAAACCCACCATTCTCTTAAAAAAAATACAAAGCAAAACAAAACAAAGCACCCCTGGGCTGGGTAGGAAATCGCTGCAGATAATGCAGCTGGGCAGACAGATTTTCCCTTCTGTCCAACACCGACCAAAGAGACTTTAAACAATTTTGCTAGCTCCCTTTTAAAGGATCAAAGACAGCTACTAAAAAGATTTCCTTTGTCACCCAGTCAGTCCCAGATATTTAAAAAAAAGTTACAAAGTTTAAAAACAAATAAAGATATAAGGAGGTCCCAGTTGCTGGAGGTAGCATAATGGCTGTTTAACAATAGAGAACTGATTGGGACAAGGCCTTTTACATAAACCGAAAGACACTATCACCTTCTCTAATGATGAGACACAGTTAGACTTAGAGATACCCGGCAAAATTCTGGTGTCTCATCCTGGCAGAAGAAACCAAGCACCCAGGACTGGCCCAACACCAAGCTCCTGTCATTGTCCATCTAACCAGTTCAACTACTTCTATCCAGATTAAACAATGCTTAAAGATCCTGGAAACAAAGGGGGAAATTGCAGTTCATATTGTCCGGGTTGAAGAGACAGGCGCCATGGTGCCCTGCCAGTTACCCTGGAATATGCCTCTCCTTCCTGTGAAGAAACCTGGGACCTCTGAGTCTCATGAGTCTGGTTCTTCCAGAGAAACAGGAGCACACTGTCTTGGACCTGAAAGGTGCATTCTTCAGCTTCCCACTGGCAGAGGTGAGTCAAGCCATATTTGCTTTTAAATGGACAGACCCAGCAGGAGGTTAGAGTGGGCAATTTACATGGACCAGGTTGCTCCAGGATTTACAGACACTAAATATAGTATTCCTGCCCTTCCATTGGGGTTTTCTAGGAAAATAGATTATAAAAGAGCGAGTCCCTGGGGCACTGCTACAGTAGTTAGAGACCTTGGGCTATCAAAATGTGGCCTAAGAAAGGCCACCTTTAGCCGGGCGGTGATGGCACACACCTTTAATCCCAGCACAACGTAGGCAGAAACAGGCAGATCTCTGTGAGTTCAAGGCCAGCCTGGTCTACAAGAGCTAGTTCCAGGCCAGGCTCCAAAGCTACTGAGAAACCCTGTCTCGAAAAACCAAAAAGAAAGAGAGAGAGAGAGAGAGAGGGAGGGAGAGAGGGAGGAGAGAGGGAGAGAGAGAGAGAGAAGCCACCTTTGTAGAAGGCTACCTATCTTGGCTACCAGGTGAAGGGAGCCTGCCTCAGAAGAGGATTGCTGACCTATCCTTCAGATCCCAACTCCAAAGACTCAGTCAGACACAGGTTTGAGAGTTCCTAACTGTAGCTGGATATTGCTCCCTCACAGATAGGCCAGACTTTACTGTGAAATAGGACCTAAGCTCTGTGATATTTTGATGACATACTATGACCCCCAGATGCCTGGACAGTACGTAACAAAAGGCAAAACTGGACTTTTCAACCCAAACTTTGGGGTCATAGAAATACCATAGGGACATACTTGCCCAAATGACTAGACCCTATAGCCACAGGGTACTGCCTCCTACCTAAGACCTCCACCAGCTGCCCCTCCTTTGGAGTGGGGGGGACCAAGCACTTTCAAATCTGGGTCAAGATCTTACATTCACAGCACCGCACAGCGTGGTTGCTGCCCTCCTCTGATGAGACCAGAATTCTGGCTGTCTAGTGACTAGTGAACCCAGAACCAGGCCCGAGTCCTTGACTCACGATGGGGTCCAGTAAGAAAGACCCACAGCCATCAAGTGGACTCTGGAAACCCACAGCCATTGATTTCGAGATCTTGCCTGCTGACGCAGGTGCTCATCCATGATTGTAAGGAGATGAAAGATGAAACCAGGTACATGGGACCTGTTGTAGTTACTTTAACCAAAATGATTTGGGCCCAAGCCAGGTACCTCAGCCCAGAGGGCAGCACTAATTGATCTGACCCAGGCTCTCTGATGGGCAAAAGGCCAGTCCACAGCCAGGACAGCATGGACCATCACTTGGTTTGCATTTTGCCATGAGGGCAGCATGTCCCACGAGGAGATGACAGGAGGATGGGCTTCTCACCAGGACCATGAAAAGAATATTTCAAAGGCATCTTGGCTCTCTGAGAAGCCATTTGGTTTCCCCTACAAATTGTTGCCCTTCACTGATAGGAAACAGAGACACTAGGCTGCCCGACAGGAGTTGGACCTAAGATCAGTGATATTTTGATGACGTAAGGGGAGCCCCGAGACTACCTGAGAGTCCGTGATAAAGGAAAACTGGACAGTTCAAACCCACAGATTGATGGAAGACACCAGAGGGAAAGATCTTTCTCCCAAAAACAATGGGCAGGACTGTTGGTAACTAACCTCCACCAGGCCCCTCATTTGGAGTGGGGGGAGTCCACAAAACTTTCAAAGCTGCTCAGACCAAGGTATGGTATACCTAGACAGGACAGCCTAATGCAGGATGTCTTGGCCAGATGCCGGGTTTGTGCTCAAGTGAATCTAAAACAGAGAGTCCTTACTCAGGAAGGGGTCAGAAAGAAAGACCAATACCCCAGTGGACTCTGGAAAAATTGATTTCACGGAGATCCAGCCTGCTGGGGGAGGCTAAAAAATTACTTACTGTAATGGATTAAGTAAAAATGTTGCAGGTTCCCGAGTGGCTGCAGTGGACAGTGGGCCATGAGACCATGCACAGGTCCCCGAGAGGGAGGGGCAGGCAGTGGGCAGCAGGTCCCGAGAGCAGCCAGTCCCAGGCAGGGACAGCACAGTTCTCCAAGTGGCTGCAGTGGGCCATGAGGGGCAGCAAGTCCCACGAGGAGAGACAGGTGGATGGGCACACCAAGAGACCATGCTGCAGGTCTCCAAAGGCAGCTGGTCCCAGGCAGGGAGCCACATGGCAGACAAGAAACAGAGACACAGATAGGCATGCCATGAAGAGTGAGGTTGGATATTTATTTAGTGGATTATGAAAGGGAAGGGGAGAAGGGAGAAGAGCAGAGAGAGAGGGAGAGAGAGAGAGAAACAGAAGGGTGAAGGGGAGAAGTAGGGAGAGACAGACACTGCCTCTTAGAGAGGGATATCGGAAAAAATAAAGGACTCAGCTGGAAGCTGAAGATCAGCTTGCCTCTGAGTGTTAGGGGGTAAAGGTGGGCATGGCTTGTCTCTTAAAGGGACGGAGCAGACCATTACACTTACTAGTTTTTAAATACGGTTTTTCAGGGTGGGTAAAAGGATTCCTCATCTGGACCGAAACTGCTCAAACTTAAAAAGCTCCTCCAGGAACTGGTTCCCTTATTTTAGCCTCCACATAACAATGAGGTTCAACAATGGTCTGGCTTTCAAAGCCAAAATGTCTGAAATAATAGCTAAGGTTTAAACATAGATTAAAGACTTTATTGTGCATCTAGACCTCAGAGTTCTGGTCAGGTTAAAAGAATAAACAAGACTTCCAGATACAGACACACACATACACACACACACACACACACACACACACGCACACGCACACGCACACACCCCAACTCTAACAAAGCTCTCATTAGAGTCCAACAAAAGATGGATAGGCCTCTTTGCTTTGCATTGGACCACTCCACCAGGCAGGAAGGGATTTACCACCTATGAGATTATGTTGGAAAGACCTCTCCCACTGCTTCCCAGACTCTCTGACCAGCAGAACTGTCTAACCATCCCTTTGTCCCTCCAATCACTCTAGTCTTCCACATAGGCTGTTCTTTAGAATACCCCAGAGACCCATCTGATCTCCAAATCCACCACCAGGCCAGGGTCTGGGAGCTATGCTCCCAATTTAACAAAAGGCCTAATCCATCACAACATGCACAGTTCTGGGAAAGTCTCTAAGTGTTGTGACCTTGCTTTTCAGCTTCTGTAGTTCCACTTCTGGTTAACTGTTCTTGTTTACTGAAGTGTGTCAAACCAGGACATGGTTTTCTGCTTACAAGGCTCACTCTGAGAGAGGCTCTGTAGTACACTGGGATAAAGAGTTTCTGTTGGCTTCAACCCATGTCCAACAGTCTTCTCTGGTGAACACTCCACAACACTGTATTGCACAACGACCCAACTCTGGAAGCCTTGTTGTTGGGTGGTAGTGGTACACACCTTTAATCCCAGCACTTGGGAGGGAGAGGCAGGCGGATCTCTGTGAGTTCGAGGACAGCCTGGTCTACAAGAGCTAGTTCCAGGACAGGCTCCAAATCTACAGAGAAACCTTGTTTCGAAAACAAACAAACAAACAAAACAAAACAAAAAACTAACTCTGGAAACCTGCAGGGGTCAGTTAGTAGACCTGAAAGTGGCGTTAAGGCATAGAGAAGCTCAGCTTTGGAAGTTGCATCCTCTCTCCCTCACCTCTGCAAACAGAGATTCTCGTCTGCCTTCATTTGCTGACACTCTTCCACTGTTAACATGGGCTGTAATGAACATGTGGTAGGACGATGGTAGCTGAATGGCAGACCAGTGAGTATAAGGAGTCAGCTTTTACTTCTGCCTCTGCACCGGGACCCTCACGGGGCTCTATCTGTATTCTATGTCTCTTAGACTGCCTTTCACTTTATTCCTCTGCAAGTTTTGTCCAGGTATTTAAGTTCCCTTTATGTAGAAACCATCTTAGAGTCAGCATGATCTCCAGGCCTGGAGTCTGCACTCAGGTGAGGACCTTTGCTGAGGCTGTTGAGACATTCCAACCAAGATTTGGTTCTTGGGTTGTTTTTTGTGTTTATTTGTTTTGGAAATAGGATCTCTCTATATAGACCAGGCTAGTCTGGAACTCACAAGATCAGCCTGCCTCTACTTCCTGAGTTCTATTTTTTTTTTTTTTGAGACGAGGTTTCTCTGTCACTTTGATGCCTATCCTGGAACTAGCTCTTGTAGACCAGGCTTGCCTCAAACTCACAGAGATCCATCTGCCTCTGTCTCCCAAGTGCTTGGATTAAAGGCATGTGCCACATTAGCCACTCTGAGTGCTATTTTAAGTATTTAAGCCAGTAAATAGATGCTATCCGGTGGTATAGAACCAATGAGAAACAGTTTTCAAACAAAATACTTGAAGGTGTGGCCAAGAGATAAGGATGGAATTCTGGGAGAGACTCCTCTATCCATTGGCAGCACTGGAAGCCTTCAGCAGTAGCAAAGGACTAGAAGGAGAGACTGTTACCAGAAGCTGTGGCTCTCCTACCTAACTGGTAAGTACAGTCTTCTGCAGACTCATGCTGGAGAGAAGAGTTTCTGTACCATATGGGATTCTGTGGGTTTGTGTGGAGGACATTACGACAAGGGGAGGCAAATCTCTAGACATTAAGGCAACTTTTATTTTTTGATTATATTTTACATACCAACCACAGATCCCCCTCCCTCACATCCTCCTGTTCTCCCCCCGCCCTTCCATCACACACATACCTTCCTTCCACCCAATCCCCCATTCACTCCTCAGAAAGGGGAGTCTACAAAGTCTGTTAAGGCCCTTCTTAAGCCAAGTTAACATGAAAATTAAGAAGAAAGCTGTAGAAAACAGTTTGGTACACCTGGTGTCTGTGAGTACTGTGTAATATTGTATATAACGTGAAAATGAGACGGGAAGTTAGTGCAGAGACATAGCTGCAGTGCTATCCTTACTTTTGAGTCTTGCAAAGTAAAAATGTTTGTAGGAAATAATTTGCTTGGAGGATAAAGGGGAAGCCTCACAAAAGCTGTTGGGAATTGAGGTTCTGTGTTAGGTTTGGGAGCTCAGCAAGGCCAGAAGCAAAGTTTGCTTTAGTTGGAGTGCTGGAGAGGGGAAAGGCAGGCGTGACCAGTGTGGGCTGGAGGGTAGCTTTTTGGAGTTTGGTGTTCATTTTTTCTTTTTAAATTTTTAGTGATTTATTTATTTTTATTTAATGTGCATTGATATTTTGTCTGTATGTATGTGTGTGGGAGGGTGTCAGGTCCCCTGGAATTGGAGCTATCCACAGTTGTCAACTGCCATGTGGGTGGTGGGAATTGAGCCGGAGTCCTCTGGAACAGCTGCCAGTGCTCTTAACCACTGAACCACCTCTGCAGCTCCTGGATTTCATTTACCAATGACTGGGAAGTCACTGAGTTCTGTAACTGTTAGGAGATTTATTCAGAGAAAAGCTTGAGAAGATTTTAAAATGTATTTATTTATGTTGAGAAGCAGCGCACGACTTCCCCAGGATGCAGCTTCTTGTATTTGGAGAACTGCATCCCCTCAGGCTGTCTGGCTGTGTGACCTGGTATTTCCCCTCACATTCCAGGTAGAGTGGAGTGGTGGAACAGGCTGACCTTGAATTTATAGAGACCTGGCTGCCTCTGTCCCAAGTGCAGGGCTACTACCACCTGGAGAGACTCGGCCTCTCAAAATTCAGGCTTTCTTTAGAATTGAAGCAGCAAGGCCAATGACCTCAACCTTCCAAGCCTCCTTTTCCCAGCTGCTGTTAATACACCTCCAGGCTTAGTTCCTCGGATGAAATGATAAAAGTCAGGGCTTCCTGCTTGCTGGGGAAGTTGTCTACCAGCTGGACTGTTTCCCCAGCTTCTATAATTCTTATTTTATCGTTTAAAAAAAAAAAAACCCTAATCACAGCATGTTGGCAAATCCTAGCCCTGAGTCTTCCAAACTCATTTTCCCACTTTTGATTTTGAGACAAGGTCTTACTAAGTTACCCAGGGAGCCTAGATAAGCCTTAAACTCATCCTCTTCCTCCCTCAGCCTCCTAGAAATTGGAGTTTCAGGCCTGTATTTCCAGGCCAAGTGTAGACCTTAACAGTCCCAGAAATGGAAGCCAGGAGTCAGTGTTTATAAAAAGCACAGAGGGAGGGCTGGGTGTGTTGGGTCTTGCCTATAATCCCAGCATTCTGAGGAGGAGGGTCTCTATAAGTGAGAGACCAACCTGAGGCAGAACCAGGTCCAGGTTCAGTAAGATCCTACAAAAATAACTAAATAAATAAAAAGGCCAACCAGCCTACCAACCAACCCCACTGATGGATCATGAGCAGGAGGGTACAGCAAGGCAAAGAGATTTCTGGTCATAAGATACTGCATTTATTGCCTTCCCAGCCTCAGAGGGGGTGAAGCTAGCTGAAGCCAACCCAGCCTGCATTTCAAGTTTTATCTAAAAGTAGATTGTTAGAAGCTGAATTTAGAGCTGGGTGGTGGTGGTGTACGCCTTTAATCCCAGCACTTGGGAGGCAGGGGCAGGCGGATCTCTGAGTTGGAGATCCAGCCTGGTCTACAAGAGCTAGTTCCAGGACAGGTTCTAAAGCTACAGAGAAACCCTGTCTCAACAAACAAAACAAGAAAAAAGAAGAAGAAGCTGAACTTAGAACTTAGTAGCTAATGGCAATTCAAAGATCTAAGACACCTTGGACAACTTTGACTCTGACCTTTAGCATTCTTTCTCCCTCCAGCATCAGGAGGCCCTTCTACTAATGCATCTTTGCCGTTAGAGGGCTGGTCTTTGTTTAAAAGTTCTACCAAGAGAACACACTCTCACCTCTGCCTCCAGTCTTCTCTGTTTGCTGCCTTATTTATGTCATGACCAGAAGTGAGATCGCTGGCTGTATGTGAGGAAGGGCCAGGAAAGAAGAGGGTGTTGAGGAGGATAGGGTCCCTGGCAGAGAGGCCTGTGTGAATCACAGTTGAATAAAGAACTGCCTGGGTACAGCGTGCTGAGGACCACAGCAACCAGAGCATCTTCTCCTTGTCCTCCAGGTCAGCACCATGATGCATCCTCAAGTCTTCATTTCTGGCCTCATACTTCTCTCAGGTAAGTGAGTGGATGAGCTGGGGGATGCTGAGGAGGCTAGAGGTGACAGAAGAGATAACAAACATTTGGGGTTTTTTGATCATGGGTTATGCAGTGAGCAGAGAACCAGGTTAAATTATAGCTCCAGTGAACTTGCTTAACTTGTACGAATTTCAAAACTTATGGCTAGATAAACATGATCCCCAAGAATATGCCAGGCAAACGGTTGAGAATGCATGCATTCATGTGATGGACACGTAGGGATGAGTGCACGTGCATGCATGTGATGGAGAAGTAAGGATGAGTGCATGTCCATGCATGTGATGGGGAAGTCAAGGTGAGTGTACATGCACACATATTATAGTCAAATGTTCATAAAATATTAAAAACAGAGCTTTCCACGCATGATGACTGCTCAAAGTCAGCCTTCATGCCATTTCTTTCTGCATTTTTTCTTTCTAAAACCATTTCCAGTTATTTAACTTAAAATCATTCTAATTCAAAGTGTTCTATTTAAAGGGAGAAAAAGGAACAACAAACATAATTGACTTTGAGACAGGCTCTAAGTTAGTCGAGGCTAGCCTCAGACTCCATAGGCTGCTGAGGATCATCTCAAATGTTTGCTCCTCTTGCCTCTACCTCCAAAGAGCTGAGGTCACTGGTGAGAAATAAAAGATTTCTATGACTTAATTAAAATAGTATGAATTTCATTTGTGATCCTAAAAGGTGTTTTGTTGTATTATCTTCAGATGTGTTCCATTTGTTTGCACTGTGGAACATTAGTTTAATGTTGCCAAGATGTGTTTCATTCCTTTATGCTGCATTTGCTTAACTCTGTGAAGCTGTGGTACTTTGTCTGTCTAAAACACCTGATTGGTCTAATAAAGAGCTGAACCGCCAATAGATAGGCAGATGAAAGACTAGGCGGGGCTGGCAGAGAGAATAAGTAGAAGGAGAAAAAGAGAGGAGCAAGAGAACAAAGAGAGGAGGACGCTAGGAGCCAGACACCCAGCCACACAGCCAGCCACAAAGTAAGAGTGAAAGTAAGATGTACAGAAGTAAGAAAAGGAAAAAGCTCAGAGGCAAAAGGTAGGTGGGATAACTTAAGCTAAGGAAAGCTGGCTAGAAATAAGCCAAGCAAAGGCTGGGCGTTTATAAGTAATAGTAAGACTCCATGTGATTTATTTGGTAGCTCGGTGGTAGGTCCCTAAAGAGCAAAACAGCCAAAAGCATAAGAAAACAGCCAATAACAGTATTTGGCAAAATCAAGTAATGAGTGTCCTAGCAAGAAATAAAGTCATTTTATAGAACAAGGTAGGTGCTTTCTAAATCATACCCCAAACTCACAGCCTAGATCTGCATTCAGGTGAGTAGTTAGGGAAAACCACAGCCCATTGTTCTGTGCTTTTGTTTGGTTATTGGTTTGTCTCCAGTGCTAGGATCCACCATAGGGAATAGCATAGGTTAGCCAAGCCCTGTATCATTGAGCTCCATCCTCAGCCTTCAGAGTTGCTTTAAAGGCCACTGTGGAAGCTATTGGTATTGGGAATTCTATTCCATCATTACCGAAAGAATTATATTTAATTATTTCAGTTTTTTAAATTGCATCATTAATTTATTGGTTGCATACTTTTTTCTTTTTATTTCTTTTTTTTTATAATTTTAAATATTAATTAAAAATTCTTTTTTAAATATTTATTTATTTATTATGTATACCATATTCTGTCTGTATGCCTGCAGGCCAGAAGAGGGCGCCAGACCTCTTTACAGATGGTTGTGAGCCACCATATGGTTGCTGGGAATTGAACTCAGGACCTTTGGAAGAGCAGGCAATGCTCTTAACCACTGAGCCATCTCTCCAGCCCGGTTGCATACTTCTTGACTATGTGGTCTGACTTGGCAAGTAGGTTTTGCTCAAGTTCTGGAATGTCACCAACTTTTAAGAAGGGACCTCTACTTAGTGTGTGTGTGTGTGTGTGTGTGTGTGTGTGTGTGTGTGTGTGTGTTAAGGTCTAATTATAAAGTTCAGAATAAGCCTCAACCCCTTCTGGTGGTTTTCTCAAACCCTTTCTGCCAATTAATTTTGAAGTTGCTAAATTTCTACCTTGGAGCCAACAGTGCTTTTCTAAAGCCTTGGCTCTGCTCTTTGATGAGAAGTGGGGAAGAGTTAGTGATTTTGTTGTCCCAGCTCTGTGGGGGAGGAGGGGAGATGGTTTGAGACAGGGTCTCTAAAACCTAAGCCTGTCTTGAACTTATTAATTAGCTGACCTTGAATTCCTCATCTTCCTCCCTCAACCTCCCGACTTCTGGGACTACAAGTGAGTTCTAGGTATACAAGAGTTGCCATGGGCCCAGCTTCTAAAATAAAGTTTTAGATGTTTAATGATGAAACATTTGAGCTGGTCTCTGTGTCATATGCTAAGTACCCTGCACTCAGGAGGCAGAGGTGGGAGGATTGTGATTTTTCAGCCAGCATGAGGCATAGAGCAAGACCCTGTCTCCAAAAGAAATATACGCACTGAACAAAGCTGGATATTTAATTATAGGATTGGGGAGGTAGAGGCAGCGGATCTCTGGGAGTTTGGAAGTCAGCCCCGTTTATGCAGCAAGTTGCAGGACAGCCAAGGATACAAACTGAGATCCTGGTTCAGAAAACCAAAGGATAACAACAACAAACCTTATGGTATCATTCCTTCCAACCCCAACACACACACACAAACCAATGATAAAGAATGGTTGTAGACAGAAGTTTCTGTTCCACCTGGTCCTAGAGGCTTATATTAATTATAAACTGGTTAGCCTATTAGCTCAGGCTTATTATTAACTAGCTCTTACAACTTAAATTAACACATAATTCATCCTTCTGAATATTAACCTTCATCGGACGATGAAAGGAGACAGAGACAGAGACCCACATTGGAGCACCGGACTGAAATCTCAAGGTCCAAATCAGGAGCAGAGGGAGAGAGAGCACGAGCAAGGAACTCAGGACCGTGAGGGGTGCACCCACACACTAAGACAATGGGGATGTTCTATCGGGAACTCACCGAGGCCAGCTGGCCTGGGTCTGAAAAAGCATGGGATAAAACCGGACTCGCTGAACATAGTGGACAATGAGGACTACTGAGACCTCAAGAACAATGGCAATAGGTTTTTGATCCTACTGCACGTACTGGCTTTGTGGGAGCCTAGGCAGTTTGGATATTCACCTTACTAGACCTGGAAGAAAGTGGGAGGTCCTTGGACTCCCCACAGGGCAGGGAACCCTGATTGCTCTTTGGGCTGTCAAGGGAGGGGGACTTGATTGGGGCAGGGGGAGGGAAATGGGAGGCGGCGGTGGGGAAGAGACAGAAATCTTTAATAAATGAATAAAAAAAATTAACCCATAATTCTTGTCTATGTTTAGCCATGTGGCTTGGTACCTTTTCTCAGTGCAGCATTCTCATCTTGCTTCCTCTGCATCTGACTGATGACTTCATCTCTGCCTTTCCTCTTCCCAGAATTCTCTTAGTCTGGTTTCCCCGCCTATACTTCCTGCCTGGCTATTGGCCAATCAGCATTTTATTAAACCAATATGAGTGACCAATCTTTACAGTGTACAAGAGCGTTGTCCCAGAGCAAAGGGCTGGAGCTGTAGTTCAGTGGGCTAGCACTTGTCTCAGTTTCATAACACCCTAAATTAAGTTCCACTAGAGTAACACCCCAAAATTTTTCTGAAAAGGAATAAAATCAAAATTTTAGGAAAATGTTGGGTACTAATTCTCCATTTCTCCCCCACTTTTGTGCATTCCAGGTACTGTGAGTTCTTCCTTAGTAGTGAAGGGGGTTGCAGGTGACCCTGTCACACTGCCATGTAATCACTCAATGCATCTCGAAATCACTACCGCATGTTGGGGCCTCGGGGAGTGTCAGTCTTTTTATTGTGCCAGGACACTTATCTGGACCAATGGACACCACGTCACCTATCGGAGGAGCAGCCGATACCAGCTAAAGGGGAATATTTCAGAAGGAAATGTGTCCTTGACAATAGAGAATGCTGTTCAGAGTGACAGTGGTCCCTATTGTTGTACAGTGGAAATCCCTGGATCTTTTAGTTATGTGACCTATTCCTTGGACATTAAACCAGGTAAGCTTTCATGGTTTCCTTTGTTTATGTCTTGCAAGTGAACTAAGTCCTCTGTTTGCTAATATTGTCTGTTTTCCTCTAAGGACAAAGAGAGTTCTAAGCCTGCCTTGGGTTTTTAAAATAGGTCTTATATCTTATCACATAAGTTTTTGCTTGAACAATGGAAATGTCCTGATAAAAGAGTGTTCCCTCCAATATCTGTTCATTGTCACTCGGCAGTGTAATAGCATGAGCAACAACGGTTAGTCCAGAAAGGACACAGACACACAATTCCGTCCAATGAGCTAATGAGTTTTGTTAGAATGAGGAGGCCTCAAGGCCAAGATCGGACGTCCAGCTGGGAGGGAGAGCATTAGACAGAAACCATACAATCTGTGAGGTCCATCCCTTGATGGGATACGAAGAGGCTTCCAGGGAAGGATGGCCTTCTCTTTACAACCTGGAGAGGCTCTTCATTAAGAGCAGGAATGTGGGAGGGAGATGGGGATAAGGAGGACTAGAGATAGTTGCCATTACTGGAATGGCAAGGCAGACAGAGCATCCTCCTCACAGAGCAGCCTGCAAAATAATCCTCTCAGCAATCCCCCTGAGGAGTCTCAGGCGGGTCCCCCAGAGCAAGGGGAAAGTCTGACTTGTTATAGTCTTTTTTTTTAATTTTTTATTGAAAAAAAAAATCCGCCTCCTCCCAGCCTCCCATTTCCCTCCCCTTCCTCCCACACCACTCCTCCTCCCCCCACTCCTTTCCCCATCCCTCTCCAGTCCGAAGAGCAGTCAGGGTTCCCTGCACTGTGGAAAGTCCAAGGTCCTCCCCCCTCCATCTGGGTCTAGGAAGGTGAGCATCCAAACTGGCTAGGCTCTCACAAAGCCAGAACATGAAGTAGGATCAAACCCCAGTGCCATTGTCTTTGGCTTCTCATCAGTCCTCATTGTTCAGAGAGTCCGGTTTTATCCCATGCTTTCTCAGTTCCAGTCCAGCTGGCCTTGGTGAGCTTCCAATAGATCAGTCCCTCTGTCTCAGTGGGTGGGTGCACCCCTCACGGTCCCGACTTCCTTGCTCATGTTCTCCCTCCTTCTGCTCCTCATTGGGACCTTGGGAGCTTATTCCGGTGCTCCAATGTGGGTCTCTGTCTCTATCTCCATCCATCGCCCGATGAAGGATCTATGGTGTTATGCAAGATATTCATCAGTGTGGTTATAGGATAGGGCCATTTCAGGTTCCTTATCCTCCGCTGCCCAAGGCACTAACTGGGGACATCCCCCTGGGCACCTGGGAGCCCCTCTAGGTTCGGGTCTCTTGCCTACCCTAAGCTGGATCCCTTAGTGGTACTGGTCCTAGGTGCAAGGTCCCAGGGTGAAGGCTAACTAAGGTGTTTACTAACATATCAAAGCAGACACTGGCTGCCATTTTCTCTGTAAGGCCAGTACCTGGTGCACCCCACCCCGTCTCTCAGTTCTCCAGCCCAGGGACTCAGCAGGGCTCCCCTTCCCCCACCTGCTCTTCCCTGTATAACCCAGCCATTTTGGTTATACAGGCCCTTTTGGGATTTTGAGCTCTTGGCCACCACTCTTGGCTCCTGGCTTCCCCTCTCCTCACCTGACCAGTTCAGTTAGCTGGTCATGTTCACTCTGGAACCTTCTGGGTGCCTCTGTTTTCTCCCTCATATCTACGATAAACCATCTCCTCCACCATAGGTGGATAGTCATGTCTTCCTTTCCTTTCCTTTCTCATTCAGGAGGGAAGTTTCCTGTCATGTGATTTGGTTCACCATAGCATAAGTGACATAGTATGGGGCTTCCAATCTTGGTTAGGTCCTCTGTCTCTGAAGTGCTGGGATTAGAGTGTTCCACCACCACCAGGCTTTACATTCTCCTTCTTGAATTACATATCCTGATTTCTTTTCATTGACCAGAAGAGTAGGTTGGTGAAGACTTCCCGGCTTCTGGTGAAGTTTCTAACCTCCACTTACCAAGGGCTTATTTATATACAGCCAATAGAAATCAATACTGATCTGTCTCTATATTTTTAAAATAAGGATATTATTCTAAAGTCTTTCAAATTATAGACTTTGTTATTTGTATGCTTAATTTGATTTTTAAAACTGCATTTATTAATATGTGGCTGTTGTGGATGATGTGTGTCTGGTGGGTTTGCATGCCATGGTGAATTTGTCAGAGGGAAAACTTGCAGGGTCGGTGCTCTCTTTATATCCTTATGTGAGTTCTTATTTATTTATTTATTATGCATACAATATTCTGTCTGCATGTATGCCTGAAGGCCAGAAGAGGGCACCAGACCTCATTACAGATGGTTGTGAGCCATCATGTGGTTGCTGGGAATTGAACTCAGGACCTTTGGAAGAGCAGGCAATGCTCTTAACCTCTGAGCCATCTCTTCAGCCCTCCTTATGTGAGTTCTAGGGATACAAACCAGCTGGCGATGATTGCAAGTCAAGTGCCTCTACCCAGTGAGCCATTATTCTGATGGCTCAGTGAGGTCCATTCTGATGGGGCAAGGAGCTGCCTTGAAAAGTATGGCTGGGAGGCTACTTAGGGAAGCCAGAAGAAGCTGATCATAGAGTGTGCAAAGAATGATGAGACAGCTGGGGGAGGAGACAATAGGATTCTAAGTGCCCATCACAGTTGTGAAATTGCACTATTTACCTGACTGAAGTTGAATGACTTTGGACTCCAAGGGGAATCACTCACATGAAATTAGCTTCACATAAAAATACACACACAGACACACACATGCAAACATGCACACACACACACACACACACACACAGACAAATCGCTAAAGAAAAATCTCACTAGGGGATATGTAGAAATTTGTCTAGCCTGTCTGAAGCCTTGACTTCTGTCCCTAGAGCTGCAAACTTGATAACCAAGTAAGGGCTGAGGTTATTTTGAGAAGGCACTTGTCTAACACATATTCCTGCCTAAAACCCTGAGATTAGATTCCCAGCACCAGAAGGGGAATAGGCATAGCATCATAGCATAAAATTACTAATTTCAGTTCATTAATTCAAGGTTTTATGAAGCTAAGAAATTCATAATAGAACAGTGCTTACCAAGACACTGTGACCACTTGGTGAGTCCACAAGTGAGCCAGCAACTCTGCCTCACCCTTTAACAACTCAGTCTACATTTTTTCTTGGTTTAAACACCCGGAGCTCCATCTCTAGCTATCCTGGGACCCTCATGGCTCCTTTGGACTTCCCATCTACCTGGGAGAATAACACCCCAGAGCAAGAACAGCAAAGCTCCTGAGCTGTTGCCTCCTTCCTAGTTGGTCTCATAGTGATCTTCTGACTAGATTGTTCCCATGCTTGCTTTTCTCTCCTGCAGAGATTTCTACTCTCCAGGGAAGGTTTGCATTATGCTCATGCCTATGCCCGCACATGAGACACTATCAGCAAACTAACCAGACCACTCGCTGCTATGTATAGTTTTTATTGCAGCACAGCCACACCAACTCCTTGCTGTGTTGTCAAAGTGACTTTCAAACCGAAGGGCATAGTGCTTGCTGCTGAATACCTGCTTTCTAGTTCCTGAGCCCAAGACACTTTACTATCTGGCTCTTTATAGGAAAGGGATGGAGGGTCAGCGAGCTGGCTCAGTGGGGAACGGCGCCCAGTGCTAAGCTTGGTGACCTGAGTTCAATCCCTGGGCCCACATGGCTGAAGGAGAGAACAGACTCTGCAGAATTATCCCCTGACATCCACATTTGTGACATTTCACCAACACACAAATAAATGAATACATACATGTGTTGAATTTAAGGGGGATGCTCCACATCCATCTCCCTACACTAGGAACACTACAGTTTTTTTCTTCATTTTAAGGTAAACACACACTGGATTGAGTTGGGATTTGTGTGGGATGTGTGTGCTAAGATGCAGGGCTGTATGCTGTATTCTCTCAGGACTTACTGAAGAGAACATTCTGGACCTGGGAACTGTGGTTGAAGTTGGCCACCACTGAGAGAAGTCCCAGTCCCCCATGCCCTCTCAGTGTCACAGAGATGCTGAGAGATCAGAGGACCTGACATCTGTCATTTATAAAGTGTGTCCTTAGGAATATGAGCTCTGTTCTCATCTCTGTGCTGTCAGTGCAGGTGCCTCCTGTGGGTGAGCTGTCTCCCCTGCCCTGCCCTGTCTTACTTGCCCAGAGACAAAGGAGAGGAGCATCTCTGGACAGCTTCTCACTGGTGTTACAGTTAAGCTCTTCTGTCTTCTTACTGGAATGATCCTTGTTTCATCTTGATTTTCAAATCCAGAAATTCCCACAAGATCCACAACCACAGAAAAACCCACAACTACAGGGAGACCCACAACTACAGACAGACCCACGATTACAGAGAGACCCACGACTCTGTCAACAGGACTCACACATGCACCAGCATCACCCAGAGTCTCCACCTCTACTCCTACAATACCAGCGCACACGCAGACTCACACACCAGGTAAATCCCAATGTGGTTCAGGACCCAGAGTCCCTCTTATAAGCATCTGTTGGACACACAGACACAGAGTCAAGACAGAAGTATAATAGAGGAGAAGAGTCCTTAGCTGTGTCCCAACAACAGCTTCACAAATGCTCTAATTTTCCAGTCTTAAGTTGCATTCACCCTCTGGTGTGTAAGAGCTGAACATGAAGGACGCCATCTCTCTATATCAGATTCCCCGGGATTCACTCTAGCCAGACTGAGGCCCGTCATTGATCTAGGAGAGCTGATGGTGATGGTGGGAATCTGGCCCAGTTGGACACGACTTTCTGATGAAAAACTAAGGACTGACTGAGAACAAGGGTTAAGTTAGGGAGACCCTTGTCCCTTTTATCCATTTTGAAATTGGGCCTCCAACTGAGGTCATAGTTCAGGGAAGTTGACATTTAGCATTTCCTGATCACCGGCAAGCATGCTACATGCTTTATGTTGCAGTGTTTAATTCTCAGACACGTGTGTCCTATATAGCTGTGATCTGTCCCTGTTTTATAGTGACAGCAACTGGCAGAGTCAGAAAGTTCATGGTGGAAGTTATGGAGACAGAAAGTGGCTCAGAGTCTGGCCCTGTTCACTTGAGTTAGAAGCTGATTCTTCTGACTCCATGGTCAGAACTCCACAGTCATGAGCAGTCTATGCATAGCATAGGAGTTTTGAGAAAATCCCTTTGTTCCAGGCAGCTCCACACACTGAAGAACTGTGAGGATCCCTCAGGGTTGACAGAACTTTTCAAGACTTAGTTTCTGCCTGCATCAGGGGATGGGCTCATGGGCTGAGTCTGGAGAACATGGATAGGTTATTGACTTCAGTGAAAACTGAGATAGAAGAGAAGTGTTGATTTGTGAATCCATAAGGGCAGGACAGCTTGTCTTAGTCACTCAACAAGGAGAGAGGAGAGAGAGAAAGAGAGGAGAGAGAGAGAGAGAGAGAGAGAGAGAGAGAGAGAGAGAGAGAGAGAGAGAGAGAGAGAGAGAGGAAAATTCCACAGCACAAGGCAGGCTGTAGTGTGGGAACCATCACCAGTGTGATGCTGCTACCTTGAGAAGGTCTTAGTGATGAAATGGTCCACCTAGTCCATGCTGTCCAGTGAGCACATCTTCCTGAAAGAAGTATGAAGAACCTGGTTCTTGACTAAGGCCTCAGTGAAGAGGGGTGAGAAACAAACGTCCAGGCTCTTCCTAGAAGGTGAAATGACCCTTGACTTGATAAACCATAATCTTAACTGATGGTCTAATTCTCCATGTGTTAATATCAGCTATGCTTCAGAGGAGTTCAGGGGTCCAGACAGGAAAGTGTGGAGCAATCCTGAAGATCAATAAAGTTGTCTAGAATATTAGAACCCACATCTCACCTGCTCAGGATAGTGAGACCATGGCAGGCAGTGCCTATCTTTGGGTACATTTCTCAGAGGAGACAGCAGATGTAGAAATGAGTAGGAAGGAATCATTCCTGCTATGGAATGGCATTGGGGCAGGCATTGGGAGAGGCAATGGTAAGATTTGTTTCTGTTTTCCTCAGTGGGGTCCAAACTCCAAAGCTGAAACAGTTCTTGCGTTGTTCTCATTCCAGAACCCACTACATCTTACCCACATCAGACTGCAGCTGAGGTGACAGAAACTTCATCCTACACCCCTACAGGTAACTTTGCCCCCCTGCCCGATCCCCTGGAAGGTCCACATCTTGGTAAAGCTGGTGTTGAAGAGCACACACCCTCTGCAGCAATGCAGATCTGATATTGTAAGTGCTCACAGAGACAGAGGCACAGCTCCATTCCACCCCGATGGAATCCTCCAGACGTCCCTTTCCACAAGCACCTCCATTCAGGCCAAGCTAGGCTGGGTGGCTTCTTTGAAGGAAAGAATGTCAGGAACAGTCAATGTGATGGAGTGTTGAAGGTTTATCAAGATTTAACTCAGATCCTGAGCACAGGGTCACTAAGAAGAGAGATGCTTAGGAAAGGAATAGGGCACACTGGGGCACACGTATGGACTTCTCCATAAAGAGCACTTAGGTGTCTTTGCATTGAGTGTACATGTGATTTTGGTGGCTCTCAAGATGGATCCCTGGAGGTTTCCAAGAAGTGCCCCATCCCCTTCCTGCTGTCGCTTTTGAAACAATGCTCTGAGATGTAATTTACAGAAAACATATCTGACTAGTTTTCTTCTGCAAACAGTGTTGTGATGGAGATTTCAGAAGGACATTTGTCTATGTCCAGGAATGGGAGGAAAGGGCTCTAAATGCCAGGCTCTACATCGTTATTCCTGGAAGATCTTACTTAAGTCCCAAACAGAGCCTAGACCATAGATGCTGCCTAAACGTAGTCATTGCCTTTGGAATCTTCCTTGGAAGAGCTCTCAGAATGAGCAAAATGTAAGCACGGTAATGTGAAAAGGAGGAAATCTATGGATCATTCAACTTTATTCGTGCTGGGCAATGCCAGCTTTAGTAATAGCTGGGGACTCCCATAGGTCTGTAGTGTTTCCACTGGGCACTGTGTGTACATTGCCTGCTGAGATGTCTGTCATTTCCTGAAATTAGAAATATGAAGTCATCTGTCTGCTGCTTTATCTGTCAAATGCAGTGAGGGGTTCTTTGTCAGGACATCACAACCCTTATATCACACGCACACACACGTACATATGCGCGCTCACACACGCACACACATATGTCTGATATCAGTGGGCAGAGGATTCTGTGTTTCATTCGTGGATGCATAAAAACAATGAAAAGAATAGATTGCTTGTTATAAATTAGACATTTCAAATATACTTCAAATTTCTAAATGTTCAAAACTTGTTCTGTCAGTGAATATCCTGCCATATAACTTCCATCCCTTACATGGCATAAGACATATTAGTCTTATGGGGTATTACTTGCAGATGTAGTAAAAAAAAATCTAATTTCTTGTATTTATAATTATTTTCCTTTTTTGAGCAGATTGGAATAACACTGTGACATCCTCAGACAACTCTTGGAATAATTACACTGTAAGCATATTTCTCCTCTATTTTTATTAGTTATGTTCGTTTGTGTACCTTGTAGAAAACAATTTGCATTTGAAGATTATGTCTGTAAAATTAGTTCATAGATATTTGCATCACAAAAGAAGAGAAGAAAAGGAGTCACTTAGGGGTAGCTTCCTTAGTCTTAGAACTAAGGAAATTGGAACAAGATATCAGAACTTGGAGATGAGCCTGCACCATTAGGTTTGTTGGGCTACATAGTGAGACCCTGTCTCAATAACTGTAGATAAATAAATTAATAGTACATGAAAGTAAAGAAATTAAGAGTTTGACACTTACAAAGGATGTTTGAATTCTAGATGTTCATTTAGGGTCCTCTAATATTGCTTTTCCACCCAATGACCATTCTCTCTGGAGTCCACTGGTGATATTTTTTCCACACACATAACTCTAGATAAAGTATTAATGTCCTAAACATTCTCACTTTGCATAATTTTTCCCCTAGATTTTCTCAATAGTAAGCTTGAGAAAAAGATCTAAGGAACTCCGGTTGCAGGATTCTTGTCAGAATTCAATTTTTACAAATAGGAGAGGTAATATCTGAATAGTGATTTTTCTCTTTTGGCTCCAGGAAGAAATAAGGTTATTTTTAGTTTGTGTAAGAAGTGCAGGAGAAATAGTGGTTGAAGTAAGAAAAAAGTCCAATAGGGATTATGAAGATTATTTGACTGTTAGAAGGAACAGAGCCCCTTTTAGCACGTGCCAGTCACTGGGTTTGAGCTTCCAAAAATGGGTCAACAACAATAAAACCCTCAAGACAAGGTGGGGATATTATTTAGGGCCAAATGGCCTAATGCTTTTATACCTATTGACAGAACATGCAAGGAAAAGCTGGGTGTAAGTTTCTTTTGCTTGTTTTATTGGGAAGGGTCTCATGCAGTCCAGTTGTCCTTGAACTTGCTGCATAACTGGGGATGACCCTGAACTCCTGACACTGCCTCTGTCTTCAAGAAATTGTAGGTATGAAACCCACCATAATGAACCCCCCATCTTTGAGAACTGTAAGGAAGGTTTTCCTGTCCTGCTGCCCCCTGGGCCAGTTTCTTTCATGCTTGGTCCCTGCAGCCCCTTATGAAATAATTACTCAGAGGCTCAATATCAATTTTAATTGTTTGACCAATGGCTCAAGCTACTTAGTGGCTAGATCTACCTGTGAATTAGCCCATTTCTATTAATCTATGCATCACCACATGGTTGTGGGATCCTGGTAATGCCCTGGTATGTTGCTTCTTTGGCAGTTACATGACATCTCTTTTACTCCACCTTCCTTTTCTATGCATCTATTTTTGGATTTCCCCACCTACTTATATTCTGCCTGGCCATTGGCCTAAACAGCTTTATTCATCAACCAATAAAAGCAATGCATATTTCAGCATACAGAAGGACAAGGATAATCCACATCATTTCATCTCATTTCATACTTCAGGCTGGCCTAGAATTCATAATCTTCCTGCCTCAGGCTACTGAGTACTGAGATTGCAGACCTGTGTCACGTGCCCAGATTGACACTACAAATATAATGACTAAATTAGCATTAGTACTCACTGGTCTGGCAGTTATGAAAAGAATCTGTATATACTAGTTAAATATAACCTGTTCAGTATGTATCCTATTTGTGTGTACATGTCCTTGCTGACCATTTGGTATTAGATGTTTATAAAGATATGGAATCTTGAGTTGCATTAACAAGACAAGTAGGGTCTGTGATGAAGGACCAGACCAGGGGCTGAGCACACAGAGAGCCAGTTAACTTAGAGGTGAGATACTCTTTTTCTACAGACTAGGAAAGCAGACATAATCACATATATCATGTCTGAACCCACATTAAGCATGAGGCTAGAATTTTGACTGAGGCATCTACTGTGTAATCACCTCGAGCAACATAGACCATGTTTCCATCACCAAAGACACCGATTTCACATTGGTGAAACCACTGAGTTCCACTGCCTGTTACCACCTCAGATCCTTGGGTTTTCCTGCATATTCTGGACTAGTCACAGGCCAGTAAAGATGCAGTCCTAGGACCTAGTGTCTAGGAGCATGTGCTTTCTGCTCCTCTCACTCGATGCCCCGCCCTTGTGCTTACTGCTATTTATTTATTGCTGTTATTTTATTTATTGTTTCCTTAGGGATCAGTCCCTTCAGGGATGGCACAGAACATGACGAAGGACTTCTATATCAGTATCTCCACTGCTGCCCTGCTGTTGCTGCTGCTCGCGTGCACCGCGGTTATCACCAGTAAGTCATGTCACAGCTGTCCCCGAGGAAGGAGAGCCAGGGCTCTCTGACTGCCTTTAAGCAACTGCACATGCCACGGGGGCTTTGAGTTCCCATGGCTTTCATATCCTCAGATCCAACACACTCATGTTAAACCATCCACTCCCAAAGGCCTATGTTAGGATCCACAAAACTCTGTGGCTGATTTCTGGTGCTCGGTGAGTGCTCTGCTCAGTGATCTTGAACCATTGCTACTGTGTCTCCAAAGATTCCTATTCTGTAAAACTTGATCTCATGTACTCCACACTGGTACAGACCTTACTAGGTAGCTGAGAATGGCCCCCAGCTCCAGATCCTCTGGCCTCCAACATCCCAGTGCTGGGCTCACAGGAATAGGCTGCAGTGCTTGGCAACACTCTTGTTCCTAATCCTGTCCTTTGTCTTTCAGTTGTTGCCATTAAAAGGAAACACTATATTTTCCATAAGAGAAATGAAGCACCATGACACAACAGATATTGGATAGGCTTGACATTCTTAGGTCACTATCAGACCACTGATGTGTTTCCTCCTGTCCTACCCTTAAGATCTCGCTTGTTTCCCATAATGATACTGTTGATGTTCTGGAATATACTTAGTAGAAGAGGCAGATGAGACATTGGTGGGAAGAAGCCCCTGTCTAATGCTGGAGCAGATGCTTTGAAGGTGGCACTCAGGCCTACATGGCTGATTCCATGAGTTATACAACTGTACACAGTGTTTCTCTCTGTGAAGTCTATTCCTTGACTTCAGCCATGGACTTTACAAAACACTGTACACGAGCCCATTACTGACCCGTTTCATGTGACTGGACAGAAAACAGGAAATAAGGATATGCCTGTCTCTTAGCTGTGATTGGCACAATTCCTGTAATCCCAGAACTTGGGAGACAGAAGTAGAAAAGTCTCTGAGTTGGAGGCCAACCTGGCCTAAAGAGCAAATTCATGGATAGCCAAGGCTACTCGGAGAAACCCTGTCTTGAAAAACTAAAAAAAAAATAATAATAAATAAAAATAAAATTCAAGAATATGCCCGTCAGTCCTCAGACTGTTTCCCTCTGGTTGTTCAGAACTCGTGTTTCTGAAACGATTATTTTAGGTGGCACTAGTAGCGTGTGCCTATCCCAGCATTCCGAGTCTGACGTTAGCGTGGGCTGCACATGAGCTGGTGTTTAAAAGGAAGAATTATTGGGCTGGAGAGATGGCTCAGCAGTTAAGAGCATAGCCTGCTCTTCCAAATGTCCTGAGTTCAATTCCCGGCAACCACATGGTGGCTCACAACCACCTGTAATGAGGTCTGGTGCCCTCTTCTGGCCTGCAGACATGCACAAAGGCAGAATGTTGTGTACATAATAAATAAATAAATAAATAAATATTAAAAAAAGACCTGTTAGTTAAGAAGTCTTCTAAAAAAAAGGGGGGAGAATTACTTAGAAATTGAGTAGAATACCACAAGTGCCTTCCTTCCTTAGTCCAAAGTTGTTATTCTCCCCTCAAGGACTGGTTCCCCAGCAGTGCATTAGGCAGAATCGAGACTTTGTTTGTCTCAGTGAACAAAAGTTTACCACCCTCACTCTAGTATATTAGGCTACGTGGATGAATACACCAGATAGTGAATGCACAGCAGATCCTTCCTCCAAGGGACAGGAAGGAATCACCCAAAGTTACCCAGGGACGGTTCAACCAAAAACAGAGACAACATCCTCGATTAGGAGAAAGTGTCATGAGTGTTTCTGATGACATGGGCAATTTTTTCTTTGACTTCTCCCACCTTTTCCCACCCCAATTTAGGTCTCATCCTTATGAAAAAGAAGTCGGGTTCTCTACGGTAAGCTGGCATGGATTATGTGGATTTTTTTTTAACTAACAATCTTGAGAATATCTCTATGCTATCTTTTGCTACTAAATCATTCATTACTAATTGATTCATTGCTGGGTTGGTTGATTTGAGACAGGGTTCACTATGTAGTCCAGACTGGCCTGGAACTTACTATGTAGCAAGGCCAGGCTGGAACTCACAATCCTCCTGCCTCAGGCTCTTTCACTCTAATCTGGGATTACAGATGTGTTTCAAAATGCTTGTTCCCCATTCGTATGTTATATCTCAATAAGTCTTTTTAGTCCCTTTTTTGTTATTCAGAGATACTTTCTGCATTCTGTATTTATGTATTTATGGTAGGACAGGAACAGAAGGCCCCTTGATCCTAATCTCTTATAGGTGGACACTGAATTGTAAGCTTTGCTTCCTGGAGCTGGTACGGAAGGAATTGTTTGATCCACTCTTGTTTCCTTCAGTGTTTTCTTTCATTGAGCACCTAGTCTATAAAAATCTGAAGACGTATATCATACAAGCTAGTAGAAAGGTCATTTAGGTGCTTTAAGGGAAGTGTGCTGGGGATGACAGGGCTAGCTAGTGAGCTGTTCAAGGACGGTCAAGGATGCAGAAGGTTAGTGGAAGATCATTTCTGAGGCTCCCAGGGGAGTAAAGGAACTGTGTATGGCCAGTGTCCCCACACTTCTTACCAGTCCCCTTCACTCGCGACACTGGTGTCCGCCTTGCAGGCTCCTCAATTAACCATACTTGGGGAGCTCTGTTAGTCTCTCCAGTTATGACCACTGCACCTCCCTTGCTACATGGTTATAACCATCTAATCTTCTTAATTTCTCAAAAGAATTGGTTGTACACAGGGCCATTTCTTTCGGCCAAAACCCATGTCCTTCAGGCTTCCTTCCATAGACTTGCCTGTGTCTATGATAAACAAGAGAACCAAGCAATAGACTGAGTCTATTAGAAGTGCCTGATTAAGTGTTAGCTCTTATTAGGTGTCAGCCTCCATCCCCCTCAGTGCTGGGTTACAGGCGTGCAGGAGATGTTCTTCCTGTTACCTGGGGCAGCATTTGAACTCTTGTCCTGTTTGTACAGCAAGCATCCGTAACTGCTGATCAATTCTTCAGTCCCCAAAGCTACGTTTTAATCACACTTAATCTAAAACAAACAAACAAAACTGGAGAAAACACAACGTATAGAGAAGAGGGGAGAAGTTGGGTGAGGGGGCACGCACTACTATCTCAACACTCAATCAGCTAACGCAGGAGGACTGTAAGTTTGAGTAGAGCCCAGACTTCTAGCAACGTTCTTTCTGAAAAATAAGTAAATAACGCCAGGTGTGGTGGCTCACACCTTTAATTCCAACTCAGCAGGCAGAGGCAGGTGGGCTCTATGAGTCCAGGCCAGGTGAGTCTATATAGAGAGTTACAGGATAGCCAGGGAAACATGGTGAGACCCTGACTAAACCAAATGAATGAATGAATGAATGAATAAAATATAAATAAGATAAATAAAAAGCTAGAAAGAAAGCCAGAAAACCAAAGTAACCACGACATAACACATTCTGGGCATTTTCTCCTGACTTTTTCTGTCGGATCCATCACACCGACACACGAGAGTCCTGACCCTACAGTGTTTCCCTTCATGTGTGACTGTCCAGGCAGAGTGGAGCTTGCTCTCTCTCGTCCTTCGTAATTCTCAGCACAGGTGTTTGTTCCATGTGGCCGACTGGAGACGCTCATTTCGGTTCTACATTTCAGTGGTAGAAATGACCACAAATGACAACCCCACTGTCAAAACATCACCCCTGAGTCAGTCTGTTTTCTTCTCTGGTTTGCTCCTCCATGAGATCTAGAAGCTCAAGTACCAGTCCACTGTGCCCACCCTGATGATCATGGGTATAGAATGAGCTCTCCAAGGGAAGCCCCTCCCACAGCTGTCAGGATAAGACCTGCTGTGCTCTCCCCAAATTCCTTCCAGTGCAGTTCCTGCTGTTTGTGTGCACGCACATGCGTGGCATACAGTAGTCTTGAAATTGTGCCCCAGACCAGCAGCTACAGGCCAAAGATGCTGCTTTGTGACTTGACATGTTTTTCTACTCCATGCTTAATGTTAGAGGGTTAGATGCCATGCAGGTTTCAATACTCTTTAGTTTTTCAATAAAGAAAACTTTGTATCACAGGGTGCATGATGTTTATCTCTGTGGGGGGGCGATGTGTGGCATCTGTGGAGGTCAGAGGACAACACCATGGAGCTGGAACTTTCCTTCTGCATTTTCCATGGACTCCAGGGATCTCACTCAGGTCACCAGGGTCTTCTAAGTCTTTCTAAAGTGTCACAGTGCAAAGTAAACACATGAGATATCCCGTTCCTAGCCCAGTTCCAAAATGTACATCCTGATTAGATACCTAAATTTGATGCCAAGATATCTGCCTCTCTAGATCTCCTACTTTGGAGTTTTATTACTTTAGTATCTCGAACGATTCCAATAGGAGCTTCTTTAAAAAAAATATTCTTAGTCTTATGCTTATTATAAAAGCAAAAACAGCAACAAAAGAACTTTCCTATGGCTTTAATGCCAGTGGCCCTGTTCGCTATCATAGTTTTATGAATGGTTCTCTTGGAGTCCTGGGCATATGTCATAAATTAATGTTCTGCTCAGACCTGAAAGATAACCTCTTGTTCATTCTTCAACATCTCCCTCTCTCCCCCCCCCCCCCCCCCCTCTCTCTCTCTCTCTCTCTCTCTGCAGCTTGGTGGCATTTCGTGTCTCGAAGGTTGGAGCTTTGCAAAACACAGCGATTTTGTGGCCCTGAGGTGAAGACAACATCTACATTATTGAAGACAGTTCTTATTCCAACAGAATGAGTGAGTCCCAGTGGTCCTCTGAGGAGTCCTCTGCCTGAGACTGCAAAGACAGCAACTGGATTTGACAGCACAGACAGCCTTTCCAGCTGCAGGGCTATGTTCTGTGTCGGTTCATCCAGCAGTGGTGGAGAGAGTGACCCTCCGCTGTTTATACACAAAATCACGGTTCACATAATCCTAATTCTTATATCAACACTGCCTCAGTCTCTCCACTCCAGAACGTTCTCTCTAACAAACATTTTAGAATTTTGAGTTTCCTTTAATCATTATAGTCATTGGTAGTACAGGAAATACTCCTGCCTTGATTATTAAAACCATTAAGAGAGGAATAGGATTGAAAGATTTAAAAAATAGAGAGAGGGTGGGTGGGAGGGTTATACTAAATTTAGAAATATTTCATGTTCATGTTTTATCTCTCATATCGTAATTTGAAATGTCACTTTCCCTATTCTTCTCAAGGGGTAAAATCATGGGAACATGCAGGTTTTAATTTCCCTCATAAATAAATAGTAGAAGGAGATCTAATATTACCATTAGAGTTGGTTATGCTTTCTCATAGCTCTGGAAATAGGATACATTTATTATGGGATTGATCTTAGGATAAGGATGGGTGTTTCATGTCAAGAGAGGTTACCATGGTGAGAATGGATGAGGCAGGTATCAGGGAAGAAAATAGTGGACCAAGGGGTTGAGGTCATCAGTGCTGTTTCCCCTGTAAGCTGACTCAATGCCCAGTGTTCCTATTCTCACCACTGGGCTCTGAATCAGGAGCTGGAAGGAAGCAATGCAGAGATGAAGGGGGAGCAGGACACAGGCTCTGCCTGGGGGAAGTCCTGTTTCACATGTGACAGAGTTGGGGCTAGCACTGGTTTCATTCAGAGTTCTAAATTTCTAATTGTTTCCAAATTGTATGTATAAATAAATTTACTTCAGAAAGACAAAGCATTCATCATGGTACATCAGTTTGTCACAATCAATGAAATATTGGGTTTTGTTGGAGTTATCAAAGGTTGTTGTGCTGGTATATTCATTGCCACTTTGGTTGTAGAGAAGAGCAGATTTGCTAGAGGGTATTAATTTCTTTCAGTTTGAGTAAGCCCTGACTCCAGATAGAGACACTCAGCCCATAGGAGAGCAGGGTGGATCTCAGTACACATTCCACCGCTGCTCTACAGCGTTCTAGGAAATGAGTCTGTGTCTGATGGGGGTTCTTGGGGAGGTCACATAGTAGGAAGTTGCATTCTGGGTTTGCCAAATGGGGCTTTTCTTTATGCTCTAAAAATGATTGTGTTTAAACTACTGATTTTTTTCTTTTCTTTTTGATTTTTCAAGACAGGGTTTCTTTGGTATACAGTGATGTTTTCATTTCTTAATTTTCTTTTTTCTGAAATTTGAGGCAACTCTCAAAACATGAAACATCAAAACTGGACTTTTGCTGTGAGGGCTTGGATTTGTAGCTTTTCTAGAAAGATTTGTCAAGACAAATCAGTCGTGAGGTCACCAGAGGGGGCCATCAGCCCCTGCCCTCTCCTGCCTCCTTCCTGATTCCTGCCTGGTGGCTGGCTGCAGGGCTCTGATTGTGATGCCTGCTCTGTTCTTCAGAGATGCATGATAGACATGAAGGGATCTGGAAATCTGTCTGGCTGTCCAACCTAGCATTTCCAAAACTTGCTTGAGCTCAAGAACATGGCAACTAGTGACATTCTATGAAAGTGTGTGGGACTCAGTGGAAGACATGTCATATCCATGGGCTCCAATTACTGTCAGTAGTGGCGACCACTACTACTGCTTTCCCCATCTGTTTGCTGTTATTATGTCCACACTTACCTTGGTGGAGAGTGGTCATTTCAATGAAGTGAGCAGTAAGAGGTCTCAGCTGTGGTAACATTCCAGAATGCACATCCCCACCCCAGCCGGTGTTGCAGTAATAGCCGATGTTGAGTAAGACCTGAGCCAATGATTTTTATACCATTATAACTAGGAATCTATTTTGTGTGTGATCTGCCTTTAACATAATCATGCACCTTCCAGCAGGGCTCAAAAAATTCCTTTGTGCCAAAGTTGACCACTAGATCTTAGCCAAACTTTCCTGACCTGCTGTTGACTGAGCTGTGATGGAAGGAAGGCTCAGCGCTGAGGGTGAGGGGCTTCAAGACCTGTCTGCTTCAGGCCTCAGGAAATTCTTTGCAATTTTCACTGTTCTTCCAACAATGACATCAACCATCCTCAGGCTAAGAATTCTTAATACACACACCGCAGCCTCACCATCCTGGAAGCTCAGGTAAAGACTCTGAATCTGACATCCACACCCTTCTAGCTGCTCCTTTCCAGTCAGGCTGTCACAAGACACTCTGGGCAGGGCAGCCTGCTGGAGCAATTGGCTTGGGTTATTTATTTCCTTGTTGCTGTTCAAATCTTTATCTGAAAGAATTTGGATCTGCAGCAAAATCACAAGGGTCCCTGTAATCATCCAATTTTCTCTAATGCCAGCATCATACACACCATGGAGCCTTGATCAAAATGAAGACACTGGTGTGATACTGTTAACTGAGACCCATTGTGGGCTCCTGGGGATCCTGGGATTGATTCTTTAAGCTTGCATGCTTCCGTTGGGTGTGTGGTTGCACCTGAGTATAGTTCCAGCACAAGGCAGGGGAATTGCTGATATGAGATCAGCCTGATTCAGAAAGTAAGACGCTGTCTCCAAATAAACCAACCAACCAACCAAGGGTAGGAACATAGTCAATTATATATACAATGAAAAAGACAAACATGGTGACACATACTTGAATTCTAGCTTCAGAGCGGGAAGATCAAGAATCTAAGAACAGTCTCAGACACATAGAAACTTAAAGTTCCTGGGCCACTAGAGACTTCATCTCAAAACAAATAAGCACAAAATGAGCCAAGCAAACATCAAAAAAAAAAGAGAGCAGAGTTTAAGTTTAACACAGGGATTCCCCCATTCCCTCTTTCCCATTGAGCATTCCTTACATTCCAGCAGAAAGCAGTGCAATTGATTTGAACTTCTTGACCAGCACTGTGCAGTACTAATACAGCAAGAACTACATAAGCAGTTTCAATTTTTCTACTCTCTGTATTTAAAGGAAACAAGTCATAGGGCTTGAGAGATGGCTCCTCAGTTAGACATACTCACTGCACAATGATGAAGGCCAGACTGAGCCTCCCAGCATCCACATAAGAAGACCCAACCCCAAGAGCATCCAAAACCCACACTCAAAGTGAGGAGAGAAACAGAAATTCCTGGGTTTTTTCTGGCTTCCAGTCTGACAGAAGAATCATGAGGCCCCAGTTCACAGAGAGATTCTTCCTCAAAGGAATAGGTAGAGTGATTGAGGAGGACACCATCTGTCCTCATCTGTCCCGCATCTGCATTTATCCAAACCCACACGCACACATATGTGCATTTATACACACAAATAAACATTTAAAAATAGAAATAAGTGACATTAAGTTGAAGAACTTATTTTCTTTAATTCAATTCATTGTAGGTCTTCCTATCTCAACAATGAATGGATAGAAAGAACACTGAGATTTCGGACTCACTCATTTTAAGGCTTATGAAATCAGTTTGCATTTCATGGGTATTACATGTCAACCCACTTGAGTAGGCATTGTGTAGGCTCCTAAGTGACTACTTCTGAGACAAGGATTATTTTGTAATAAGCTATCCAAGATAGGAACTAGACTAGGAATGAACAGCTAGGAATTGGGGCTATTGACTACTAATTTCGGCTGGAGACAGAAAGATATGGAGCAGCTTTCTAAACCACCAGAGAGAGGTATCCTGCTGAAATAGCGTGTGGTGGCAAACGCAGGTAGGATTTGCTGAAAGGGGCTAGAGAGAGGGCTCAAAGCTCCAGAGGTCCTAAGTTCAATTCCCAGCAACCACATGGTGGCTCACAACCATCTATACTGAGATTATCCTAAGAAAGGGGAACAGTTATGCAATAGGTGCCTTGACCAAGAGAACTCAGAATAGCCTAAAAGTGGACAGGAAGCCAGTGTGCCTGAAACAGTGATAGCGAGAACAAAATACATGAATTTAAACACACACTATGATCCTGGTTGTGAATGTAGCTCAGTTTTAGAAGATTTTCCAGGCATGCATGAAGCCCTGGATTTAAATCCTTAGCACCGCAGAAACCCTAGGAGGCAGTGCACACTTGGAATCCAGCTGCAGTGGAGGAAGAAAGATTAGAAATTCACTATTGTCTTTGACTACGAGGGACTTTGAAGCCATCCTGCATTACATAATGAGACCCTGCCTCAAAACAAAAGTAGAGATACAAACAACACCCAAATCAAAACTGAAATGATCATCCTAACTTCATTTAGAAAAGCCTAATGTTATTAAATTCCTGTGACCCTTCTGTCTTCCCCAAAAAGGGTGTGGGGTCAGCATCTTACCCCCACACAGATGGTGATGGGCCAGAAGTTTTAGCCCCAAACAGATCTGTGATGTTGCCCTCAGTATCTTAAAGATGGTTGATTGGTTAGTTGGTTGGTTGGTTGGTTGGTTGGTTGGTTGGTTGGTTGGTTGGTTGATTGGTAGTTTATTTACTTACTCAGTTTGTAGGAGTAGGGACACCCTCAAGAATGTACCTTCGCTTCTAGAAACCTGCTTGAACAACATATTACCCTCTAATTCCCAGACAAGAAAGCAGTTACACCCAGGTTCCTGTTTTATATAATTCCCACACTCTGGGAGCCTCTGTGGGAATTTTAGTGACAACTGAAAAGTGCACCTGTGTATGGAGAAGCATGGCTTTGGCTTCTTTAAACATCTCATCTCACCACACAGCTGGCCTGGAATGCTCTCTGAAACCCTTCTGCCATACAATGCCTGCCTCTGCCTCCCCAGTGCGAGGTCAAAGGTGTGTACCACCCTGCATTCCCAAAACTTTTGGAAACAGTGTGAATTAGGCTTATGTCTTTCAGTTCCCCCACCCTAATATGGGCTTCTAGAAAACATTTATTAGAAAGTTAAATGACATCCAGGGGATATTATAAGAGCTAGATGTTCCTTCTGTTCTTGCTCCAAGGACTCCTGTTCCTACAGCTCATTCTTCTTTCCAAAGTGTGGTTTATTCACTGTAAATTGAGAGGGTTGGTCCAGGTGTTAAAGTCTCTTTTCTCTCCAGTTGTGTCAGAAGCAGCAGGGTCCCCAGGCATAGAGTCACACCTCAGGTGAAGATCTTTGCAGCTTTGGAAACCCAGGAGGCACATTAGCAATGCTCCCATACACTTAAGTTCCCGTATAGTCTATGTCAGTGAGTAGATGCTATCTAGTAGGTGGATTGGAGAACTGGTGAAACTCAATCCTCACACAGAACAGGTGAAAGTGTGGCTGGTAGATAAGGATGGACTTATAAGAGAAGTTACTCTTTATCCGCAAATAGTTCTGGAAGCATCCCACAGCAGCAGAGGACTAGAAGGAGAAACTGTAACATGAAGTTTCCACTCTCTTAAGTACCAGGTAAGCAGGGGCTTCTACAGACTCACATTAGAGAGACACAATCAGGATAGTGCTCTGTGCAGTTTCAGGACCATATGGGATGCTGTGGGATTGTGTGCAGGGCATTAGGACAATGGGGAGTGTGTCTCTAGATATTAGGGCAACTTAGCATCCTATAGAGTTCTGGTGTCATATTACATAATATAGAAACGGGACCAAGGAGGAGAGGGCATATTTATATTGGCAGTGTCCTTTACTGACTTTTTTAATTTGCAGATTAGGAGATTTTTGAATGAAATAGCTGTATGTGGTGTGAAGAAGGCCCTCAGCTGGCTACAGACATTTGAGGTTTTGTGTTAGGGGTCAGATAACCAAGGGCAGGAGTAACTAAAATTTGCTTCAGCTGGAGTGTTGGAGTTGGAAAGGGAGTGGTCAGTCCAGGAAGATGAGTGGCTTTTAGACTTAGACTTGTTCTTCAATGAGTGGGACGTCACTGAACTCTTTAACTCTGGAGGAAATATTTAGGGAAAAGTTTTAAGATAATTTTTAAGATGCTAATGTCTGTTGAAGGGTTCTTCCACTCCTCCCGAAAGCTGGAGCTTCTGGAGTCTGCAGTCCTTCTACTTGGGCTGTCCATCTGTACTGATCATGAGCTTCTCACCACCCAGGTGTTGCTGACTGTTCTTTCACTGTTCTGAACCCCTCCCACTGCCACACCCCACTTCTATGCATACAGGGACCTTAAAGCAACAGTCAGATAATATAGAAAATAGACCTCAGTGGATACTATTAGATACTCAAAATTGAGAAGTCTTCCTCTGAACTTTCTTTTTAAATTACAAGTGTGTGCGTGTAGTGTATGTGTGTGTGTGTGTGTGCACATGTGTGTATGTGTGTGCATGTGTGTAGGTCAAAGGACAACTTTCAGGAGTCTATCCTATTCTTTTTCCAATTATTACGGGGGCAGTGTCTAACTCAGGTTAGGAAGCTTAGCAGGAAGTGACGGTACCCACTAAGCCATCTCTCTGGCTCTTTGTTTCTCCCTTCAGTGTGGACACCATCATCCCACAGTTTCTGCAGACACCTTTGGACCCAACTCATGTCTCAGCTGCCACCGTTTACTGTGGTGCGAGACTCCACCCTTTCATCACTCAGAAAAACTCTTCTCCCTCCTCCTCAGGAAGGCAACCCAAGAGCTGAGGCAGGAGAGTAGTGAATTCAATACCTAGCTTGGACAATCTTCCGATGATACATGCATACACACGCTGTTATGGGATTTCTGTTTATTTCTGAGCTGGAGACTCACTCTGTAGCAGAGACTGGATCTCACTGCAATCTTCTTTTCTTAGCCTACTGATTGCTAATATGATGTGCATAAAATCATTATTTCTCATACTTTTATCTTAAGACACGCCTCCACGTATCTACGGCTGGCCTCCAGTTTGACAGGCACCTAAAGATGGCCTTGAAGTCCTTTAATCCTCTACTTCCTAAATTCTTGAATTAAAGCCCTACACCACAATTCCTGGTTTGTCTGATGTGGGTGATTGAACGAGAGGTTCACATCCACTAGGCAGTTCTCTACCAGTTCATATACCCAGCTCCCACAGTGATACTTTTATCATTTAAACAAACAAACAAAGAAACCTTAGCATGTTGGCAAATACTTTCAGTCCCAGCCCTGGGGAGATGGAGGCACAGGGTCAGGGTTCAAGCCCAGCTTTGAGTTCCAAAGATACTGCACACTAGCATGACCAAGGCCCAGGAGATCTCCTCCAAGAGGTGGGAGCAGCTCCTCCCTCCTCTGCTGACAGCCCCTCCTGTCGTGCAGAGTTCAGGCTTGAGTAACGAATCCTATTTAGACTCCCAGCCTACAGGAAGCCCAGTTTGCTTCGCCTTCTGGGCCCACAGACATGAGTGTCCTGACTTCATTGATCATGTCATCTTCTGTTGTCTCGTTCACACTGAATTCCTGCCATAGACCCTAACAGTCCTTGCTTGCCAGCCTAGCAGTCACTGCCGTCCCCAGAGGGCACCACGTCCTGTCACCCACCCCAGCAATGATTCCATGTGCCCTAGTGAGAAGGAGAGTCCTCAAGAGTTGCCTCCTGGGTGATGGTGCTGGCCTCCCTTCTGCTCTTCTGTATTGCTGTCCCTCACTGTCCCACTTGCCCTGCCCTCTCCCCTGCCACAGGCAATCTCCTGAGTCTGAAACTTTGCTTCCCCTCAGTTTCTTCTCCTGTGACTCCTCTTTCTGGTTGGCTAAGTCTTCTTCAGTGTCGCTCAAATTTTATCTTCTCTGTGAGATTATTAGAAAGTCCAGGTAGGTCTGGCAAACCAAGCAAAGCCTGTGTCCCTACCCTTCCGGCCCTGTCACCAACGCTCCCTCTGCATCCTCTAGGCTTTCCTTGCTATTTCTCTGCTATGTTCACATGTTCATTCATGCAGGGTAAGGGTGAATTTTCTGTAGTTTCTGTGGTTTATAAACAAACTGTTATTTTCTACATAGTTGCAAGCTACATGAAACTAGAGGTCTTTCACTCATTGTTAGAGTCTAGGTTCATAGAATCATACATGCTCTGTTGAAGACAGCAAACAAATGTATGGAATGAGTAAAACTTTAGTATTATTTTAGCATTTTCTATAGTAAACTATCAATCTGGTATTTTATAAATATATGTCAAAGTTATTGTAAGCATATTACCAGTTTTAAGATTGATAGTTATTCTTTTTAATCATGTGTATCTCTGTGTGGCGATATGTGCGTGTGAGCACAGGTGTTTGAGGAATGTTGGGGTCTTCTGCACCTCCAGGAATAGTGGCTGCAAGCATCCCAACATGGGTTCTGAACCCTCTCTCAGGTTTTCTGTAAGAAAGCAGAGGGCACTCTTAACCAGGAGGCATTAAAGCAGTCTACTATTAATATTATTAACATGAGAGTAATATTTGTTCACTCTGGTAGTGGTTACAGTGAAACTAAAGTGGAAAAATTCGAAACCCTTGTCTTTGGCCTGTGTGGGACAGTGTGCTTAGACACAACACTTCCATTCTTCTCAGTCCATGTTGTTAATAATGAAGTTGATTGAGGCTTAGGGACCAGCCTCTCTGGGTGTTAAGCAGGAACAGCCCTGAGTCCACCAGAGGGCAAGTGCACCGCCCTTGGAAGGCTGGTCCTTGCTTAGGGATCTCCCAAAGGCACACAATCTTATGTCTACCTTCAAGTTTTCTGTTTGTCATCTTATTTCTGCCGAGACGAGAAGTGAGACTGACGGTTGTATGGGGGAGGGACCGGGAAACAGTGGCTGCTTGGGAGGACAGGGGACCCTAACAGAGAGGCCTATGTCATTCGTACCTTCAGAATTCTCAGAGACAGTGTGTGAGTGACAGTCGATCAGAGTGTCTTCTCGATGTCCTTAGGTCAACATCAGGATGTATCCTCAAGTCCTCGTTTCAGGCCTCTTACTCCTTCTCCCAGGTAAGTGAGAGGTGAGCTGGGGATGGTTAGGAGGATGGAGGTTTGGATGAATGATTCCCTGGGCTCTGTATTACAAATTACGTAGTGAATAAAGAACCGGAATGAAGTTGTAGCTCCAAGAAATTTAAGCTACATAAATTTCAAATTTTATGGCTAAAAAAGTGAGACTCACAAGACTATCAAGTAAGGGATGAATACATGCACATTCATGTTATATTCAAGTAAGGCATGCACACTTATGTCATATTCAAAGCCTGAGGGCTGAAGAAAGAGCATGAGAGGGCACCCAAACCTTCACTTGGCCTAAAACCTTAAAAAAAAAACCCACTCATTTTCCAATTATTTATTTAAAAATTCTAATGGAAAAAAATCTATGATATAGAGGTAAATAGTGAACTGAATATTAATTCTTTTGAAGAAAGGTCTAATGTATCCCTAAAGGATACACATATGATAGACAACTGAGAGTGAACACAATGCTCCCCAAGAGCTAGGATTATAGGCGTGAGCCCCTGCACCTGCTATATATTGCAAATTTCACAGTCTAACATCTAATAAGTGGGATTGTGGCTGGGCGGTGGTGGTGCATGCCTTTAATCCCAGCACTCGGGAGGCAGAGGTAGACAGGTGAGTTCAAGGCCAGCCTGGTATACAAGAGCTAGTTCCAGGACAGGCTTCAAAGCTACAGCGAAACCCTGTCTCAAAGAAAGAAGAAGAAGAAGAAGAAGAAGAAGAGGAAGAAGAGGAAGAAGAAGAAGAAGAAGAAGAAGAAGAAGAAGAAGAAGAAGAAGAAGAAGAAGAAGAAGAAGAAGAAGAAGAAGAAGAAGAAGAAGAAATGGGATTGTGGAAGGCCATTAATTCTTATCAGACATTTTTATACTTTTTATTATCATAATATGTATTATTCTTGTGATCCTAAAAAAGTATTAGGCAAAATGAAGTAATGAGTGTCCCATTGAGAAATGCACACCTATTACACACTCATTTTATAGAAAAAGGAACATGCTTTCTCAGACCATGTCCCAAATGCATGACCTAGGGATGAATATGGGTGACTATATAGTGAATCTCACAGTCCACTGTTATCCTGTGCTGGGAACCAACCCAGGAGCTGGCATGAGTGAGGTGAGCATGGTCTCCTGAGATGTATCTTCAGCCCCCAGAGCTCCCTGACTTGGAAACAATTGGTAATAGGGATTTCAATCCATGATCTCAAAGGATTCATATTAAAATTATTATGTTAGGCTTAAAAGTTGCATGGTTTCTGGGCACACTTTGTAACTGAAGGTTGTTCAGTTTCTGGAATGTCACCAACACATAAACAGGGACCCTTCTTCAGTTTTTTTTTTAATTTTTAAAGGACTAATCCTAATGCCTCAATCCTCCTGGTGGTATTACAAGACCCATTCTGGTGGTGCACATCTTTAATCCCAGCACTGGAGAGGTAGAGACAGGCAGATCTCCATGAATTTAGACAGCCAGTTCTATTACAGACTTTTAAATACTGAGGCTAGCCAAGGTTACATAGAGAGACTGTGTCTCAAAAAAAAAAACAGTGAAAACCATATGAGCAAACAAAAGCCATTCTGAAAACTGAAGTTCAAGTTGGTAAATATCTGCCTTTAAATCAGTGATGCTATAAACAAAACTTGGCTTAGCTAGATGTAACGGAGAGGTGGGTAAAGAGTTAGTGATTTCATTTGTAGTAGTAGCATTCAGGGAAGTAACTCTGGTTTGAGACCAGGTCACATAAGCCCAGGTTGGTTTTGAACTCAATAGTTTCTTGACTTCACTTTTGAAATCTAACTTGTCAGGCACAGCCTCTGGGAGAACAGTTTTAAAATATTAAGAATTAACATTTATGTCAGTAGTATATGCTTGTAGTCTCGTTTCTCAGGAGTCTGAGACAGGAGGATAGAGAGTACGAGGTAGCCTGGGCTGCAAAGCAACACCCTGTCTAAAAACAAACAAACAGGTCAAGCATGGTGGTGCATGTCTTTAATCCTGGCAGTCAGAAGGCAGAGTTAGCTGGATCTGTATGGTTTTCAGGCTAGCCTAGTCAACATAGAGAGATCTAGGTCTTTGAGAACTACCTAGTGAGCTCTGTCTCAAGAAAAACGAATAAAAGATAGAATGGAAGGAAGGAGAGAAAGAAAGGGAAATAAATGAATAAATACAAAAAATTAAAAAAGATACAGTGTGAATATAATACAGTACAGTAAGTGGCTTTTCCCACACACATACTAAAGGATAAGCTAACAAAGAATTGTTTATAATGAAAATGTTAAGCTATAAAAACTCTACAAACAAACAGACAAAGGAAAGCTGGGTCTGGAGAACAATGATAGAACAATAGAACACTTACCTCCCATGCCCCATGCCCCAGGTTTAGCCACAGTTGAGCCAAAAGGAAAACAGGGAATGAGATGAAGAAGAATCTATTGTAGAAAACTGTTGAGTGCTCATTCTCCAATTTCACCTTCTTATCACAGTGGCTGTGGATTCTTTCCCAGAAGTCCCTGGAGTGGTGGGCCACCCTGTGACACTGCCATGTTCTTATCCAGTGTCTGATGGGATCTCCTCCATGTGTTGGGGCCGAGGGGAATGTGGGGATACATGCGGACAGACACTCATCTGGACCGATGGACACAGAGTCTACTATCGGGCAGACCGTCGCTACCAGCTGAAGGGGCAGCTTCTTCAAGGAGATGTGTCCTTGACCATAGAGAATGCCACTGAGAGGGACAGTGGGCTCTACTGCTGTCGAGTGGAGAAGAAGGGATGGAATGGCGCACAGAGACTGACGGCCTCACTGCAGGTTCAGCCGGGTGAGTGTGCCTTGCTGCTTTATTTATGTCCTACAGGGGAACCTGCCAGGGAACCGAGTCTTCTGTTTACTAGAGATTTATTCTTTTCCTAGAACAAGAAAATGAAGGATTTTATAACATGCTTGTGATTAAACACTTGCTTTTATTATTTTTTTAATGACATAATCTCACGTATCTCAGGCTGTACTTTGATGGCCCTGCCCTCCTGGCTTTCCAGCCTATAGCACTCTAGTACGTGATAATTCAGTTGTATACCACCTACTTGTTATTTATTTGAAAGTGCTAAGATCAGCCGAATGCAAGACCATGGGCTAAGTCAGGATCCAGGTCATAACTGTACATGGGACCATCTTGTTAGTCCAGGAAACTGCATCTGCTCTCCATCCTGAAACTCAGTGGGGAGCTTTACCTAAGCTGAGTGACCTGAACGAAAGACTGTCCTCTGCCTCGGAGTCAATGTCTTGTTACTTTAAGTCACCTGTCCTCTACACTGTAAAAGCACAGCAGCTCTACCCTGAAAAGCAGGCCATGCAGGGAGCTGCTGCACTGATGAGCTGGCTTCCACAAGGGTCAGCTGACCTTGCTGAGCACGGGCCACATGCATAGGAGGACGAGAGTTCCACTCCAGGTCTGCCCTGCCTTGGGCTTTAAGAGTCCTCCCATCTTGTCACAAAATTATCCTTTTGTACAAGGATATGGTCATAAGGAAAAGTGTTTCTCTTCCAGCGCCTGTTCAGTGGGGACCAGTGGGAAGTTCATGAAAGCCCCAGTTCTTAAATCATCACAGTTTCCTCTACAATGTGGCATCATTTTCATAGAAAGAGCAGAGCCACGAGGATGCAGCTTCTTCTGCTGATATCCCCTAATCTCCTTTGCTAAGGGCTCACACTAACAATCGACAGAAATTCTAGCTTGTCTCTTCTTTTAAAATCCAGCACATCCACATCGTTCGTCACTGTTCAGCCTTGGCAGTTTGTCCCTTGTTTCTTATTGATCTGTTTGTTTTTGACACGGAACCTCACTGCATGGTGTGGACAGTCAGGATCTCTCAAGTAGACCAGACTATCCTTAAACTCGCAGATCCAACTGCCTCTGTCTTTTGACAGATGGACTCAAAAGCCTGTTTCACAGCACCCAGCTGCTTGAAATTATTGACAGTGTGCTGGTATCGAGTGTAGAAACCATTTCACAGGTCAGTGTTGACAAGTCCTCTGTCTGGTTAGTTAAGGGGTTCAAAAGTGACTCTGTTTCATCCTTAACCACAACTTCTTATGATTTCCTGTGCATTTTATCATACTGAGCTTTTTCTTCAGATGTCTTAGGACCCTCATCAGCTCCTTCAGACTTTCCCGTCTACCTGGGAGAAAAAATGCCCCAGAACAAGAAAAGCAAAGCTTCCAAACTGGTGGCTTCTTTCCTGGTTGTTCTTATAGAGGTCTTATGACTAGAATGTTCCCATTCTTACATTTCGCTGTGAGAGATTCATTCCGTTTAGGGAAGGTTTGCATTGTGCTTAAACCTCTGCCCACACAGTAGACTCAATCACCAATCTAATAGTTTGAGTCTGATAGTGTGAACAGTTTGAATTAAATAGTGTGAACAGTTTGAATAGAGTAGTGTGAACAGTTTGAATTGAATAGTGTGAACAGTTTGAATCGGATAATGTGAACAGTTTGAATAGAGTAGTGTGAACAGATTGAATAGAATAGTGTGAACAGTTTGGATTCAATAGTGTGAACAGTTTGACTCAAATAGTGTGAACACTTTGAATCAAATAGCGTGAATAGTTTGGATTGAATAGTGTGAACAGTTTGAATCAAATAGCGTGAATAGTTTGGATTGAATAGTGTGAACAGTTTGAATCAAATAGTTTGGATTGAATAGTGTGAACAGTTTGAATCAAATAGTGTGAACAGTTTGTATCAAATAGTGAGAATAGTTTGAATAGAATAGTGTGAACAGTTTTGTTCTAACACAGTCATACCCACTCCTTGCTATGCTATCAGCAATGATTTTAAAAGTGATTAACATGAATGAATGCTCCTGAACACCTATGTTTTGGTTCCTTTGTCCCAATATGAGGTCTGCAGTGCTTCAATATCTAAAACCTCTTGGGCATGGCCTTGGTAATATAACTGAAAAATTCAATGCCATGAAGTATTCATACATAGAATTAGCAATAGTTTATAAACCTCCCTATAAGCTACGTATATAAAGTGTATGCGATGAATGCTACATCTATCCATATTTAGACTTGAGCCCCATAGGTGAGCTATAAAAAAAAGTTACAAAATTTTCAGAATTACCAAAATTCTGAAACTGTTGACACCAAATATTTTTGATAAGAAATATTCACCATTTCTCTCAGTTTGGAAGAAACCATAGACAACTGTGTCTCTTCCCTATACAAATATGTACAAAATTTAGTGTTGGGCCTTGCATGGGACCTCTTGTGGGCCAACTAGCCTAGTTAGCCTTGTGATGCAGCACTGTGTGCATGTCCTCTCTAGACTAGAACATGCTCAGAGTGCAGTCAGTGGGTGAAGTCAGTTGCCCTTGAGAGGAACACACTCAGTCCCAGTTCCCAACACCCTCTCAGTGTCACAGAGATGCTAGGAGAAATGTGAGCATCTGACCTATCACTTAGAACATGTTTCAGTAGGGATGTGGGCCCGGTTCTCATCTCCAGGTTGTCGGTGCAGCTGCCTCCTATTGATGAGCTGTTTCTACTGCCCCACCCTGCCACATCCTAGGTGGTCAATGACAAAGAACAGAAGTTCAGGGGAGGAGCCTCTGCCTGGAGACAGCCTCTACCTGATATGCGAGGGAGGGGTGTATCTAAGGCTCTTTTTTCTTTTTTTTATTTTATTTTTTTATTTATTTATTAAAGATTTCTGCCTCCTCCCCCTCCTCCCATTTCCCCCCCCCCCATCAAGTCCCCCTCCCTCGTCAGCCCCAAGAGCAATCAGGGTTCCCTGTCCTGTGGGAAGTCCAAGAACCACCCACCTCCATCCAGGTCTAGTAAGGTGAGCATCCAAACTGCCTAGGCTCCCACAAAACCAGTACGTGCAGTAGGATCAAAAACCCATTGCCATTGTTCTTGAGTTCTCAGTAGTCCTCATTGTCCACTATGTTCAGCGAGTCCAGTTTTATCCCATGCTTTTTCAGACCCAGGCCAGCTGGCCTCGGTGAGTTCCCGATAGAACATCCCCATTGTCTCAGTGTATGGGTGCACCCCTTGTGGTCCTGAGTTCCTTGCTCGTGCTCTCTCTCCTTCTGCTCCTGATTTGGACCTTGAGATTTCTGTCTGGTGCTCCAATGTGGGTCTCTGTCTCCTTTCATCTCATGATGAAGGTTAATATTCAGGAGGATGCCTATATGTTTTTCTTTGGGTTCTCCTTCTTATTTACTAAGGCTCTTTTTTCTTCTTGCTGGGCTGACCTTTGCTTTTATATTGGTTTCTAAATCCAGGAGTTCCAACAAATTCTTCAAAAAGAGTTACAATTACAAGTAGATTAAAATCTATCAACAGATCTAGTACTACTCCAAGGAAAACCAGAACTACACCCAGGAAACTCATCACTACTCCAAGGAAACCAGCAACAACTAAAAAACCCACAACTATCACAAGGAGACCCTCAACCACTCCAAAACTCACAATTCCAAGGAGACCTTCACCTACAACTGCTACAAGGAGGCCCTCAACTACCACAAAACCCACAACTACTACAAGGAGACCCTCAACTACCACAAAACCCACAACTACTACAAGAAGACCCTCAACTACCACAAAACCCACAACTACTACAAGGAGACCCTCAACTACCACAAAACCCACAACTACTACAAGAAGACCCTCAACTACCACAAAACTCACAACTACTATAAGGAGACCCTCATCTACCACAAAACCCACAACTACTACAAGGAGACCCTCAACTACCACAAAACCCACAACTACTACAAGGAGACCCTCAACTACCACAAAACCCACAACTACTACAAGGAGACCCTCAACTACCACAAAACCCACAACTACTACAAGGAGACCCTCAACTACCACAAAACCCACAACTACTACAAGGAGACCCTCAACTACCACAAACCCCACAACTACTACAAGGAGGCCCTCATCTACCACAAAACCCACAACTACTACAAGGAGACCCTCAACTACCACAAAACCCACAACGACTACAAGGAGACCCTCAACTACTACAAACCCCACAACTACTACAAGGAGACTCTCAACGACCACAAAACCCACAACTACTACAAGGAGACCCTCAACTACCACAAACCCCAGAACTACTACAAGGAGACCCTCAACTACCACAAAACTCACAACTACTACAAGGAGACCCTCAACTACCACAAAACCCACAACTACTACAAGGAGACCCTCAACTACCACAAACCCCACAACTACTACGAGGAGATCCTCAACTACCACAAAACCCACAACTACTACAAGGAGACCCTCACCTACCACAAATCCCATAACTACTACAAGGAGACCCACAAATGCTCCAAAATCAACCAGAATCTCTACTTCTACTCCTCCACGACCAACAGACATGAGGACTTCAAAACCAGGTAAAAAATTAGCAATTGTTTCAGCAATCAGAGCCTTCTTATGCGGTTCTGTAGGACACACAGACAACAAGGCAGCCATAAATATGATCTAGGTGAAGGGGTCTTAGCTGGCTTCTAAACAATGACTTCACTATGTCCATGATTCTCCAGTCTTTTTATGTGCATCCTCTGCTCTGTAGGAATTTGAACATAGAGGACATCCATCTCTCTATATGAGATTTCCCAGTGATTCAATACTAGCCAGATTTAGGTGGATCATTGATCTAGGATAGCTGATGAGGATGTTAGGAATCTGGGATAGTGGGGCATGACTTTCTGATGAAAAATTAAAGAAAGAATTACTGAGAACTAGTGTCTGGGTAGGCACACTCGAACCCTTTTCATATATTCTGAAATTGGGCCATCCAGCCAAGGCCATAGTGCAGTGAAGCTGACATTCTATGTTTCCAGAGCACCAGGCAGCATGCTACATGCTTCATGATGCAGTGTTTAATTCTCAGACATTTGTGTCCTATATAGCTGTGATCTGTCCCTCTTTCATAGTGACAGGGATGGACAGTTCATGGTAGAAGTTATGGAGACAGAAAGTGGCTCAATCTCTCTCCCTGTTCACTTGAGTTGGAAGCTGGTTCTTCTGACCTTGGGTCATAACTCCAGCCATAGGCTCTGAGATTTATGTTTGGAAGGTCTGTCCTGTATTCAGATCCTCACTGAAGAAGACTCCATTGGTTTCCCTTTTTAGGGACAGTTGATGCTTTCTAAAGTTTTCCTTTAAGGATCTTTCAATTTATTTGTGAAGTATGAAAATGTGAAAAGATGTTTTTTATTCTAATGATTTACACATTGAATTAAAAGTCCTTAGGGATTTGACATGTTCAGGCTTGGGCTGGAGAGGTGGCTCCATAGCTAAAAGCAAGTATTGCTGTTGAGGAGATCCTGAGTTGGTTCCAGGTATCTATGTTGAGCAGCTCTCAAATGCCTGTAGTTCCACTTCCAAAGGATCTGTGGCCTCTGGTCTCTTTAAGCATTTGCAATTAAATGCAAAAATGTATACACAGATTACATATGCATATACATAGAATTTAATATAAAATGTTATGTATATGCTTTGTGTGCTTCCCTAAAATTTAACTTCAAATACACACATTATGAATTTAGACTTAATTTTAACAGACAGTTTGTTAGAGAAGGGGAAAACTTCATATCCAAAGACAAGATTAGGTCCAAATCATCTACATCCAGCATTGAGAAGAGAATAGCTCTTTGAGATACTTAAAGCTTCCTACATCTGTCCATCCTCTGGTGTGGGGCTGAATTCTGACGAGAAGCAGAAGGGTCACAGATTTTTGTTTGTTTTGTTTTGCTAGATCAATCTGATGGGAAGTATTGATTTCCTTGCATCCCATGGGCCTGTGGGTACACTTAAATAAGAGGACTCTGAAGTACTGGGCTACAAGCCGACTTTGCAGAGGGCCCTAGGATTTAGATTGGGATATTAGAACATAAGGATTTGTGAGAGAACCCATTTTGCTCCAGGCAACTGTAAGGATCTCTCGAGATTGGCAGAACTTTTCAAGTTTTTGCCTGCACCAGGGGATGGGCTCATGGGCTGAGTTTGGAGAACAAGTATAAGTTCCTGACTTTATGGAAAGCAGAGATTTAGAAAAGCAGTGACAGTTGACATGATCATGTGACCAGCTGAAGTGATATTGGTTGAATTTTATTTTGTTGAGCTAGGATCTCAACTTGGCTGGCATGGAACTCGTGATGTAGACCAAGGTTGCCTTGAAGTCACAGAGGTCTTCCTGCCTCTACTTCTAGTGTGGAAAGGTGTTTTACACCATGCCTGTCGGTGTTGAATTTAATTTATCTTGTTCCATATTTGAGTCACTTTCTTTTATACTTGGAAGGTTGTGCTTAAGATACAAGGACACAAACAGATTCTAGACTGTAGATGGTGCCTAATCCTAGTCATTGCCTTTGGCTCCTTGGGAGTGCACCCCCAATGAGTAAAAATGGAAGGTGAGAATCAGGAGGCTATGGCCAACCACGTGTACTCATGCTTGGCAGTGCCAGCTTTGGCAGGAACTGGGAGTCCCATAGACCTGTAGCTGTACCACTCACTGTTTGAACATTGTGTGTGTGTGTGTGTGTGTGTGTGTGAGAGAGAGAGAGAGAGAGAGAGAGAGAGAGAGAAGAGAGAGAGCACTTTCAGTAAAATTACAAATGTACAAACACCTGATGTGTGCTTTTTCAAGAATAAAATGAAACTGAGCACTAGCTGTTAAAATGTAAAGCATTTGTTTATTGGTGTGTTCTGCACATTCAGATTTTAGAAAGTATAAAAGTTACAGTCTGTTTCCCAAAAAAAGGTATCTCAGAAACATCCCAAAATCAGATTGAAGTTCAGTGACTCTCCTGCCACACGAAATCCCAACCCTCACATCATGTGTGGCACGTCCACTTGTGAGTGATAGTACAGATGATTTCTGAAGCAATTCTGATCAGGCCAAGGCAAACTGACACATTAGATAAGAATGCACAAGCTGTTCAGATGTCATGGTAGTTCCTCTCATTCTGATTAGAGTCATCCTGATGTTTCAGTGTGTGTTCGGCCTTTGTGCACTTAGAATCCTCAGCTAATATGGAAGTAGAGAGAAGGTGGGACCTTAGGCTGTTCCAAATCCAAGTGCTCTGTTTCACCTAATTTATAGAAAAACATGGGCATGTACGAGAGAGAGAGAGAGGAGAGAATATTCTTTTTAAAAATTTTATCGATTTTTATTGAGCTCTACATTTTTCTCTGCTCCCCTCCTTGCCTCTCCCCTTCCCTTCAACCCTCCCCCAAGGTCCCCATGCTCCCAATTTATTCATAAGATCTTGTCTTTTTCTACTACCCATGTAGATTAGATATATGTATGTCTCACTTAGGGTTCTCATTGTTGTCTAGGTTCTCTGGGATTCTGATTCGTAGGCTGGTTTTCTTTGCTTTATGTTTAAAAACCACCTATGAATGAGTACATGTGATAATTGTCTTTCTGGGTCTGAATTACCTCACTCAAAATGATGTTTTTTAACTCCATCCATTTGCCTGCAAAAATCAAGATGTTGTTATTTTTTTCTGCTGTGTAGTACTCCGTTGTGTAAATATACCACATTTTCCTTATCCATTCTGCAGTCGAGGGGCATTTAGGTTGTTTCCAGGTTCTGGATATGACAAACAATGCTGCTATGAACATAGTTGAGCATATAATCTTGTGGCATGATTGAACATTTTTTGGATATATACCCAAAAGTGGTATTACTGGGTATTGAGGAAGGCTTTTTTTCTAATTTTCTGAGAAATCACCACACTGACATTCAAAGGGGCTGTACCAGCTTGCATTCCCACCAGCAATGCAGGGGAGTTCCTGGAGAGAATATTCTCCAAAGCCAGAACAGAAAGGTTAAGATATATAACTTCCTAGATAAATTTAACAAAATACTGGTATTTAGTATGATGCTCTGTCTGTCTATAGTTTTTGATCATGCGATTTCACTTTTAATTCACCATAGAAGTTGGTATGAACATGTGTAGTGTCTATAATGAAAGTATAGCATTATTCTAATAACAATTTTCATTCTTTTTGAACAGTTTACACTGAAACTGTGACATCTTCACACCGCCCTTGGAATAATCACACTGTAAGCAAATCCCTCCCTGTGTTAACAACCAGATTCTCATCTATCTTCCTGGAATCATGTTGAATTTAAAGAATTTGTAAATCAATTTAGTTCACAGTCTTTTGTCTCAAAAGAAGAAGAAGAAATAGAAGAAGAGAAAAAGAGCCAAGCATAGTTGTCTATTCCTTTATCATAGGATTCAGGAAGCTGACACAAGAGGTACCAAGTTTGGGGATAGCCTAGACTACCAGATCATCTTGAGTTCTATAGTGAGACTGTGTCTTAAAAATCCCACAAACAGGGGCTGGAGAGATGGCTCAGTGGTTAAGAGCATTGCCTGCTCTTCCAAAGGTCCTGAGTTCAATTCCCGGCAACCACATGGTGGCTCACAACCATCTGTAATGAGGTCTGATGCCCTCTTCTGACTGGCAGACATACACACAGAATATTGTATGCATAATAAATAAATATTTTTAAAAAAATCCCACAAACACAAAGATAGTACTAAATGTAGGTTAATAACTCCATTGTGAAGTGAGTAATTTGACTATAAGAGGGTGTTAAATTTATTTTGATGTTCAAGTTTGTTAAAAATGCCCAACAAATGATATTTTACAAGGCAAGGACACACAATTCAAAGACAAGAGATTGAATGATTTCCTATGGGTAAAAGCTAGGTTAGAATAAAAAGAATGAGCTAACTAGACAAGAATAAATTAACATATCATATTTGTGTACCCTAGTGCAACATCAGAAGCCATCACACCATGTTGAAAGTATTGCTAATTGAACAGACTTGTGCAGTTTTTAGCACAACCTTGCATGGTGTAGTTGTACCTGAGCTCGGTTAACTGCAGAACAGTCATATTTACCAGCAAGAAGGAATACTTTAGAATTAAAGTCAAAACGAGAACTAGTAAATTTGGACTCTGAAGCTGTTAATCTTGCTCCAGGTGCTTTGAGAACCGTGCACAGAGACACACTTTGTGTGCTTGTCTTTAGGGTTTTAGTTGTTTGTTTATGAGACAGGGTCTCCTGGAGACCTATGATTATGAACTCCAGGACCTCCTGTCACTAATTCTAAAGTTCTGGGATTACAGGTGTGGTCCCTAATGCTTAGCAGCAGCAGCATGCATCCTGAACCTCTAGATCAACTTTCTGAACTCTATCTCATGAAGAGATTGAAAATAATATATTGGAGGATGTATGAGAAAGGATAGCCATTGCTGCCATTCACTATAAGGAAAATGTTATGAAGTAAATGTTCACATGGGCATGGTGGACCCACCTGTGAACCAAGCACTGGAAATATGTAGGCAGGAGGATAAGAAGTTCATTATATTGGCTACATAGAGAGCTCCAGGCCAGCTTACGGTACACGAGACACTGTCTCAAAACCAACAGACATTACTTTATATCCACACAGTGTTTGTCAAGTACCTGAGAATCCCTTGCCTGAGAACCCACTGAACATGTTGTTTGGGGACATAGAGACAGCACTCACAGAGTTTAACTAACTTGTTCATGATCTCCCTGACTAGGCAGAGGGGCCGGGCTTGTGACTCCAGACGAGGCTCACACATGGGCAGAGAACTGGTCTCTGATCTCCCTTTCCTTGTAGTTAAACCATCCATGGGCTCTGTTTAGGGTTAGTAGACTAGTGCTAAGCTATTAGAGGGGCCTCACCTACTGCTCAGCTGTCTCCTGCTTATTCCAGTGTGTGCTGATCCCTGATCTCCTGCACCAGGGCACTAGGGAGATTCTGCGTTTCTGTCTGATCACAGGGTGGTAAACAGTCTGCATCCAGAAGCAGCTTCTTCTGAATAGTTTAAAAAGATGTAGATCTTGCCAGGCTTGTGGGCCCATGTCTTTAATCCCAGCCATCAGGGCGACAGAAGCATATGCATTTTTGCATTAGAGACCAGCCTGGTAGAGAGAGAGAGAGAGAGAGAGAGAGAGAGAGAGAGAGAGAGAGAGAGAGAGAGAGAGAGAGAGAGAGAGTGTTCCAGGGTGGCTGTGGCTAAAAAGTGAGAATTGAGACACAGTCTCAACAACAAAAAAAAAAAATAGAATCTAGACTTTCACAAGACTATTAGGATCTGTGAGGAAAGACCAGGCTCAGTAGCTGAGCACAGGCAGGGAACATCAGAACATCAATGGAGAAAGGAGCCACTGTTTTTCTCAATACAGGAATAATGTACTGAATATTTATGCAGATAAAATCACTCACAAGATATGCAACCATGATGTCACCTCAAACCACAGAGAAAACATTTTCTTCCTTCTCCTAGACACTTGGAAGTTTGTGTTTTCTAGAGTTGAACACCTTAGTGCCAGCTCAGGTTGTTTGATTTACTTGCGTGTTCTATTCCATTTTATTTAAATGTGTGATCTCTCTATGTGGCCCTGGCTGTCCCAGAACTGCTATGTGGCCCAGGCTGTCCCAGAACTGCTATGTAGACCAGGCTGTCTTGGAACTCTCAGATAATCTTCTGCCTCTGCCTCTCAAGTGCTGGGAATCAAGGCACACACTCCCACACACATACTTGCATATTCTAGATTAGCCACAGAAAATGGAGGAAAAGAATCTAGGTTGAGGTCTGGGCTGTGTTTTCTGCTCATCTCATTTGGCATCTCTTCAATGATTGATGTTTCCTTAGGAAGCGGTCCCCACACCCCGCCCTCTGGTGATCCCCACTAAGGGCCTCTACATCGGAATCTCCGTGTCTGTTGGGCTGTTGCTTCTCACGGGCATCCTGATGATCTTAAGTGAGTAGCTTTATCAAGGTCTCATTGTTAGGGATGGGAATGGGACTCCCTGGGAAATGGTCACACAATCCAAGGAATTTTGGCAGAGCAAAATCTTTTATACCTGGAATGTAGTGCAAAGCCACTTTAAATCCTCTGAGCAAAGTGGGGTCCTGCTGGGCCTTAAACTCTATAGCAAAGAGGTCCTGTGCCTGCCTCTGAATGCTCAGAGCTGGGCCTCACAGTCTAGGAGACTTGTCTTATAAAGCAGAGCAGTGACTAGGGAGAATGGTGTCTGAGCACAGAATTTGACGGTAGGAAAATGCTTACTCCACAGTTCCTCTTGCCTAATGGAGTCTTCTGACATTTCTTTCAAGATGGCACTTCCTCTGTCTTCTCTAGCCCTGTGGTAGAAGGCAGTGCATTTCGTGTCTACTTCCCAGACCAAGGAACTAGAGCAAGGCTTCTCAGTCGTTCTGATTGCCCTCAATGAACTCCACATGCCATGGGGTTCTTTTCTGTGTTCCCCAATGCAGGATACATATTGCAGTCCCTTCTGGATCCCAGGGATGTGTTAGGACCTACTGTGCACTGAGATTCTAACACTTGGGACATGCTCAGTGCACACTGTTACAGTATGTCATCAAGATTCCTGTTTCATGTAACTTGTAAAGCTTAAATACTGGTGGCTCATTTCCTAAGTACCACTGTTTGTTTGATTTGTGTCCCTTGGAGTTTTTGAGACAGGGTCTTGTACATCCCAGGCTGGCTTTGAACTTACAGTGTAGCTGAGGCCAGTGCTGACCTTTTTCTCCTCCTGCCACTACCATCCATGTGGTGTGCTTACAAGCATATGTTTTATGCTTCAAATATATGTTGGCCACGTCAAGAGAAATTAAACTCAAGTTTTCCATAAATAAATTTAATGTGGGTCTGGAAAGATGGTTCAGCACTTATGAGCATGTACTGCACTTACCGCGGATGTGAACCTCATCCCAGATCCAGGGTGGGTGACTCACAACTGCCGGTAACCACAGCTCCATTTGACATCTCCAGTTTAGCAGGTTCCTGGACTCTAATGCACATGCTCACACAGAGACAGACATAGAGATAGACACACAATCGCACACACACACACAGACACACAAACACACAGACAAATCCAGAGTCACGCATACACACACAAAGAGAGAGAGAGAGAGAGAGAGAGAGAGAGATCTTTAAAGAAAAAGAAATCGAAGACTATGGAACAATAGTTTGCTATACAGGTTGAGATCTGGATGGATGGCAAAGACCGTTCCAAGACCTATTGCATATTCTCTCCTAACCTGGGGACCTGGCTTTGTCCCCATGTGGATATTTATGAGCATTCTGGAACACATATTTAATAGAAGAAGCACATGAAACATTGGGAAGGAAAACTTCATGACTGGTGTGAAAACAGAGTTCCCAGACCTCACGGCCCTTTCCTGCTGAGTCTGTGGGAGTACACTCAGTGTTCCTGTCTGTGCAGTCCACTCCCCTTGTAAGGCCCTCAGCCATCAACTGTCCCAGAGACCACATTGACCGGTTTCATATGACTGCACAGGAAATGGGAAACAAGAATATGGCTGTCAGATTTCAGGATGATTCCCGCTAATATTTAGAATGCAGTTATTCACAAAAATTATTTAAGCTGATCCTTGGGGTATGTACCTATAATCTGATACAAAAGGATCATAGGTCATGGCTAGCTTGGCCTACAATAGTTAAGATAATGTCTAAAAGGGGGGGAATATAAATTGTGCAAAATACTGCAAATAGGTTCACTTCTTTAGCCCAAAGTTGTTTATTCTCCCCTGAGGGAAGCTGGCTACTGGGAGTCTAAAGGTCTTGGACAAGAGTGGAGGGTGAGGAATAAGTGGTGCACACTTCCTGAATTACATATGGCAGGAGCCAAAGCCAATATAGTGCTCCTTTAGTGGGCTTTTAAAGGGTCTGTGATGGAAGAGACCATTAATAGGGCCTTGTGTCTCAGGTTGTCTAGAGATTCCATGTTTAACTTGTTATCCACCAGCAAATTTATTAAACTAGACTTCATTTTTTCAGCGAAAGCCCATTTCCAAGTGCCCTTCTAGCACATTAGGAAGGCTGTGTACGGGAGTGTGCCAATCCGTGATGAAGAGAAGGTACTTCCGGTGGGACAGGAAGGACCCTCCCAGTGTCACAAGGGAACAGTTCAATTCAAAATCAGAAACGATAGCCTTGCTTAGAAGAAAAGATCACAAATGTTACTGATGACATGTTCAATTCACCTCTTCCTAACTGCCCCTCCCTCCATTTCAGAGTGCAGACACACGAGAAAGAAGAGGAAGCCAGAGGTGTAAGTTGTCACGCTGTGCCGATTGCTTTGGAATTTGCAGTCTTGTAGATTCCTTATGTTTTTATCGTTGTTTTCCCTTTCTCCTCTTCTTTCTCCTTCTCCTCATCTTTTTTGATATTTACTTTTTTTAATTAAAGTGTTTTTCATATTACAATATTTTGGCCATGTTCCCTTCCACCCACCAACTCCTCTTGGAGCTCACCACTTCCTGCCCGCCCTACATTATGTTCTCTCTTTCCTCCAACAACAGGAGAAGAAAACACATAAAGCCCATAATACAAAAATGAAGATCAAAACAAAACAAAGAGACTGTTTTCTGTCAGTTGTCACATTAGCTCACATGAGCGTTCTGACCCTACGTTGTTCCCATACATTTACGTGTGACACTGACCCAAGCAAAGAAAAGCTTTGTCCCATCTTCTCTGTAAATGATGGCACAGGCGCTCTGATGTGGCTGACCAGTTCTGCATTTCAGCAGTAGAGATGGCCAGTGTTCAAATGTCCACTCTGCCAGAACACCACCCATGAGTTAAAGTTCGTCTGCCTTCTTCTCTGATTTGCTGCTTCATGAGTTCTAGAAGGCTCACATAGCAGTCCACTGTGACTACCAGAGTAAAAGCACATCCCATGTCTGATGGAAAAGGCTGAGCCACAAATACTGTCAGATCTCTCCCTACAGTGACTGATGATTTTGTGCATGTGGTGTACACGAGTGTGCCCAGACTGTACACTTTGCAACTGTTTCCCAGACCACCAGCTCCTGTGGAAAAGCCCTGCTTCGTTACTTTACACATTTCCCCTGTTAGCGTTAGAGTGTGCAGATGCTATGTAGATTTCAAAACCATTCTTTTTAAATAAGAACTTATTTAAATTTTGTTGTGGTAGGAGGTGGTGGTGGAGTGTTTGTGTGCATACACGCAGGTTCCATGGTACCTGTGAAGGTCAGAGAACAACTTTGTGAAGCTGGTTCGCTCCTTCTGCCTTTCTGTGGGTTCAGGGATCCAGCATGGGTCACCAGGCCCTCCTAACCCTTTCTAAAGGGCCACAGTCCTAAGCTGTAAATACAGCAGTCATCCAGCTCTCAGCCCAGTTCCCACGTGCACACTGATTAGGTAACTTAGTCTGATGTTAGGTATTTGTCTTTTTAGACTTTCTACTTTTGTGTTCTATTACTTGAGTATTCTGATGGATGCCAGTATGAATTATTTTGTTTTGATGTTTTTTAATTTGTCTGACGTTTATTAAGCAGACTTTTCTATGAATTAATATCAGGTCCATGTATGGTGCGATTCATTCCCTGTTACAGTTTTGGGAATGGGGCTGCTTCTGTCCGGAATGCCCTGTCTTGCTGAATCATGAATGGAAACTCTGCACAGACCTAAAACGTGACTTCTTTTCCCAACAATTCTCTCCACAGCTCAGTCGTCTTCCATGCTTATCAGAACGAAACTTTTCAGTCCACAGTGCACCCCCAAACTGAAGACAAGTTCTACATTACGGATGACAATTCTCATTCAAGGAGTAAACCCTAGTTGCCTTCTGAGGGGCCATCATCTCAAGACTGCAGAAGAAAGTAATGGGTTATAACCACACTGCTGTATTCTTTCTGTGGCAGTTCATCCGATGTCCCCACTAGGGGCAGTAGTGAAGAGGGTGGCCCTCTAGCTGTCCATATGCATAGTCACTGTTAATATAGTACTCAGTCTTGTCACAGACTGGGGAGTGTTCTCTCAAACATGAACACTTTAGAATTTATTGTGTTCTTTAGATGCCATAAACTGTGTCCTTGAGGTCTAAGGTGCTTAGCAGTACTCTGTACCAGGGGAGTACTCAGCACCCTGGGCAGTACTCTGTACCAGGGGAGTTTACTCAGCAGCCTAGGCAGTAATCTGTACTAGGGGAGTACTCAGTACCCTGAGCAGTACTCTGTACCAGGGGAGTACTCAGCACCCTGGGCAGTACTCTATTCCTGGGGAGTACTCAGTTCCCTGGGCAGTACTCTGTATTATGAGAGTACTCAGTTCCCTGGGCAGTACTCTGTACCTGGGGAGTACTCAGTTCCCTGGGCAGTACTCTGTACCTGGGGAGTACTCAGCACCCTGGGAAGTACTCTGTACCTGGGGAGTACTCAGTTCCCTGGGCAGTACTCTGTACCTGGGGAGTACTCAGCACCCTGGGCAGTACTCTGTACCTGGGGAGTACTCAGCACCCTGGGCAGTACTCTGTACCTGGGGAGTACTCAGCACCCTGGGCAGCACTCTGTACCCTGGTCAGTACTCAGTACCTTCTGTCTGATGTTGCTGACTAGACCGAAATAACCCTGTAAAACCTACTATTATTAAAATGTAGCAAAGACAAAAAATTGTGTCCTTGAGAAACAATCATTGGTAATGCAGGCAATGACCTGCATCTGTCTTAGTTACTGAAACCATCAAGAAGAGAGAACTAGGATTTAAAAGTAAAAAATAACTAAATGTGAGGAGGCAAGACTTAACTGAGAAGTGAGAAATAGTTCAGGATTATATTTTACCGCAAATCAAAACATCAGTTTCCTCTTTTTCCACAAAGGGAGTGAAGTCGTGGGAGCTGCAGATTTTAACTTCTGCAGCTGAACAGAAAGGAGCCTAGAGCTGCACATGCTTTCTAATGGCTCATGAAATATGGAATATGATGCATTGTTATATAAATGAGCTTAGGATAAAGATGGGTCTGGTGACAGTGGGCCAGAGAGACATCAGGGAAGAAAATAGTGGACCAAGGGACTGAGGTCATCAGTGCTGTTTCCCCCGCAGTCTGACTCCATGCCCAGTGCTCCTATTCTCACCGCTGGGCTCTGAATCAGGAGCTGGAAGGAGGCAATGCAGAGATGAAGGGGAAGAAGGGGGGAGCAGGACACAGGCTCTGCCTGGGAGAAGTCCTACTCCAGGTGTGACAGAGTTGGGACTAGCACTGGTTTCTTTCAGAGTTCTAAATTTATAATTGTCTCCAGATCATATTTAAAATTAAATTTATTTCAGGAAGACAAAGCACTTTTCATGGTGAATCATTTTGTCACAATCAATGAAATACTTGGTTTTGCTAAGAGTTAACAAAGGCTGCTGTATTGACATCTTCATCAACACGCTGATTGTTGGCAAGATCTGCTTTTCAAGGCAGTAATAATTTCTTTTTTAATATTTATTTATTTATTATGTATACAATATTTTGTCTGTGTGTATGTCTGTAGGCCAGAAGAGGGCACCAGACCTCATTACAGATGGTTGTGAGCCACCATGTGGTTGCTGGGAATTGAACTCAGGACCTTTGGAAGAACAGGCAATGCTCTTAACCCCTGAGCCATCTCTCCAGCCCCTGGCAGTAATAATTTCTATATAGGTTTTCTGCCTCCTGAGTGCTGGCTCCCCTAGTTGTCGTCTTATCTCCACACACACTTCATGGCACTGTACACACACACACACACACACACACACACACACACACACACGGGGGGGGGGGAGAGAGAGAGAGAGGAGAGAGAGAAACTAAAATGTAATAAAATTTAAAAAATCTAAATAGTAAAGTAGAACAAGGTAGAAAAGACCAATAATTAAGTGCTGATTTATTGATTTATTTAGTGATTTACCTAAAGCACCATTTGTACTATTTGTCAAGAATGACTTCACTTGTTACCTGCAACGGAATGGTCTGGAGAAACAGCTGAAGCAATGGGTCATTGGCCTTGACAACCTATGGACTGTCATCTGTGTTTCTATAAACTCTTGCTTGCTTGTCTGCCCAGTTTGTATTATTTTATAATTACTGTGTAAATATCTGGTTGCTTTCTACCCCAGAGAGAAAAAAAAATGTGTGGATTTGGATAGGAGGGGAGATCGAGAGTATCAAAGGGGAGTTGGGGGAGGAGAAACGGTAATAAGAATAGGTTGTATAGAAAAAAATTGTTTTTAATAAAAAAATAGAAAAAATGAGAATACTAACTGGACCCAGCATAGAAGCCTTTGGTTCATCAATGCCATCTCCTGTCTTCCACTTTCATTGGAGCTCAAGTTTGTATTCTAAGGAGTCCCACAACAACAAGACATGGATACTTGGCTATCTTCTTAAATGAAATGGTACCACATCTTACATGGTATATTGTGTGGATATCCAAAATTAATTTCGAGGCAGGGGACATTGTCCTGAAACAGGAAAGTCAAAAGTTTATGTGATCATCCTCACATGGAAGAGGAAACAGAGACCCAGAGAAGGGAAAGCTTTGACCCAGGTCATCAGGTTAGTTTGTAACTAATGCAGAATCATAACACATTGATGTGGGAGTGATTTCTTATTAATAAAGAAACTGCCTAGGCCCCTTGATAGGCCCACTCTTAGGTGGGTGGAGAAAACAGAACAGGATGCTGGGAGAAGGAAGCTGAGTGAGGAGTCGCCATGATGTTCCCATGCCAGGCAGACGCAGGCTTGAATCTCCCCAGTAAGCACACCTTGGGGTGCTACACACCTTATAAGAAATGGGCTAGTCCAGGTGCGAGAGCTAGCCAATAAGAGGCTACAGATAATGGGCCAGGCAGTGTTTAAAAGAATACAGTTTCCGTGTAATTATTTCAGGTAAAGCTAGCCACGCGGGCGGCTGGGTGCTGGGGTCGCAGGAGCCCTGCCGCTCCTTATTACTACAACACATAATACCCCTTTTCACCCTAATATGATCAAAAAGGAATGGTTGGCCAGGCAATGTGGTGCACACCTTCAATTCCAGCCTAATGCATGCAAGGTTAGAATTCTACCCCTGAGCTACAGTGCTAGCCCATGTGCTAGAAATCTTAAAACAAGGTAACACACATAAACAAACATCACCACAAACTTGTGCAACCCAGGGGTTCCCAGTGCTGTCTGCACCTGGGGAGGAGACGTGGAAAACGAGAACTCAGATGGTAACTACAGAGATGATAATGCTACTGTTTGGAGGCAGGGCCTGAGCTATGACATTCTCCATGTGACCTAATGAGAAGACAGGGTCTTGAACCTCTCTCTGGGCTAGGCCTTTTGTCGCCTTCTCTAGGCTGCATCCTTGAGTATGAAAACACATGGCAGGTACACAGGTGAGGCTTCTTTATCCTAGGCCTTCCCATCCCACCCCCAGAACTGTAACTAGAGGTGATAATAATCCATATGTGTATTATGATATCATGACCCACGGGTGATTCTTAGGGACAAAGAGAACATAGGAAGGTCTACTCACCTGGTCTGATGTCTAATTTCATGTTTACTTGTTTATCATTCCCTAGACCAGGGAATTTTACGCGGCAGCAGTAGGTCCCACGGTCAGCTAGAGTCACATTCTCTATGATCAGGGACACATCTTCCTTGAGGAAATTCCCCTTTAGCTGGTATCTTCTGGATTTCTGATATGTCACATTTCTTTCATCAGTGCTGAGCACCCAATTGTCACACTGTGACAAAAGACAGGATCCCTTGTCCCAGCACACAGGCACAGGTTTCCCATGGGCAGGTAGACTGTAGTCTTAGGGCTGATACGCATTCTTACCGACCTCGACTATAAGTGCATCTTCCATAGACCTACACAGAGAGGAGAGGAGGGTGAGATGGTGAGCCCTAACTTCTGTCTATCCTCGAGCTCAGGAGACCGGTGGAGACAGGAGAATTGAAAAGTTGAAGGCAGAGGAGCTCTATAAGCAAGTCATAGGTCATTCTGAGCAACAAGACACTGTCTCCAAAATCAAACAAATCAGGGATGGTGGGCCACACCTGTACTCCCAGCACTCAGGAGGCTGAAGCAGGAGGACTACCATGAGTTCCAGCCCAACCTGGGCTGCATAGTGATTTAGAGGCTAGCCTGGGATACAGAGGATTGAAGTATTTCCAGCTCAGGTGGTCAGAAGCGGAGTCTGTTGCCTTGCTGCCAGTTCCCATATACTGGGGTCCCACTTCTTCATGTGCAGAACCACTGCCATTGGGGAGAACTATGGATCAGTTCTGTGAACACAAAGTGACAGGGCTAATGGAGGTGGACAATCAGAAAAATGGCCACTATTGCCCATGAAAATGTCTCATCTAGCTGGGGTCTGAGCTAGCTGCCTCTTCATTAGCCAGGGGAGGGGTGACTGAAACATCACAATACAGTGAACAAAAACCTTGACAAATAAGAAGCTGGTGCATTTCAAACTGCTGGGGTCACTTTAATGTTCAACACTAGTTCCCTTCAATACATTTATATGTGCACATCTATGTAAGAAAGCATCCAGCCATATCAAATGTGCATGAAACCACGACTCCCTTTCTAAACTCTCCCCAGTCCATACTTTTCACTCTAAACACAAACATTCTCCACACAATGCTGCTCCCTGACATTGTGTGTACATACAGAAGCTTACTGTGCACACACACACACACACACACACACAGAAGCCTACTGTGCACACACACACAGAGAAGCCTACTGTGCACACACACACACACACACACACACACACACAGAGCCTGCACCTTGATTTTCTCAGTAGCATGTGACTTCTGGCATTCTGTACCCAGATGATTACTCAGGCTCGTGGCTTATATCACGAATGCATCACATTTATTACCTGCTTTCCAACTGTAGACATTTAGCATGCTGCCAAACATGCTTTTACAACCATCCTTGCTATGACCGTCCCTGTATCTCCTTCCTGCCATCTGTGACATACTGATGATACCACTGCTCAGCTGTGAGCTGAGCTTGCACACAAAACTCTTCAGTAAAAAGTAAAAGGAACTGGGCAGCTCTGGGAAGACTGTTTCTTACATGTTTGTTCTATAATAGATTTCTACATCAGCACCTCTGCTGGGCTACAGCAATTTGGTTATGCCAAAGTTAACCACTGGGTCTTAGCCAAACTCTCCTGACCTGCTGTTGGCTGAGCTGTGGTGGAAGACAGGCTCAGTGCAGAGAATTAGGGGTTCAAGGCCTGTCTGCTCCAGGCCTCAGGAAATTCTCTGCAGTTTTCACTGTTTCTTCCAACAATGACGCCAACCATCCTACTCAGGCTAAGAATTCCCAATACACATGCAGCAGCCTCACCATCCTGGAAGCTCAGGTAAAGACTCTGAATCTGACATCCACACCCTTCTAGCTGCTCCTTTTCAGTCAGGCTGTCACAAGACTCTCTGGGCAGGGCAACCTGCTGGAAGCTAATTGCTTACAGTGTTCTGGGAAGATACAGATCTTCTTGGATTGTTAATTTCCTTGTTACTGTTGTACAAATCTTTATCCTGAAACAATCTGGATCTGCAGCAAAATCACGTGTCCCTGTAGTCATCCAGCTCTTTCTAAAGCACGCAATGTGTACATCAGCGTACTTTCATCAAAATAAGGAAACTGGCATGATCCATAATTCTTACTGGGATTGGTTCCTCAAGTTAGAATGCTTAAGTTGGGTGTGGTTGCTCATGAATGAAATTCGAAGTGGGCTAGTGAAAATCCAGTACTGGGCAGGGAGATTGCTAATGTGCTTTCAGCCTGGTCTACAGAACAAGACCCTGTCAAAAAAAAAAAAAATTAGGTGGTCTTATAAGTCAGTAGTATGAATAAATAAATAAACTAAGTAAATAGATAACATGTAAAGATTATGCTCATCTTTCCTGAAATACTAAAAAACAAAAAACATACAGAAGAAAAGACAACCATGGACTCTGGTTGTCTATAACTAGACAGGATGGAGAGTCTAAGACCATGCCCAGCTATGTAAATATGGTGCTATTGACTTACAATGTTTTGCAAAGATGGGTTTCTGGAAACAAGCTATTAGGTGCTGTTTTTCACTTACATTTCTTGAAAGTCCCCCTCCCCCCAGGTTGTCATTTTTAATAAGTATGCCTTGTGAAGAAGCAGAGAAGAGTGTGGCGACCCATTCCCAAATAGGGGTGTGCAAAATACACCATACGCTTTGGTTCTTTATCAGATGATCATCCTGCCTGGGGATGCAACTCACGTTTAGAGTACTCGCCGAGGGTGTAAGAAGCCCTGGGTTGGATCTTCAGCACAGCAGAACCCATGGGTCCTGGCTTACCTGTGATCCCAGCACCATGGAGAGAAGGTCACAAGTTCAATGACTGCTCGTTGACAACAGAGTTTAAGGCCAGCCTGCATTACATGGTGAGACACTGTCTCAAAATGAAACAAGAAATACAGACAGCAATAACAACACCTGCATCAAAACTTAAATAATTACCTGGATTATATTATATATTATATTATATCTCATTCAACTAACGTCTTTCTAAAAAGTGTTTACTAGTAGCCTGTGCTCAGAATGAAACATGAAAGAATACATCCAGCCCAGCCTCTGCTTCCCTAGAGTGTAGGAGAGCTGGAGGTGGTGGTGCACACCTTTGATCCCAGCACCAGGGAACAGAAACAAGCAGATCTCTGTACTGTATAGCAGCATGGTCCACACAGAGAGTTCCAGGTCAGCCAGGGCTGCGTGGTGAGATGAGATCTTTGGAACAGGGGATATAATATAATATATAATATAATCCAGGGGACATAATAAGAGTCAGGTGTCCCTTCTACTCTTGCTCCAGGGACTCCTGGTCCCTACAGTTCACTCTTCTTTCAAGAGTGTGGTTTATTCACTGTAAATTGAGAGGGTTGGTCCAGGTGATAAGGTCCCGGTCTTCAGCCCTCTCAGAAGCAGCAGGGTCCCCAGGCCTAGAGTCACACCTCAGGTGAAGAAGATCTTTGCAGCTTTGGAAACCCAGGGGCACATTAGCCATGCTCCCACTCCCTTGTGTTCTCTTTCCTACAGTCTGTTTATGACAGTGAGTAGATGCTATCTAGTAGGTGGATTGGAGAACTGGACTGACTCGATCCTCACACAGAACAGGTGAAAGTGTGGCCGGGAAATAAGGGTGGAATTCTGGTAGAGACCTGTCATTATCTACTGGCAGCTCTGGAAGAATCCACCAGCAGCAGAGGAGTTTCTCCTTCAAGGAAAAACTAACAAGAAGCTGTGGCTCTCCTGCCTAACTGGTAAGCACAGTCGTCTGCAGACTCATGCAGGAGAGAAGCCATCAGGATGTTGCAATTTGGATTTACGGGATTACATATGGGATTATCGGACAATGATGACTGAGTCTCTAGGCATTAGGGCAACTTAATATCCAATAGAGTTCTTTGGATTCTTGGAGGTAGATCTTCCTTTAAATGGGATAATAAACTTTTGTAGAAGAGTTATTTATTTACTTATTTATTAATTTATCTATTTTATTTATTTTGGATCTTTGAAATAGTTTCTTTCTTTCTTTCTTTCTTTCTTTCTTTCTTTCTTTTTTTTTTTTGCATAGCCTTGGCTGTCCTGAAACTCACTCTGTAGAACAGACTAGCCTCAAACTCACAGAGATCTCCTCTCTCTGCTTCCTGAGTGTGAGGATTAAAGGAATGGACCATCACTGCCTGGCTCATAGATGAGCTATTAAAGCCATCTTAAGACAGATTAACATGAAAAATAAGAAGAAAGCTGTAGAAAACAGTCTGGTAGTCCTGGATTAATCCCTATTTATTTAGGTGGTATCTATAATATGAGTCACGTGTGATGTTATCTAAATAATAGGAAGATGGGAGCAAGGAGCTGAGGGCACAGCCACAATTGCAGTCCCGTCCATTGGCTTTTGTGGTGTGCAGATTAAGAAACACTTGTACGACATGATTTGTATGAAGCGTAAAGAAGGAACCTAGGACAGCTGCAGGATGGCTCAGGGACAGTGAGCTCGTGGTAAGAAAACATCACGGGCAGGCAGGGGTGGTGCGCGCCTTTAATCCTCGCACTCTGGCGGCAGAGGCAGGCAGATCTCTGACATCGAGGCCAGCCTGGTCTGCAGAGTGAGTTCCAGGACAGCCAGGGCTTCACAGAAAATCCTGTGTAGCCAAAACAAAAACTAAAACATCACTGTGTGTGAATGTCTATATGCTCCCTGTCCTTAGCAGAACTGGAAAGGGACGGAATGGTCAGTGCCATGTGCTGCCAAGTTGTTTTAGTTGGCAAAAAGCCATACTCCTGTGGGCCGTATATTTCTAGAATCTGTAGATTAATTAAGTAACAATTTTTAAACTTTCTCCTACAAAATAGTCTCAGTGTTTGGCCAGCCATTCGCGGCATTAGCGATCCCTTCCAAGTAGAGAGGCTGTGAGTGTGAGCCCTGTGGGGTCCCAGGCCTGAGGATGCTGATACCATCACAGCTGTCCTCGTGACAGCTGTCACAGGTCTCAAGAGACTAGAAATTGGTGCACATCTCCCCTCTGAGAGGAAGTCGAGGGATCTTTGAACAGAGTGGAGTTGGTGAAGTACTAGGCAGGCTTACTTCTGTTCTTATGGTTTAGCAACTAAAAGCAAGATCTGAAAACTAGAAGTTGGAATCTGAACATGCACAGCATCCTTCATAAATGGCTTAAAAGCAGTGGTCTTGGGGATTCTGTGAGCATTCGCTGCCTGTGAGTAAACAGCCCATTGTCTCCTTCACAGCAGATTCTCCAAAAAGCTGAGCAAACATTGGTACTATTTTACCTAGAAGGAAATCTAGGCATGGAGGGGCTCTGTGGGTGGAAGGTTTTGATCTGCACCCAGAGTTTTTCTGGGTGTCTCTAGACATGGCCCGGGAAGATTCAGTCTCGGATAACGTGGGTGGCAGCATGGTGATGCTTCACTTTCTTGCTCAATCCATCTTGCTAGTGATGGACTTGGATGAGACTTAGGGACCAACCACTGTGGCCACTGAGCAGAAAGAGCTCCGTGTCCATCGGAGGGCAAGCTCGCCTTCACCATCCGAAAGCTGGTCCTTGCTTAGGGCTATACCCAGGAGACACACTCTTGTTTCTGCCTCCAGTTTTCTTTCTGTTTGTTTCCTTTTTTTGCGCCAAGATCAGGAGTGAGACTGATGGCTACGTGTGGGGGTGGACCAGGAAAGAAAAGGCTGTTTTAAAGGACAGCTCTCCCTGTCTAAGGCACACAGCCCTCCACCACCGGCAACTTACAGAGCCCTGGGTGAAACCTTTGAATGGGTTTTCGTGACCCAGTAGAACAGCCCCAACATGACTCACATAGTCAGGGATCAAAGACAAGTTGCCGTCTGAGAATTAAGACACGACCACATACCAGGTACTGAGTGCCACAGCCAATCAGAGCATCTTCTCTTTGCCCTCCAGGTCAACACCATGATGCATCTTCAAGTCTTCATTCCAGGCCTCATACTACTCCTCCCAGGTAAGTGCGCATGTGAGCTGGGGAGTGTTGTGGAGGGTAGATAGATCTGACATAGGGAGAATGCATTCCTCGCTAGTTGTTAATTGTGAATTGTGCAGAGAGGAGAGAACCAGGATGAAATTGGAGCTCTGAAGAAATTATTTACTTGTATGTATTTCAAAACTGATGAACAACAACAAAAAAAACATAATAGTATGTGAGGAGTGAGTACATGCGCAGGCATGCATTAAACTAGTAAGGGGTGAGTACATGGGCATGTATGTGGTAGACAAGTAAGGGGTGGGTACCTGTACATGCGTGTGATAGTCTAGTAAGGGGTGGGTACCTGTACATGCATGTGATAGTCTAGTAAGGGGTGGGTACCTGTACATGCATGTGATAGTCTAGTAAGGGGTGGGTACCTGTACATGCGTGTGATAGTCTAGTAAGGGGTGGGTACCTGTACATGCATGTGATAGTCTAGTAAGGGGTGAGTGTGTATAGGGTTATGGGATAAAGTTATTTCTTATCACATATTTCTATAACTTCATTATAATACCATGTATTATATTTGTAATCCTGAAACGATATTAGTCCAAAATCAAGTAATATGTGTCCTAGTATGAAATATACACTCACTTTTTTATACATCAAGGACCGTGTTTTTTCAGGTCATGTCCCAAACTCACAGCTTAGGTTTGCATATAGGTGATTAGTTAAATGAATCTTACAATTCAATGTTTTGTGATTTTGTCTGCTTATTTGTTTGTCTCTGGTTCTGGGATCCAGCACAGGGGCTAGCATGGGCTAACCAAGCACTATATCATTGAGCTCCATCCTCAGCCTTCAGAGTTCCTTCAAAGGCCACCATGGAAGCAAATGACAACAGAAGTTTTCTTCCACCATCCAAAAAGACACATATTTCAACTTTTGTTTTAGTTTTAGAAATCGCATGATTTAATTCTGGACTGTATAATCTCCAGTCCTGGTATCTTCCTGTGCAATTGGTTCTCAGTTTCTGGAATGCCACCCTCTTACAACAAGGGATCCCTGCTTGGATTTTTTTTTTCTTAAGCACTGATCCTAAAACCTCACTTTTCCTCATAGTATTCTAAAATCCTTTCTGAAAAATTAAAGTTGAGCCGATAATGCTGTAAACAAAAACTTGGCTTTGTTATTTGTAGAGGAGGGGAGGGTAAGGAGCTGATGATTCCACTTATAGCAGCAGAAAGAGGACACGCAGGGGTAATTTGGGGCAGGGTCTCTTGAACCCAAGTTGGTTTTGAACTCGCTAGCTACCCAAGGCTGGCTTTGAACTTCTGACTTCCTGCTTCCAGTTCTCGCAGAACTTGTTTGCAGGGACCATCAACACACACAGCTTCTAGGACAGCAGGCTTACGTTAAAAACCTTAAACCTGAAGTGCAGTTTGCATTCCCTGGTCCCAGATAGCTAAAAGCAACACTGGTCTTGCTCGGAAAGAGCTTACCATTTAGTAATCTGATACCAAATGGTCAGTTCTGACACATACACAGATATACAGTAACATAGAGATGGAGCAGGCTGTATTTATGTATTTCAGGATACACACACATATGTGTGTATGTGTTTGTGTATATGTGTGTGTGCGTATGTGTGTATATACATGTAACAACAATTAATAAAAAACAGAGGCCATGAATCTAAAAGAGAGCAAAGAGAACTGCATGTTAGGGTTTCAAAGGAGAATAGGGAAGGGAGAAATGAATAATAAAATAAAATGAATAAATGAAAAATAAAATAAATAACTTTTAGAAATTAAATTAGAGCTGGTCTCAATGGCACATGCATGTAATCCCATCTCTCAGGTATCTGAGGCAGGGGGATGGTAAGTGCAAGCAAATGTAGGCTACAGAGTGAGACGCTGAATAAAAACAAGCCAATGGATCAGCCATGGTGGGAACGTTAACCCCAGTACTCAGGAGGCAGAAGGAGGAGGAGGAGCTCTAAGGGTTTCAGGCTAGCTAGTTTGTAAGTGGGTTCTACGCTTGCCAGAGCTACAGAGCGAGCTCTGATTCAAAAAGGAAGATGGAAGAAAATAAACTAACAACATCCAAAAACAAGAGAGAGAGAGTCAGACAGACAGACAGATGGAGAGACAGAGATAAGAAATGATCAAATGCATGTCTCCAAAGCATCATGACCCATGGTTAATCCTCGGTTGACACAAAAAGAAAAAAGTGAAGAAGAAATGCAGATATAAAAATAAAATTGTAGGAAACTGTTGAGAGCTCATTCTGTTTCCCCTTCTTTACCCCAGCTGCTGTAGAATCTCTCCTGGAAGTGCATGGAGTGGTGGGCCACCCTGTGACACTGCCGTGTACTTATCCGGTATCTCATGGAATCTCACCCATGTGTTGGGGCCGGTTGGCACGTTTTTCTGATAAATGTAAAAATGCTGTTATCCTGACCAATGGCTACAACATCTCCTATAAGAGGAACAAGCGTTACCACCTAAAGGGGCCGCTTCTTCAAGGAAATGTGTCTTTGACCATAGAGGAAGTCACCGAGAGTGACAGTGGCTTCTACTGTTGCCGAGTGGAGATGAAGGAATGGAATGCTGTACTGATCATCTCACTGATAGTTCATCCAGGTAAGCTGCCCTTGTTTCCTGGCTTATTTATTGCAAGAGAACCAACTCCTCTGTTTGCTAATAATTTGTTCTCTTCCTAGAACAAGAAAACAAAGACTCAAACATTTTTGTTATTAAACACTTGCTTTAGTTTTGAAATGTAATTTCATGTATCTTGATGTCTACGATCTCCGGATCCCCATGCCTCTAGCTCTCTAGTCCTGAGAACACAAGTAAGTTTCACCAAACACCGCCTCAATATTCCTGCTTGAGACACAGAATACCTTTTATGTGCTTGCATGAAGTCCTAAGATTAACCTTAATTCAAGACCATGGGCTAAGTCAGGATCCAGGTCCTAACTGCACTTGGGACCATCTTGTTGGTCCAGGAAACTGCATCTGCTCTCCATCCTGAAACTCAGCAGGGAGCTTTATCTGAGCTGAAGTGACCTGAATGAAAGACTGTCCTCTGCCTCAGAGTCAATGTCTTGTGACATTAAGTCACCTGTCCTCTACACTGTAAAAGCCCAGCAGCTCTAACCTGAAAAGCAGGCCATGCAGGGTGCTGCTGCACTGATGAACTGGCTTCCACAAGGGTCAGCTGACCTTGCTGAGCACGGGCCACACGCAGGAGGATGAGAGTTCCACTCCAGGTCTGCCCTGCCTTGGGCTTTAAAAGAGTCCTCACATCTTGTCACAAAATTATCCTTTTATACAAGGATGTGGTCATGAGGAAAAGTGTTTCTCTTCCAGCGCCTGTCCAGTGGTGACCAGTGGGAAGCTCAAGAAAGCCCCAGTTCTTAAATCATTACAATTTCATTTGCGATGTGAACATTCTGATTTTCTTTCAGCTTTTTACTAAAGGTTGAATAATGAGGGTAAACCTCTTTCCAATGCTATTTCTTAATCCCCTTTACTAAGTGCTTACCCTGACAATAGAAGCCCCAGAGCAAGAACAGCAAAGCTCCCGAGCTGGTGACTTCTTTACCGGCTATTCTCACAGTGATCTTCTGATTAGATTGTTCCCCTGCTTGTTTTTCCCTCTGCCTCAGAGATTGCTACTTTCTAGGGATGATCTGTACTGTGTTCAGGCCTCTGCCCACACATTAGGCTGGTCAGCAAACTATAGCCAGGGCCAGAGAGATCTGGTTATGGGACAGACCCACTCACTGGCGAAAATAGTTTAACTGAAGCACAGCCACAGGGCCCATTTCTGTGCTGTTGGCTGTGACTTTCAAACTGGTTGAGGTGTGTGCTTGCTACTGAACACGTGTTTTTTGGTTCCCAAGATGAAAACATTTACTGTTTGGTCTTTAACAGGGATTGGGGGCCAATGATATGGCTCAACATGTAAGGGCACTTGTTGTTAAGCCCAGTGATCTGCGTTCAATTCCTGGGACCCACATGGTGGAAGGAGAGAAACAGCTCTCTCAAGCTGTCCTCTGACCTCTACACATGACCCACAGCACACACACACACACACACACACACACACACACACACACATTGTGAAGGTGGAATTCAATGGGCAGCATGGGGCTGTTCAATTCTTTATGCTTAGGACCTATTGCCCAGTAGAGTCAGACTCAGTGCCTCATGACCTGAGGCTGTTACCCAATATGCAGTGCTTCAGAATCTGAGAACTTAATGAACCATCTGGAAAATTCAACACTATGTCATTTCCATCCACAGAATTATCAAGAGTTTATAACCTTACCAGTAGTAACCTTTATGAATGTGTTCTGTCAATTTGTATTTAGACTTGAGCCCCACCCATAAGATATTATCTACATGCAAATAGTACAAAAATTTCAGAAATACCCAAATTCTGAAATGTCTAAAACCAAGCATTTCTGGATAAGGGGTATTCATTCTGTTTCTCTTAGATGGGAAGAAACAATGAAAGACTATGTCCTTTCTCTACCCAAGTAGAAGATCTTCTGTGTTAAGACTTGCATAGGCTCTCTCATGGGCTAAGCTTCAGCTAAGATCCAGGACTGTGTGGTGTGTACTCTTAGAACTGACTGCATTGTGCATGCTGAGCCTGCAGTTTGTAGAAGTCAGGCACTTGCCACTGAATGGCAGATAATCAGCCCACCCACTGACCACACTGTGTAGAGCCGCGATGATGTTTTCCATACACATGCCTCCTCATAGGGTAATAAGGTCTTAAATTTGATTCTGCAGGATTGTTCTAGACTTGTTTTACAGTGAGTTCTAGATGAAGGAATGCTTGCCCAAGTTCTGTCTCTACAAATACAAATAGATTTTCACTCTTTTTGGGCTCCTGGGAGAAGCAAACTTCACTTCAGTATGTGTAAGGAACACAGAAGAAAAAGGATATGTTTTCTGATCTTCTCACTTGGTGCCTCTTCTGTATATTGCAATCTTTCCCTAGAGAGCAATCCAGCACAGAACCCACCAACGATCATGACTAGAAGATTCTATATTGGAATCTCCATTACCTTGCTGTTTCTCCTTCTTACGAGCACAGCGGTTATCACAAGTAAGTAATTTAAAGATGATTCCCAATGGTAGGACAAATGATACATGGTAAACAATAAATGATCGCAGAAACCAAAGAATTTTTGCAAAGCAAAAAAGTTTTACTTCTAAAGAGGGGTGCAAAGCCACTTTAGTCAACAGAGCAAGCATGCCCGGTGGGGGTTCCGCTGGGCTTTTAACTCTAAATCACAGAGTCCTGTGCCTGCCTCTGAGTGCTCAGAGCTCGGCCTCACAGTCTAGACTTGTCATATAAAGAAGAGCAATGACTAGGGAGAACGGTTCTGAGCACATAATTTGATGGTAGGAAAATGCTTGCACCACAGTTCTTCTTGCCTAGTGGTGTCTTCCCACATTTCTTTCAAGATGGCACTTCCTCTGTCTTCTCTAGCCCTGTGGTAGAAGACAGTGCATTTCGTGTCTACTTCCCAGAACAAGGAACTAGAGCAAGGCTTCTCAGCCACTCTGACTGCCTGCAAGGAACTCCACATGCCATGGGGTTCACATTTCACAGGCCTTCTCTGTGTTCCCCAATGCAGGATACATATTGTAGTCCCTTCTGCATCCCAGGGATATGTTAGGACCTACTGATCTCTGACAATATTCCTAACATCTGTGAAATGTTCTGTGACCTTGGTTTTGCATCACAATGTGGGTGCTACGGACCCAGTGGGTGTTCTCTGCAAAAGCAGCAAGTGCTCTTAACCACTGAGTTAAGTCTCTAGTTTCAGTCATTTATATTTTCTGTATAGCTTCTTTTAATTTTTGAGATTATAATATAACAACATCATCTCCCCATCCCCTTTTCTCCCTCCAAACTCTCCCATATGCCGCTCCGTGCTCTCGTTCAAATTCATGACCTCTTTACACATGAATTATTACATGCATGTATGTATATACATCTGCATCTATATTCCTAAATGCAACTGCCTCTGTCTGTCTATTGTTCTTTGCAGGCATGTTTCCTTTGTTCTAAGACAATGAACATGAGCTCATTATTGCTCTGTTCCACATGACTGGGTCAAAAATGGGGAATCAGACTATGCCTGTCAAGCCTCAGGAAGTTTCCCTCTAATTATTTAGCTCTTGTATATCCAAAATGATTATTTAAGCCGGCTTTGGTGGTATGCACCTATAATTCCGGGACTTGAGCTGCTGAGGCCGAAGAATCACAGTTCATAGGCTAGAATAGCAAGGTGATGTATAAAAGAGGGGGCTAGAAATTGCATAAAATACTATAAATGTGCTCCCTTCCTTAGGCCAAAACCGCTTATTCTCCCCTAGGGAGGGTGTTGACTGGGAGAATAAGGTCTTTAACAGGGGTGGGGGAGCAAGTGGTACACACCTCCTAAACTGCGCTGAGGAAGGAGTAAAAGCCAATATACTGTTACTTCAGTGAGTGCTTCTAAAGGTTCTTGATGGAAGAGATCATCAACAGGACCTGTGTCTCAGGTCACCTTGGAGACTCTATGTTAAAATTAAAAACCTAAACCTCTTCATTTCTTTCAGTGAAAGACATTTTACCAATGTTAGGGATGCTCTGTGGGTGAGTGCACCGAGCCCATGAATGCAGAAACGATACTTCCTGTGGGGTACAGGAGGGAACCTCCCTAAGTAACCAGGGAATGATTCAACTAAAAACAGAAACGATATCCTTGATTAGAAGAAAAAAGCACCATGAGTGTTTTTGAGGATATGTTCAATTTTCTTTTCATCTTCCCTGCCTCCTCTTACCCAAATTTAGAGTGCATCCTTACGAGAAGGCAGTCGGGATCTCGAAGGTAAGCTGGCACGGCGTGTGTCGATTGCTCTTGAACTTACAGTCTTGTAGATTTTTCTTGCTGTTGTTCCTTTCTTTCTTCTCCTCTCCCCTTCCCTCCTCACCTTTCTCCTCCTCTTCTTCTCCCTCTCCCAACTCTCCCCCTCTTCCTCTATCCCTTTCCTCTCCTGTCTTCTTCCTTCTCTTTCGCTTTCTCCCTTATTTTCTAGACTAAGATATTTTTCCTGGCTACCATTGCCCACCTTGATTCTAAAATGAGTTTTCTGAGCCTCTCTCTTGTCCTGATACCTACCAGGGATGGGTCAGCATTCTGATTTCCCTACCTTTGTGTCTAAACTGGTACCCAAGGAGCCCCTCATCATTGACTGCCTGAATGGTAGATTTTGCTCGTGGGAGATGAGTTGAATGAGTGGCTTTGATTTCCCTTTTCAGCTGACTTAATGCTTCCTTCATTGGGTGCCTATTGTATTATAAGCTTGTGAAAGGGGGAAAGACCTCCCTCAGCCATTATACTCTTGCACAGGACACAGTCTTGGCTCCTAGGACCCATGTCACAGGACTCACAACTGCCTGCATTTCCAGCTCCTTGGGTGTGGGTGGAGGGGGTAGCATCTGCATTCATGTGCACATATGCACCTCCACACAGACACATAACTATACATACATAATTTAAAATAAATCTTGAAAAACAACTGGCGGGCATACATGTTATTCACATACACTCTCAGGGTAGGTGTGTTCTTCCTGTGGCTGCCTGGGGACATTCGTTTGGGTCCTACATTTCAGTCACAGAGATGGCCACTGTGTACAAATGTCAGAACTCCACTGTGTTGAAATGCCACCCACGAGTTAAAGTTAATCTGTTTTCTTCTCGGATTTGCTCCTCCATGAGTTCTAGAAGCTCATACATCAGTCCACTGTGCCCACCATGGTTAGCATGGGCGCAGAATGAGCTCTCCAAGTGAAGCCCCTCCCATAGTTGATGGCATGACCAGTGCTCTCCCAAAATTAGTTCCTTGATCTCAAATGCCCGATAAATTTGTGTTCATGTCATACAAATGTCATACATGTAGTCTTTGAAACGGTGTCATAGAGCACCAGCTTTTGTGAACAGGTACTGCACTTTTACAGGTGTTCATACTTCATGCTTAATGTCAGGGAATGTAGACACTACGCAGATTTCAAAACCCTTTCTTCTTTTAAATAAGAAATTATTTATTGTTGGTGGGTGTGTGTGTGCAGGTTGCATGACACCTGTGGAGGTCAGAGGACATCTTTGTGGAGCTGGATCTTTCCTTCTACCTTTTTATGGACTTCAGGGATCTCACTGAGATCATCAGACGCTCCTAACCCATTCTAAAGGGTTACAGTGCAAAGTTGTCAAATCAGCGGTCATCCAGGTCCTAGCCCAGTCCCCAAGGTCACATCTCGGTTAGGTAACTCAGCTCGATGTTAGGTATCTTACTCCTGATGTTAGGTATCTTTTCCCACTGTGTGTGCATACCCTGACGGATGCCAATATGAACTGATATTTTAAAAATAATTCTTAGTTAGTCTGATGCCTATTAAACATACTTCCCTATAACTTACTACTAGGTCTTTGTGTGGTGCTGTTGACTGGTACTGTTTTTGTGACAGAGGCTCCTTGAATCCTGAGTATACACCATAGATGAAAGCTCTTCGTGGATCTGAAAGGTGACCTCACTCTGTTTTCTTCAACATCTCTCTCTCTCTCTGCAGCTTGGTAGCACTTCGTGTCTGTAGGATCGGAACTTTGCAGAATATAGAGCGCAGGCGGCCACGAGCCCAAGAGAACATCTACATTATTGAAGATGGTCCTCCTGTCTGAGATTAAGTTGCAGTAGAAGACAGCAATGAGATATCACCAAGCTGGACACCCACTTTAAGCTCCAGGATTCTTTCCTGTGTTGTTTCATGGGGAGTTCCTGCTTTCCAGCAAGAGTAGAAAAGATGGCCCTTTCGCTGTCTGTCCCTACTCTCACTGTTTAAATGATGTCCGGTCTCTGTTCACAGCAGAACTTTTTCTCAAACATGCTCGCTTTAACATTTGGGGATTCCTTTAGATCCCACGATTCTTTTTTTATATATATATATTTATTTTTCCATTCAAAAATTTCCACTTCCTCCCCTCCTCCCATTCCCCTCCCGTTCCCCCACTTACCTTCCTCCCTCCCCCTCCAGTCTTAAGAGATGGCAGGGTACCCTGCCCTGGATCCCATGATTCTTTTGTCCATGAAAGAGAAATCATTGATAACGCAAGAATGGTTTCCTATTTTGGTTGCTAAAACCATCCAGCAGAGAGGACTAGATTTAAAGGAAAAAAAATAAAATAAAACACAAGCAAGGCAGGTGATATTTAATTTAGAAACACTTCATAGCCGGGAGGTGGTGGCGCACACCTTTAATCCCAGCACTCAGAAGGCAGAGGCAGGCGGATCTCTGGGAGTTCGAGGCCAGCCTGGTCTAGAAGAGCTAGTTCCAGGACAGGAACCAAAAGCTACAGAGAAACCCTGTCTCGAAAATCAACAAAAAAAAACTTCATAATAATGTCATGTCTAATTATTATAACTCAAAATGTCACTTAGCCTGACCGTCTGCAAGTGGCTCTAGTCATGGGAGTGCCTTCATAGATGAACAAAAGAGAGTCTAATATCACCATTAGAGTTGTGTATACTATCTCAAGGATCTTGAAATATAATGTGTTGTTATGTGGTTGATCTTAGGATAAGGATGGGTGTTTCATATCAGGAAAGGTTTCTAAGGTGAGAATGGACCAGGCAGACATCAGGGAAGAAGATAGTGGACCAAGGGATTGAGGTCATCAGTGCTGTTTCCCCATAGTCTGACTCGGTGCCCAGTGCTCCTATTCTCACTGCTGGGCTCTGAATCAGGAGCTGGAAGGAGGCAATGCAGAGATGAAGGGGAAGGGGGGGCAGGACACAGGCTCTGCCTGGGAGAAGTCCTACTCCAGGTGTGACAGAGTTGGGACTAGCACCGGTTTCATTCAGATTTCTAAATTTCTAATTGTTGTCAAGTCATATTTATATTTAAATTATTTAAGAAAGAAAAAGCATTTTCATAGTCAATCAGTTCATCATAATCAATGAAATATTGGGTTTTGCTGGAGTTAACAACGGCTCTTGTGTTGGTATATTCATTGCCACTTTGGTTGTAGAGAAGAGCAGATTTGCTAGAGGGTTTTAATTTCTTTCAGTTTGAGTAAGCCCTGACTCCAGATAGAGACACTCAGCCCATAGGAGAGCAGGGTGGGTCTCAGTCCACATTCCACCGCTGCTCTACTGAGTTCTAGGAAATGAGTCTGTGTCTTATGGGGGTTCCTTGGGAAGGTCAGATAAGAAAAGTTGCATTGAAGGTTTTCTGAGTGGGATTTCCTTGTCTGCTCTAAAAAATGATTATTCAAATCACTGTGTTTTCTTTGTCTTATATTTGAGGCACTTATACATCAAAGCAGGGCTTTCGCTTCCTGCCTGTTTCATGATTTTTCTCTGGTGACTGCAGGGTTCTGCGGTTTGATGCCTGCACTGTTCTTAAGTCTTCCTAAAGATGTGTGACAGACATGAAAGGGACTGGAAGTCTGTCTGCCTGTTCCCCAAACTTGCTTGCAGTCAAACACAGTGCATTCTTCGAAACTGAATGTTTGGGACTCAGTGGAGAATAGGGCATACACACATGAATGAAAACAAGACCTGGGCTCTAATCCTAACACTGAGTGGAAACAGTTGGGTAACTTGTTTCTGAGTTTCTATTTCTCTCCATCAATTTGATGTTAATGTTTCCACACCGACCTTGATGTATTGTGATCGTTGCAATGAAATGTTACTCATGAGAGTCTCTGAGGAATTGTGGGGATGGCTCATAGCGAAGAGTGTATTCTGCCCTTGCAGAGAACCTGAGCTGGGCTCCCAGCACTGACAGTAGGAGTTTTATATCTGCCTGGGACTCCAGCTCTAGCGGATGTACCACCTCCCTTCTGGCCCTGTGAGCACATACTGGTACAAAAATGCAAATAAATCTTAAGAAACGAAAAATAGTTCTTTGAAGATGGAAAACCTACAGAGTGTAAATTTCCTCCCAGTAGGTTTCATAATAATAAGAGATCAGGAGTTTGTGCTCAATAAATAACTTAACTTTTGTTACATTCATAGACCTCTTACATGATCTCTTTCTTTAAAGAATTGTTTTCCTTTGAAATACTTAATGTTTGGTAATTTTCTCATACTATAGGAAAATTTGTTAATTTGGGATTAATAGGATAGAAGGAGAGGAATTTAATGTAAAAAAAATCCCCGTGTTTTGGATTTCAGCTTTACCTTGTTTTGCTTCCTCCCCCCCCCCAAGACAGGGTTTCTCTGTGTAACAGTCCTAGCTGTCCTGGAACTAGCTCTTTAGACCAGTTCCAGTCTGTTTTTGTTTTCTTGAAACAAGATCTTGCTAAGTAACCTCTACTGTCCTGAGATTTCCTTCTGTAGATTAGGCTAGCCTGGAATTCGCAGAGTCCCACCTACCTCTGCTTTCTGAATGCTGGGACTGAAGTTGTGTCCTGCCTGGAACAAGCCTTATTTGATCATATTGAATGGTGTTTCAATATTGATCTCTCAAGACACACTTGATTCCATTACCTGCACCCTGCCTTGGAAGAAGATAGTTCCAACACTTGATTGTATGCACATTCATTAATAAAATGCGGTGTTTGGAGGGTAGACTTATGGCTCAATGGTTAAGCATACAAGCTGCTCTTCCAGAGGCTTTGGATAGATCTCTAGCACCTACAAGGTGACTTGCAGTGATCTGAACTCTATCCCCAGGGGATCAGACACTTTCTTTATGAATCCATGGAAATTTCAAGTCTGTGATTCACAGGCATCCATGCAGGCAGAACACACATATAATCCATTGATAAAATAATAATTAAAAATAAAAGCACTGTTTCTTTGAAAAATGACTTGCCATTTTTTTTCATGTTCACCAGTTCATTGGAGCTAGGCATTTTCACTTGCTGTATGGAATATTCACAGTTTATGTACAAATATATCAAAGGTTGTCAAGGGAGCTGGGGAGATGGCTCAGTGGATAAAAGGATTTTCCCAAGAATGAGGACCTGAGGTTGAATATGAGAAAGAACCCATGTGAAAAGCAGGATATGGTGTCAGGGTCCAGCCTCAACAGTGTTCTCATGTTCCAGGCTTGGGGCGTGTGGATTAGAAATGCCAGACAGACAGAAAGAGATACAAAAGAAATGCAGAGACATAGGACAGAACTGGGGGGGGGCAACCCAGTGAATAGTGAATACTCTCAGGCCCCCACAATATGGTTGTATATCTGTAACCACAGCCTATGGGGAGAAAAGACACAAAAGCAAAGGCATGGGTATTTCTCTGCACTAGAAATATTATATCAGGTTAGCCAGGCATGGTGGTACATGCTGTTAGTCTCAACAGCTGTGAGGCAAAAGCAGGTCTCTCTCTGTAAGTTCAAGACCAGCCTGGTCTACTTAGTGAGTTCCAGGTAGCCAGGGCTACATAGAAAGACCCTATCTCAATATTTATAAATGTGTGTGTATGCCTGTGTGAGTGTGTGTGTGCCTGTGTGTGTGTATGTTTGAATGTGTGTGTGTCCATGTGTGCCTGTGTGTGTGCATGTGTGAGTGTGTGCCTGTGTGTGTGTGTGCCTGTGTGTGTGTGTGTGTGTGTGTGTGTGTGTGTGTGTGTGGTGCGTGCTGGATGAGGTTGAATGAGATGACAGGCACACATGTTGCCACCCTGGCCTAGGATTCTGCGTAAGTCACAAATTATCCAAGCCCTTTGATTTCTGTTAATCTCTGCCTCTCCTTCTGTCCAAGAGGTGGCCACTGAGACCTCTAGATTTCCTGTCTCAGAAATTGCCCTCCTGCCTCTATAAAAATCTTGAATATTCACAGATCTGGCCAAATAAGTAAAGAAAAATGTTTACTACTATTATAATTTTATTAAAAATAGCCATTTAGTCCATGTCTTACATAAAACTTTTACAAATATTAGAGTTCAATTAGTCTCTTTCTCTCTCTCTCTCTCTCTCTCTCTCTCTCTCTCTCTCTCTCTTTGTATATATGTGTGTCTGTCTATCTGTGGTGTATGTGTCTAGGTGCCTGTGTGTCTATGTGTCTGTGAGTGCACTTGCCATCAAGGGCATATGAGATAAAAAGACACCTTGGAGAAAGCAGTTCTTTCTTTCTATCGTGTGAGTCCTTGGGAATGAACTCAGGTCTCAAGCAAGTGTCTTTATGCATAGAACCATTTTGCTGACTGTTACTTAAACCTTAGCTTAAAAATGCTTAATGAGAAATGACTCTATTTTAATTAGATATTAAGTATACTTAGTGAAATGAATTGTTGTCTTCATTATTTTCTGATTTACTCTGGGCTGGCACTTTAGCTTATATCAGAACTAAAGGATTGATAAAGTAAAATCAGGGTCCTTTCTAGTTGAATGCAGACCATCACCTTCCTCAGATGTCAGCCGCATAAGAAGGAGCTCAGTTCTTTCTAGGGCCAAGGTTGGAAGCTGTCCCAGGAGACAAAGGAAACAGAAGAAGCTGATCTCAGGGCACATCGATCAGGGAGGTTAATCTCATCTCATTTCTGGGTAGAGTTATGCTCTTAAATTCTATGAAACTCTTTTAATTTTTCTGAAATGGGAGAGGAAAATAGGTTAAGTCCCCTCCCATCATGTCATATAACTCACAAGCTACGTCTTGTAAGAATTCAATAAGAAAATGAGACCATAATGGTTAGTGTGTTCTCAGGGTACATTAACCCCTACCTTTGATACTGTCAAATATGCCAGAAGGCAGAATGAGAAAATGGTTCAGTACTGCAGCAAGAGTAACCTGGGTCTTAAATCCAGATCTTTCTATAACATACACATACACACTAATTGAAAAAGTAAAAATATTTTTTAATTTATGAATACATCAATGCTTACAGGAAAGTACAACAACACAACCTCTCTGTGTGGGTTTCTTTTTCTTTTTTTCTCTTTTTTTATATTTATTTATTTATTTATTATGTATACAATATTCTGTCTGTATGTATGGATGCAGGCCAGAAGAGGGCACCAGACCTCATTACAGATGGTTGTGAGCCACCATGTGGTTGCTGGGAATTGAACTCAAGACCTTTGGAAGAGCAGGCAATGCTCTTAACCGCTGAGCCATCTCTCCAGCCCCTCTGTGTGGGTTTCTACATTGTTTTCTCGGGTGCCTCTTTTAAACACTGAACCATGCCTGGGCTTCTAGAACTGGGGTTTCTCCTTACAGTGCTCAGCACACACAGCTATTTATCTATTTGAACAAATAACTTCGGGTCTGAAGGTGTAGCTCAGTGGGTAAAGTGGCTTTTGTAGCACACAGGAAACTCCAGTGTCTCATACAACCATAATTGCAGCACTCTGGAGGTAGAAGCAGGAGGATCAGAAGTTTGGGGTCATCTTCAGCTACACAGCAAGTTCCGGGCCAGGGTGGGCTGAGGGAAAACCTGTCTCTTGAAAAACAAAAAACAAACAAACAAAAAAAAAGAGCCAGTTTGGTTGTACTTGGAGGCCATCACCACGTTGAAGATCTAAATACTCCCAACAGCCTAAGAACTCACATGCTTCCCTGATAGTGAAGCTGAGTATAGTCTCAGTTCTCAGAGGACAAGGGCTCAGGCACTGGAACTGAACGCTTTAGAGCAGCCGTTCCCACAAACACAAATGGGGGGAGCACACTGACTGGGAAGTGACCTTTGAGGTCTGTTCTGAAAGAAGAAAATGTGTCACCTCTGTCGAGACCTAGCAGCAAAAAGAGAGGAACAGAGAACCCCAATAAAGATCTGTGTGGATGTCAAAACCAAAACTCTAACTAGAACAAGATGGTGGCTCCCAGTAAAGTGTCAGAGGTAAGCTGAGGCCGGGTCCTAAGTTCCAGCAGGCTGCCCTGCCCAGAGTGTTCTTGTGACCAGAAAGAAGCAGGTGGAACCATGTGGAATATCAGATTACACAGTCTTTACCTGAACTTCCAAGATGGTGAGGTTGATGCACTTGAACAGGAATTTACTGTCTAAGGAAGGTGGCTGTCGTCTGTGTGGGGTGAAGTGATGACAACAGCAGAGAATTCCCTGAGGCCTGGAGCAGACAGGGCTTGGAGCCCCTCAGCCTCAGCACTGAGCCTACCTTCCACCACAGTTCAGTCAACAGCAGGTCAGGAGAGTTTGGCCAGGATATAGTGGTCAGCTTTGGGATAAGAAAACTGGTGAGCACTGAGAAGCCAGAAGGATGGAGATCCTTGTGAGTTTGAAGATAGTCTGGTCTATATAGAAAGAATAAGTTAGCCTAGCCTATCTAAAGAGTTTGATATAGTAAGACCCTATCTAGAAAGAGAGAGAGATCGAGACAGAGACAGAGAGATAGAGTGAAGGAACAAAGGGAGAAAGGAATTGTTCCATCCCTAGTAGATAAACAGGATGAAATAAAAAGATTTTTAGTTTAAAGGTCTATATTATTTTAAATAATTTTTTATCTTTTTAAAATGTGTTATATTAATATAAGTAGGGAGGGATGAGTGTATGTACATGCATCATGTGTATGGATGAGCCCACAGGCACCGAGAGAGAGACTTGAATCCTGTAGAACTGTAGATAAATGGGATGAGTTGTCCTGTGGGTGCTGAGAACCTAACCAGGATCCTCTACAAGAGCAGGAAGTACTCCTAACCATGGAGCCATCTCTCGGGCCTTAAAGTTCTATATGTACGTATCATTTGAGTATTTGAGAAGACTCACCAATGCATTAATACATGTTAAATGGAGGCTCTACTTTCGTACTGTTTTCATTTCACTGTGAATGTGCAAGTGTGTGTTTGTGCTGGGATGTGAACATAAACACACAGGCCAGAAGAGGGTGTCTGGTGTCCCCTTCTTTTCCTCTGCCTCGTCCATTGAGTCGGGATCTCTCCCTGAATCTGGACCTCATGTTTTCTCAGTAAACTGGAAGCCATAAGACTACAATTCCCCTCTGCTCCCCTTCCCCCATTTCAGGGCTGGGAGTCTGGTGTTCTTGGGGTGGTGTCTCCTTAGGTGGGTGCTGGGATGCTCAGTTTTGCCTCCATGATCACACAGCAAGTACTTCTAACTGCTGAGCCATCTCTCAAGCCCTATCGCCTGTTTCTTTTTAGTATGTGTAGTGAAAAATTAAAACTGCTTACATAACCCTCATTGGATTCATACCAGACAGTGCTGGTCTAGATGTACAAAGCAATCAGGGGAGTCTAATGCTCAATGAAGGGAGAATGAGGAAAGCCCAGTGTTTAACTTAGACTCTATTTGTGTAAGTGCAGCCTGGCTGGTCTTTTGTTTATTTGTTTTGAGATGAGGTTTCATGTAACCCAGGAATCTCAAGTCTCTGTAGCTGAGCCTGGTCTTAGACTCTCCATCCGCTCTAGTTCTGGGGCACCAGAATCCATGGTTGTCTTTTCTTCTGTATGTCTTATTTTTTAGTATTTCAGGATAGATGAGCATAATCTTTACATGTTATCTATTTACTTAGCTAATTTATTTATTTATACAACTGGCCTGTATCCCCACCCTTGTTTTGGGTTTTGGTTTTTTGGGGCGGGGTCTTGTTCTGTAGACCAGGCTGACAGCACATTAGCAATCTCCCTGCCCAGTACTGGATTTTCACTCACGTGTTGGCATTTTATATCCAACTAAAGTATTCTCACTTAAGAAACTAATCCAAGGACACCCCCCCCCAACTTAGAAACAGGGCTCAGTTAACAGTATTATGCCAGTTTCTTCATTTTGATCAAGGTTCCGTGGTGTGCACGGTGCTGGCATTAGAGAAAACTGGATGATTACAGGGACCCTTGTGATTTTGACTCAGATTCAAATTAGGATAAAAAGTCAAATAACAGTAATAAGGAAATAAATAATCCAAGGAGATCTGTATCTTCCCAGAACACTGTAAGCAGTTAGCTTCCAGCAGGCTGCCCTGCCCAGAATGTCTTGTGACAGCCTGACTGGAAAGAAGCAGCTAGAAGGGTGTGGATGTCAGATTTAGAGTCTTTACCTGAACTTCCAGGATGGTGAGGCTGCTGTTTGTGTATTGGGAATTTTTAGCCCGAGGAGGATGGTTGATGTCATTGTTGGAAGAACAGTGAAAACTGCAGAGAATTCCCTGAGGCCTGGAGCAGACAGGTCTTAAAGCCCCTCACCCTCTGCACTGAGCCTTCCTTCCATCACAGCTCAGCCAACAGCAGGTCAGGAGATTTTGGCTAGGATCTAATGGTCAACTTTGGCACAAGGGAATTTTCTCGAGCCCAGCAGAGGTGCCGATGCACAAATCTATTATAGAACAATCATGTAGGAAAAAGTCTTCCTAGAACTGCCCAGTTCCTTTTACTTTTTTGCCTGTTTGTTTTGTTTTTCAAGACAGGGTTTCTCTGTGTAGCTTTTGGAGCCTATCCTGGAACTCCCTCTGTAAACTAGGCTGGCCTCAAAGTCACATAGATCTGCCTGATTCTTTTTTCTTTTTACTGAAGAGTTTTCTGTGCAAGCTCAGCTCACAGCTGAGCAGTGGTGACATCGGTATGTCACAGATGGCAGGAGGGAGATACAGGGATGGTCATGGCAAGGATGGTTGTAACAGCACATGTTTGGCAGCATGCTAAATGTCTACAGTCAGAAAGCAGGTAATAAATGTGATGCATTCGTGATATAAACCATGAGCCTGAGTAATCATCTGGGTACAGAATGCCAGAAGTCACATGCTACTGAGAAAATCAAGTGCAGGTTCGTGCACACAGTAGGCTTCTGTGTGTGTGTGTTTGTGTGTGTGTGTGTGTGTGTGTGTGTGTGCACAGTAGGCTTCTGTGTGTGCACACCATGTCAGGGGGCAGCAGTGTGAGGAGAACTTTTTAATGTTTGGCCTCAAAGTGATCAGCATGAACTGGTAAGAGTGTGGAAAGGGAGTTGTGGTTTCATGCCCATTTGATATGGCTGACTGCTTTCTTACATAGATGTGCACATACAAATGTATTGAAAGGAACTAATGTTGAACATTAAAGAGACCCCAGCAGTTTGAAATGCACCTGCTTCTTATTTGTCAAGTGTTTTGTTCACTGTATTGTAGTGATTCGGTCACCTAATCCTTGGCTAATGACCAGACAACTAGCTTAGATCCCTGATCTAAAAATGGCAACAATGGCCTTTTTTTCCCCCTGAGTGTTGACTCCATTGGTTCTGGCTTTTATTTTCAAAGAGCTGTTAACACTTATTCTCTCTGAGAACCAAGATTCTGCATCTGGGAGGTGGGGAGTCAGGGACACACAACACATGGAAACTGAGAGACACGCAAGTTCCCATGCTCCACGTCAGACCAGTGGAGGCAGGCACTTTAGGGAATCAGCAGAGGTTGCCCACCCTGGCCTCAAACTCACTGCAGTTCTGGCACAGACTCCTCAGTACAGGGATTAAAGACAGTTATCACTTTCCGGACTTCTCATTTGTTTTCTAAGCGATGGTGTTATCACTCAGGCTAGCCTGGAACTTGCTCTGTAGTTCAGTCTGGTCTCTAGTTGGGGATCTTCCTGTCTCCACCTGCCAAGATCCCAGGTTAGAGGCATGGGCAATCATAGTAAGTGTCCAAACAGACTCTTGGCTTCCTCTGGTGACAGAGAATCATTGGCACCGTCAATCCTTCTCCCAACAGGACAGCCAGAGTTCCCTCTTTAATTCTATGATGCATTACCAACAAAAATGGACCCACCCCCTCACCATCTAACCCCCCTCTCCTCTCTGTGTAGGGTCTTTGGAAGATGCATTTATAGTCAGGTCAGTAAGAATGCATACTTGCCCTGTGACTACAATCATACATACCACCTGCCCATGGGACATCTGTGCATGTGTGCTGGGACAAGGGACCCTGTCCTTCTTCATGGTGTGTCAATTGGGTGCCTGCCACTGATGAAAGAAATGTGACATATCAGAAATACAAAAGATACCAGCTAAAGGGGAATTTCCTCAAAGGAGATGTGTCCCTGACCATAGAGAATGTGACTCTAGCTGACCGTAGGAACTACTGCTGCCGGGTACAATTCCCTGGTCTAGGAAACGTGAAATTAGACATCAGACCAGGTGAGGAGACCTTTCCATGTTCTCTTTGTCCATAGAATCACCAGTGGGTCATGATACCATAATAAATAATATGGATTATTATCACCTCTGACTTCCTTAGCTATAGTCCTGGGGGTGGCATGGGAAGGCCCGGGATGAAGAGGCCTCATCTGTAAAGGCCAGTGATGTACCTGCCATGTACTTGCAAACTCAAGGACACAGTATAGAGAAGGGGACAAAAGGCCTAGACCATAGAGAGGTTCAAGACCCTGTCTTATTGTTAGGTCACATGAAGAATGTCACAGCAAGAAGTGCTCAGGCCCTGCCTCCAAACAGGAGCATTATCATCTCTGTAGTTATTGTCTGAGTTCTTGTTTTCCACATCTCCTCCCCAGGTGTAGACAGCACTAGGAACCCCTGGGTTGTACAAGTTTGTGGTGGGTGTGTATTTCTGCACGCTCTGTTGTTTGAAGACTTGTAGCACATGGGCTAGCAATGTGATTCAGGGGTAGACTGCTGACCTTGCATGCAAGAGACTAGGATTGAAGGTGCCTACCACATTGCCTGGCCAACCAAGCCTTTTCAATCATATTGGAATGAGGAAAAATATTTTGTGTTAGATTTCTTGTAGGCAGACTTTTCTTGCCTGTCAGCTGATCCCCAAATAACCACACAGACACTTAATTATAAACACTCAGCCGATAGCTTAGGCTTGTTTCTAGCTAGTTCATATAACCTAAATTAATCAATTTCCATTAATCTATATACTGTCCCGAGGCTGGTTTATCTCATGTATGTACTTCCCATCCTGTTCACCATGTCTCATGGCATCTCCTCGGGTTCCTCCCTTCTTTCCAGCATCCTCGTAGTCTGGCTCTCCTGCCCAATCTCTTCTTGCTCAGCTACAGGCCAGTCATCTGTTTATTAACCAGTGAGAGTCATACACATTTACAGTGTACAGAGACTGTTCCACGCAATTTCTCATTAGTCCATTCCCTTCTCTGGATCTCTGTCTCTTCTTCCATCCGAGGGCGATCACCCAAACCTCTGGATTTTCTGTTTCAGAAAAATAGTTCCTGCTTCAAAATTAATTTTGGATATCCTCAGTTTTACCATGTAAGATTTGAACATCATTTCATTTAAGAAGATAGTCAGTTATCCATGTCTTCTTGAGGGGGAATCTCCCTAGAATAAGCACTTGAGGGCCAAGAAACAGAAGGCAGGATACAGCACTGATGAACCAAAGCCTGGTTGGCTCCCAAAAGGCTTCATTGCTAAGTCCAGTTGGAATTTTCATTTTATCTACTTTCTCTTATCAAAAATAGTCTTTTCCATACAATCGACTCTGATTACTGCCCCCCTCCCCAAACTCCTCCAGATCCTTCCCATTTCACCTCTAGTCCAAATCCACATCATTTCTTTCTCATTAGAGAACAACCAGACATTTAAAGAACAATAACAATAACAACAAAAAACCACAATACAAACTGGGCAGACAAGCAAGCAAGAATTTACAAAAGCTCGTGTGACAGTCAGCAGTCAAGGTCACTGTCAAGGCCAATGACACATTGTTTCAGCTGTTTCTCCAGACTGTTCTGTTGCAGGTAAGGAGTGCAGTCATTCTTGACAAATAGTACAAATGGTGCTTTAGGTAAATCACTAAATAAATCCGTTGGCATTTAACCATTGGTCTTTTCCACCTTAATCTACTTTATTCTTTAAATTTTTAAAATTTATTACACTTTAGTGTTTAGCATGCACACACATACATTGTTGTATGTGTGTGCATGGATATGCATGGATGTTTGTGCAGGTGTGTGTGTGTGTGTGTGTGTGTGTGTGTGTGTGTGTGTGTGTGTGTGTGTACAGTTTCAATGGAGAATATGTGGAGATAAGAGGACAACTAGGTTAAACCAGCACTCAGAAGGCAGAAAACTTATATAGAAATGATTACTGCCTTGAAAAGCAGATCTTACCAACAAACTGTTAATGAAGATACTAATACCACAGCTTTCTTAACTCTTACCAAAAGTAAATATTTGATTGATTTGGCAAAATTGATTCACTATGAAATTTCTTTGTCTTTCTGAAATAAATTAGATATAATTTATTTATGATCTGGAGACAGTTATAAATTTAGAACTCTGAATGAAACCAATGGTAACTTCATATGCTGTTGCACTAACATAGGACTTTTCTCAGGCAGAGCCTGTGTCCTGCTCCCCCGTTCCCCCTTCATCTCTCCATTGCCTCCTTCCAGCTCCTGATTCAGAGCCCAGCGGATGAGAATAGGAGCTCTGGGCACCAAGTCAGACTGCGGTGGAAACAGCACTGGTGACCTCAATCCCTTGGTCAACTATTTTCTTCCCTGATATCTGCCTGGTTCATACTCACCGTGGTAACCTCTCCTGACATAAAACACCCATCCTTATCCTAAGATCAAGCAGATAACAATGCATCATATTTTATATGTCATGAGCCATTAAAAAGCATAGAGACATTTAGGCTCCTTTCTGTTTATGTAACAGAGAAATTAAAACCTGTAGTTCCCATGACGTAAGTCATTTTGGAAAAGGTGAGGAAAAGAACTTTTTGAGTTACAATAAAATAAATAAAATATAATCACAAAGTACTTCTAAATTAAGTTTTGCCTTTCCTTTAATTTTTTTGTTTTTTTATTTTTAAATCCTAGTCCTCTCTTCTTGATGCTTTTAATAACTAAGATAAGTTATTTCCTGCATTACCAATGATTGCCTTTCATGGACCCAAGACTTAAGGAGTCAAAAAAAAAACCACAAGAAATTCTCAAGTATTCATGTTTGAGAGTGTATGTGTGGCAGGACTGGGTACTATATTAACAGTGACTATGCACATGAACACCTAGGGGACCACCTTTTGCCACTATTGCTGGCAACTAGGGACACCAGAAGAACTGACACTGAAAATAGTCCTGTAGCTTAATGGGTGTCCCTCGTGGCGATACCTAAACACTTTCATCTGCAGACGTGGAATGTTGTCAACTTAGAGGGCCACTGGGAGTTTATCCTGGCGTAGAAATTGTCTTCAATCGTGTAGACTATATCTTCGGTGGGGAGTTGCAGTGTACTCTCAAAAGCTTCATTCATATAAGCATGGAAGACGACTGAGCTAAAAAGAGAGTTGCTGAAAAAGATTAAAAAGGTCACTTTTCAGGTTGGAGCAGAGTTTTCGCTTATGATTCAGTCAGACTGGGTATTCATGAGTGAGTGCAGGAGCCCCATCCACAAAAACTGTAACAGGAAGTGAATAGCACCACACAGGGACCCGTTAGTAAAATCATAGAGACATTTGCTTGATAAACATCAGACACAGAAAGAAACATTTAACAAAGAAAGTTGATATTGGCATCCATTGGGATACTCATGTAATAGAACACAAAAGTCAAATATCTAAAAATACAGATACCTAACATCATAGGGAGTAACCTAATCAGGCTGTGCACGTGGGAACTGGGCTAAGAGCTGGATGACTGCTGTATTTACAGCTTAGGACTGTGGCCCTTTAGAAAGGGTTAGGAGGGCCTGGTGACCCATGCTAGATCCCTGGACCCACAGAAAGGCAGAAGGAGCGAACCAGCTTCACAAAGTTGTTCTCTGACCTTCACAGGTACCATGGAACCTGCGTGTGTGCACACAAACACACCACCACAACCTCCTACCACAACAAAAGATAAGTAAGTTATTGTTGAAAGTGCTTTTAAAATCTACATAGCATCTGCACACTCTTACGCTAACAGGGGAAATGTGTAAAGTAATGAAGCAGGGCTTTTCCACAGGAGCTGGTGGTCTGGGAAACAGTTGCAAAGTGTACAGTAAGGGGCACGCTCGTGTACACCACATGCACAAAACCATCAGGCACTGTAGGGAGAGGAACTAATGTTGGGAGAGAACTACTAGCGCTTCAAATCTGGCCTTTCCCGTTAGATGGGAGGGAGGGGGTTTACCCTGATAGTCAAAGTGGATTGCTATGTGAGCTTCTTAGAACTCATGAAGCAGCAAATCAGAAGAAAACAGGCTAACTTTAACTCACGGGTAGTGTTTAGGCAGAGTGGCGTTTTGTTGTCTGAACACTGGCCATCTCTACAACTGCAATGTAGAACCAATCAGTCACATCTCTACTGCTGAAATGTAGAACCAGTCAAGCACATGAAGAGTGCACGTGCTGTCATTTACAAAGAAGATGGGACCAAGTTTTGCTTTGTGTAGTTCAGTTTCACATGTACAAGTACAGAAACAACTTAGGGTCAGAAAGCTCAGATGAGCCAATGTGACAACTGACAGAAAGTGGTCTTGGACTTTTTTGTTTTGATCTTCATTTTTGTATTGTTTTAGATTTTATCTGGCCTTTCCTTTCCTTCCTTCCTTCCTTCCTTCCTTCTTTCCTTTCTTTGAAAGAAGGAGAACATAGCATTGGGTGGGTTGGGAAGTGGCATGACCTGAGAGGAGTTGGTAGAGGAAAAGGAACATGAGCAAAATATATATGAAAAAATCATTAAAATAAGTAAAGGAAAAAGAATGGGAGAAAGAAGAGGAGAAAAGAAAAGAAAGGAAGGAACAAGGAGAAATCCACAAGATTCCAAGCTCCAAAGCAATCGACAGAGCGTGACAACTTACACCTCTGGCTTCCTCTTCTTTCTCGTGTGTCTGCACTCTGAAATGGAGGGGGGCAGTTAGGTGGAGTTAAATTAAACATGTCATCAATAACATTCATGATCTTTTCTTCTAAGCAAGACTATTGTTTCTGTTTATAACTGAACCATTCCCTGGTAAAGTGGGAAGGCCATCTGTTCCTCCACCACACAGAAAGTCTCTCCTCTGCCTTTTCGGTGTGGTGCACTCACCCAGATACCATCCCTAACGTGCTAGAATGGCATTGATAAATTCTTCCACTGAAAGAAATGAAGTCTGGGGTTTGAAACTGGCTGCTGGAGATAAGCTAAACACCGACTCCCCGAGTGACCTGAGACACAAGGTCCTGCTAATGGTTTCTTCCATCAAGGACCGTTTTTAAAATGTCACTATAATGGCTTTGGTTCCTTCCACAATGTTCTTCAGAAGTATGCACCACCAAGGTATTCCTTACTCTCCACTTGCTGTTAAAGACCTAAAGATTCCCAGAAGTCACCCACCCTCAGGCGAGAATAAACAACTTTGGGCTAAGAAAGTGAACATATTTGTAGTATTTTACACAATTTATACTCCCCCTTTAAAAAAATTATCTTGCTATTTTATTCTAAGCTAGTTATAACCTATGATTCTTCTATATCAGTAGTCTGCATCCTGGGATTGTGGGTGAACACCCAATGGTCAGCTTAAATAATAATTATGAATAACCAAGTTCTAAATATTAGAGAGAAACTTCTTGATGTTTGACACATGTATTCTTATTCCCAAATTTTGAAACAGGTCAATAATGAGCTCATGTGTGGTATCTTGAAATGACAGTGACTGACATTCTTATATAGGGAATGGGCTAGACAGACAGAAACGCCTCTGCATTCCCACAAACCCTGTAGGAAAGGGTCAAGCAGGCCTGAGTGCCACTGTCGAAGAATTCTGTTCAGGGGTTAGTCGTGAAGTTTTCCCTCCAAGGCCCTATTTGCCTCTTCTATTAGAAATGCTCCAAAACATTCAACAGTATCATCACAGGGACAAAAACAGATCTGCAGGCTAGAAGAGAACACCCTATAGGTCTCACAATGGTCCCTTGCACTATGTTCCAGGTATAAAGATTTTGCTCTGCCAAAATTCCTTGGATTGTGTGACCATTTCCCAGGGAGTCCCATTCCCATCCCTAACAATGAGACCTTGATAAAGCTACTCACTTAAGATCATCAGGATGCCCGTGAGAAGCAACAGCCCAACAGACACGGAGATTCCGATGTAGAGGCCCTTAGTGGGGATCACCAGGGGGTGGGGTGTGGGGACCGCTTCCTAAGGAAACATCAATCATTGAAGAGATGCCAAATGAGATGAGCAGAAAACACAGCCCAGACCTCAACCTAGATTCTTTTCCTCCATTTTCTGTGGCTAATCTAGAATATGCAAGTATGTGTGTGGAGTGAGCGCCTTGATTCCCATCACTTGAGAGGCAGAGGCAGAAGATTATCTGAGAGTTCCAAGACAGCCTGGTCTACATAGCAGTTCTGGGACAGCCTGGTCTACATAGCAGTTCTGGGACAGCCAGGGCCACATAGAGAGATCACGCATTTAAATAAAATAGAATAGAACACCAGGTAAATCAAACAACCTGAGCTGGTACTAAGTTGTTCAACTCTAGAAAACAGAAATTTCAAAGTGTCTAGGAGAAGGAGGAAAATGTTTTCTCTGTGGTTTGAGGTGACATCATGGTTGCATATCTTGTGAGTGATTATATCTGCATTAATATTCAGTAGGTTATTCCTGTATTGAGAAAAACAGTGGCTCCTTTCTCAGTCGATGTTCTGACGTTCCCAGCCTGTGCTCAGCTCCTGAGCCTGGTCTTTCCTCAAAAATCGTAATTGTCTTGTAAAATTCTGGACTCTATGTTTTTCTTTTTCTTTCTTTCTTTTTTTCTTTGCTTTTGTTTTTGGTTTTTGAGACAGGGTATTACTTCTCACTACATAGTCACAGCTCTGCTGAACTCTCTGTATAGACCAGGCTGCCACTGAACTCACAAAGATGGGCCAGACTTTATCTATTTATGGCTGGGATTAAATCCATGGTCCAGCATGCTCAGCAAGATCTACAGCTTTTTATAAAAAATACTCAGATGAAACTGCTCCAATGCAGCCTGATTACCACCGTGTGATCAGACAGAAATGCAGAATCTCCCTAGTGCCTTGATGCAGGGGATCAGGGATCAGCACACACTGGAATAAGCAGGAGACAGGTGGGCAGCAGGTGAGACCTCTCTAATAGCTTGACACTAATCTACTAACTGTAAACTGAGCCCATGGATGGTTTAACTGCAAGGAAAGGGAGATCAGAGACCCGGTCTTTTTCCATGTATGAGCCTCGTCTCTGGAGTCACAATCCAGGCTCCTCTGTTTAGTCAGGGAGACCATAGACAAGTTCTGTGAGTGCTGTCTCTACGTCCTCAAACAACACGTTCAGTGGATTCCTGGGAAAGGGATTCTCAGGTCCTTCTTGACAAGCACTGTAGGTATATACAGTAATATGTGTTGGTTTTGAGACAGTATCATGTGTATTCTAACTGACCTGGTACTCACTATGTAGCCAATACAATGAACTTCGGCTCCCCCCGCATACACCTCCTGAGTACCTGGATCACAGATGACTTCATCATGCCTTCATAAACATTTACTTCATAACATTTTCCTGACTACGAATGGCAGCAATGACTATTCTTTCTCACACATCTTCAAATATTTTTTTCAACTTTTTCATGAGCTGAAGTCTAGAAAGTTGACTGACAGGTTCCAGATGTGTGCTGCTATTGCTAGGCACACCTGTAATCCCAGAACTTGAGAAGTTGAGACAAGAGGGTCAGGAGTTCTCGATCATTCTCAACTTCATGGAGAATTCAAGGCCAACCTGGTCTCCAGGAGACCCTGTCCCAAAAACAAGCAAATCCAAAATCTAGACACAGCACACAAGCACACAAGGTGTGTCTCTGTGCACTGTTCTCAATGCACCTAGAGCCAGATTGACAGCTTGTTCTTGTTTTGAGTTTAATTCTAAAGTGTTTCTTCTTGCTGGTAAAGTTGACTGTTCTGCAGTTAACCGAGCTCAGGTACAACTACACCATGCAAGGTTCTGCTAAACACAGCACAAGTCTGTTCAATTAGCAATCCTTTCGACATGGTGTGATGGCTTCTGATATTGTACTAGTATATGCAAATACGGTATGCTAATTTAGTCTCCTCTAGTTAATTCATTCTTGTTATTTTAATGTAACTTTTAAACATAGAAAATGAATCAATCTCTCTGTGTGTCCTTGCCTCCCTCCATTGCTTGTAAAATATCACTTATTGGGCATCGCTGACAAACTTGCCCATCAAAATAAACTTGACATTCTTTTTAGAGTCAAATTCTTCTCTTATTTTCATGGGATTTATCACATATATAATATTGTCTTGGTCTCTCTTGGATTGTTGAGACAAGTTCTCATGGTGGACTCAAGCTGACCTTGTAGTCCAGGCTATCCTTAAATTTAGTACCTCCTGTGTCAGCTTCCTGGATCCTACGATAAAGGAAGAAACAACTATGCTCGCCTCTTTTTCTCTTCTGTTTCTTCCTCTTCTTTTGAGACAAAAGTCTGTAAATTGATTTACAGAGTCTCTAAAGGCAACATGATTCCAGGAAGATAGAAGAGAATCTCGTTATTAACACAAGGAGGGATTTGCTTACAGTGTGATTATTCCAAGGGTGATGTGAAGATGTCACAGTTTCAGTGTAAACTGTTCAAAAAGAATGAAAATTGTCATTAGAATAATGTTATATGTTCATTATAGACACTACACATATTCATACCAACTTCTATGGAGGATTAAATGTTAAATAACATGATCAAAAACTATAGCATCAGACTAAATACCAGTATTTTGTTAAATTTATCTAGAAAGTTGTATATCTTAATGTTTCTGTTCCTCTCTCTCTCTCTCTCTCTCTCTCTCTCTCTCTCTCTCTCTCTCTCTCTCTCTCTCTCTCTCTCTCTCAAACATATACATGCCCAGGTTGTCTATAAGTTTGCATGGCATATAGCTGTATATGCAAAGGAAGGAGCAAGTTTTGCATCGATTATTCAATATCTCATGGAAAGCATTTGGGCTCATATTTTTAACATCAAATCGCTTTTGAATGGGTTGTTGATGAGAGTAACTTCTGAATAGTGACAATGTTATCTTTTTAAATAAAACACATATAAAAGAAAAAAATTAGGTGAAGCAGAGTACTTAAATTTGGAACAGCCTAAGGTCCCACCTTCTCTCTACTTCCATATTAGCTGAAGATTCTAAGTGCACAAAGGCCGTACACACACTGAAACATCAGGATGACTCTACTCAGAATGAGAGGAACTACCACGACATCCGAACAGCTTGTGCATTCTTATCTAATGTGTAAGTTTGCCTTGGCCTGGATCAGAATTGCTTCAGAAATCACCTCTACTATCACTCACAAGTGGATGTGCCACACATGATGTGAGGGTTGGGATTTCGTGTGGCAGGAGAGACACTGAACTTCAATCTGATTTTGGGGTGTTTCTGAGATACCTTTTTTGGAATTCTATAAGTAAAGAATTCTCATCCTGCTGAGTCACAGCGATAAACAAATGGTTTACATCCTAACAGTGGGTGCCCAGTTTCATTTTATTCTTGAAAAAGCACACATCAGATGGTTATACATTTGTAATTTTAGCAAATGTCAGAAATATCTGCTGAAAGTGCGTGCGTACACACACATGCATACAAACACACACACACACACACACTCACACACACACACAATGCCCAAACAGTGAGTGGTACAGCTTCAGGTCTATGGGACTCCCAGTTCCTGCCAAAGCTGGCACTGCCAAGCATGAGTACATGTGGTTGGCCATGGCCTCCTGATTCTCACCTTCCATATTTACTCATTGGGGGCGCACTTCCAAGGAGCCAAAGGCAATGACTAGGATTAGGCACAATCTACAGTCTAGAATCTGTTTGTGACCTCGGATCTTAAATACGACTTTCCAGGTATAAGAAAAAGTGACTCAAATATTAAATAAATATTAAATTGAATAAATTAAATAAATATTAATTTCAACACTGACAGGCATGGTGGCAAACACCTTTCATCACTTGAAGAAGAAGCAGGAAGACCTCTGTGACTTCAGTCAACATCACAAGATCCATGACAGCCAAGTTGAGATCCTAGCTCAACAAAATAGAATTCAACTAATATCACTCTAGCTGGTCACATTATCAAGTCAGCTGATACTGCTCTTCTAAATCTCTGTTTTCTATAAAGTCAGGAACTTGTTCTCCAAACTCAGCCAATGAGCCAATCCCCTGATGCAAGCAAAAACTAAGTCTTGAAAAGTTTTGCCAATCTCAAGAGAGCCTCACAGTTCTCCAGTGTTTACAGCGGCCTGGAGCAAAATGGGTTCTCTCACAAATCCTTATGTTCTAAAATCCTAATCTAAAATCTAGGGCCCTCTGCAAACTCGGCTTGTAGCCCAGTACTTCAGAGTCCTCTTATATAAGTGAATACAGGACAAACTATCTAAACATAAATCTCAGAGCCTGTGGCTGGAGTTATGACCTCAGAGTCAGAAGAATCAGCTTCCAACTCAAGTGAACAGGGAGAGAGTCTGAGCCACTTTCTGTCTCCATAACTTCCACCATGAACTGTCTGTCCCTGTCACCATGAAAGAGGGACAGATCACAGCTATATAGGACACAAGTGTCTGAGAATTAAACACTGCATCATGAAGCATGTAGCATGCTGCCTGGTGCTCAGGAAACATTGAATGTCAATTTTACTACACTATGGCCTTGGCTGGATGGCCCAATTTCAGAATATATGAAAAGGGTTCGAGTGTGCCTACCAAGACACTAGTTCTCAGTCATTCTTTCTTTACTTTTTCATCAGAAAGTCATGCCCTGCTATCCCAGATTCCTAACTGATGGAGGAAGGTCATTGGCTAATAAAGAAACTGGCTTGGCCCATTTTATTGGTTAGAACATAGGTGGGTGGAATAAACAGAATAGAATGCTGGGAGGAAGAGGAAGTGAACTCAGACTTGACAGCTCTGCTCTCTGGAGCAGAGACGCCAGGCTCCGCTCTCCCAGGCAGCTCCGACCCAGGATGGACATAGGCTAGAATCTTCTCGGTAAGCGCACCTTGGGGTGCTTACACACCTTATTAGAAATGGGTTAGTCCAGGTGCGAGAGTTAGCCTAGAAGAGGCTAGATAGAAATGGGCCAAGCAGTGTTTAAAAGAATACAGTGTCCCTGTAATTATTTCGGGGCATAAGCTAGCCAGGTGGTCGGGGTGCTGGGGACGCAGCCCTGCCGCTCTTATTTCAACACCTAACATCCTCATCAGCTATCCTAGATCAGTGATCCACCTAAATCTGGCTAGTATCGAATCCCCGGAAAATCTCATATAGAGAGATGGGTGTCCTCCAGGTTCAAATTGTTACAGAACAGGTGGTGCACATACAAAGACTAGAGAACCATGGACAAAGTGAAGTCATTGTTTAGAACCCAATTAAGACTCCTTCACCTAGATCATACTTATGACTGTCTTGTTGTCTGTGTCCTACAGAGCTCTATGAGAAGGCCTCTGATTAATAAAACACAAATTTTACCTGGTTCGGAAGTCTGCCTGTCTACCGGTAGTGGAGAAGTAGAGGTAGAGATTGTGGTTGATTTTGGATTATTTGTGGGTATCCTTGTAGTAATTGTGCATTTTGTGGTAGTTGAGGGTCTCCTTGTAGTAGTTGTGGGATTGATCATAGTCAAGGTTCTCTGTGGAATAGTTGTGTGTTTTGTCATAGTTGCTGGTCTCTGTGGAGTAGTTGTAGATTTTATAGAAGGGGTGGGTCTTCTTGACGTGGGTTTGGGTTTTATGGTTGTTAGGGGTCTACTTGGAATAGATGTAGGTTTTATAGAAGGTGTGGGTCTTTGTGGAGTAGTCATGGTTTTTATGGTTGTTGATGATCTCCTCGGAGTAGTTGTGACTTTTGTGGTGGTTGAGGGTCTCTTTGTAGTAGTTGCGGGTTTTGGGGTAGACGAGGGTCTTCTTGTAATAGTTGTCAGTTTTCTGGTAATTGAGGGTCTCCCTGTAGTAGTTGTAGATTTTGGAGTAGCTGAGAGTATACTTGTAGTAATTGTGGGTTCTGTAGTAGTTGTGGGGTTTGTCATAGTAGAGGGTCTCCTTGTAGTAGTTGCTGGGTTTTTAGTAGTTGATGGTCTCCTTGTAGTAGTTATGAAAATTGTGGTAGCTAAGGGACTCCTTGTAGTAATTATGGGTTTTACGGTTGTTGGGGGTCTACTTGGAATAGTTGTGGGGATTATGGTAATTGTGGGTCTCCTTGGAGTAGTTGTGGGGTTTGTAGTAGTTGACAGTCTCTTTGTAGTAGTTGTGGGTTTTGTGGTAGCTGAGGGTCTCCTTGTAGCAATTGTGGGTTCTGTGATAGTTGATGGTCTCCTTGTAGTAGTTGTGGGTTTCATGGTAGTTGAGGGTTTCCTTGTAGTAATTGTGGGGTTTACAGTTGTTGGGGGTCTACTTGGAATAGTTGTGGGGATTTTGGTAATTGTGGGTTCTGTAGTAGTGGTGGGGCTTGTGGTAGTTGAGGGTCTCCTTGTAGAAGTTGTTGGGTTTATGGTAGATGATGGTCTTCTTGTAGTAGTTGTGGGTAATGTGGTAGCTGAGGGTTCCCTTGTAGTAATTGTGGGTTCTCTGGTAGTTGAGGGTCTCTTTGTAGTAACTGTAGGTTTTGCAGTTGTTCGGGATCTACATGGAATAGTTGTGGGGATTGTGGTAATTGTGGGTTCTATAGTAGTTGTGGGGCTTGTGGTCGTTGAGGGTCTCCTTGTAGTAGTTGTTGGGTTTATGGTAGATGATGGCCTCTTTGTAGTAGTTGTGGGTTTTTTGAGGATCACCATGAGGTAGTTTTGGGGTTTGTCAAAGTAGAGGTTCTCCCTGTAGTAGTTATGGGGTTTGTTGTGGTAGAGGGTCTCCTTGTAGTAGTTGTTGCGTTTATAGTAGTTGATGGTCTCCTTGTAGTAGTTGTGGGGTTTGTGGTAGCAGAGGATTTCCTTGTAGTACTTGTGGGGTTTGTCATAGTAAAGGGTCTCCCTGTAGTAGTTGTTGTGTTTGTAGTAGTTGATGATCTCTTTGTAGTAGTTGTTGGTTTTGTGGTGGCTGAGGATTTCCATGTAGTAGTTGTGGGTTTTTTGGTAGCTGAGGGTCTCCTTGAGGTAGTTATGGGGTTTGTCGAAGTAGAGGGTCTCCCTGTAGTAGTTATGGGGTTTGTCGTAGTAGAGGGTCTACTTGTAGTAGTTGTTGCGTTTGTAGTAGTTGATGGTCTCCTTGTAGTAGTTGTGGGGTTTGTGGTAGCAGAGGATTCCCTTGTAGTACTTGTGGGGTTTGTCATAGTAAAGGGTCTCCTTGTAGTAGTTATGGGGTTTGTCGTAGTTGAGGGTCTTCTTGTAGTAGTTACGTTGATAGTTAATGTTCTTTTTGTAGTAGTTTTGTGGTTTTGTGGTGGCTGAGGATTTCCATGTAGTAGTAGTTATGGGGTTTGTCATAGTAGACGGTCTCCTTGTAGTAGTTGTTGTGTTTGTAGTAGTTGATGGTCTCTTTTAGTAGTTGTTGGTTTTGTGGTAGCAGAGGATCTCCTTGTAGTAGTTATGGGGTTTGTTATAGTAGAGGGTCTACTTGTAGTAGTTGTTGGGTTTGTAGTAGTTGATGGTCTCTTTTTAGTAGTTGTGGGTTTTGTGGTATCAGAGGATCCCCATGTAGTACTTGTGGGGTTTGTCATAGTAGAGGTTCTCCTTGTAGTAGTTATGGGGTTTGTTGTGGTAGAGGGTCTTCTTGTAGTAGTTGTTGTTTTTGTAGTAGTTGATGGTCTCTTTGTAGTAGTTGTAGGTTTTGTGGTAGCTGAGGATCCCCATGTAGTAGTTGTAGGGTTTGTCATAGTAGAGGGTCTCCTTGTAGTAGTTATGGGGTTTGTCATAGTAGAGGGTCTCCTTGTAGTAGTTGTTGTGTTTGTAGTAGTTGATGGTCTCCTTTTAGTAGTTGTTGGTTTTGTGATAGATGAGGATCCCCATGTAGTAGTTATGGGGTTTGTTGTAGTAGAGGGTCTCCTTGTAGTAGTTATGGGGTTTGTCGTGTAGAGGCCCCTTGTAGTAGTTGATGGGGTTTCTCATTGTAGAGGTGTCCTTGTAGAGTGTTTTGTTTGTAGTATTTGATGGTCTCCTTGTAGTACTTGTGGGGTTTGTGGTAGCAGAGGATCCCCTTGTAGTAGTTGTGGGGTTTGTTGTAGTAGAGGGTCTACTTATAGTAGTTGTTGCATTTGTAGTAGTTGATGGTCTCTTTGAGGTAGTTGTGGGTTTTGTAGTAGCTGAGGATCCCCATGTAGTAGTTGTGGGGTTTGTCGTAGTAGAGGGTCTTCTTGTAGTAGTTGTTGGGTTTGTAGTAGTTGATGGTCTCTTTGTAGTAGTTGTAGGTTTTGTGGTAGCTGAGGATCTCCATGTAGTAGTTTTGGGGTTCATCACAGTAGAGGGTCTCCTTGTAGTAGTTATGGGGTTTGTTGTGGTAGAGGGTCTCCTTGTAGTAGTTGTTGCTTTTGTAGTAGTTGATGGTCTCCTTGTAGTAGTTGTGGGGTTTATGGTAGTTGAGGATCTCCTTGTAGTAATTCTGGATTTTATGGTTGTTGGGAGTCTTCTTGGAATAGTTATGGGTATTTTGGGGATTGTGGGGTTTGGGGGATTATGGGGATTGAGGTAATTGAGGGGATTGTGGGGATTATTGGGATTGCGGAGATTGTGGGTCTCCCTGGAGTAGTTTTGGGGTATGCAGTAGTTGATGGTCTCCTTGTAGTAGTAATGGGATTTGTTGTAGTTGAGGGTCTCCTTTGAGTAGTTGTGGGTTTTGTGGTAGTTGAGGGTCTCCTTGTAGTAATTGTGGGTTCTTTGGTAGTTGAGGGTCTCTTTGTAGTAGTTGTAGGTTTCATGGTAGTTGAGGGTCTCCTTATAGTAATTGTGGGGTTTGTGGTTGTTGAAGGTCTCCTTGTAGTAGTTGTGGGGTTTGTCATAGTTGCTGGTCTCTGTGAAGTAGTTATGGATTTTATAGGAGGTGTCGGTCTTCTTGAAGTAATTTTGGGTTTTATGGTTGTTGAGGGACTACTTGGATTAGATGTGGGTTTTATAGGAGGTGTGGGTCTTTTTGGAGTTGTCATGGGTTTCATGGTTGTTGGTGGTCTCCTCAGAGTAGTTGTAGGTTTTTTGGTAGTTGTGTGTCTCCTTGGAGTAGTTGTTGGGTTTGTAGTAGTTGATGTCCTCCTAGTAGTAGTTGTGGATTTTGTGGCAGTTGAGTGTCTCCTTGTAGTAATTGTGGGTTCTGTAGTAGTTGAGGGTATCTTTGTAGTAGTTGTAGGTTTCATGGTAGTTGAGGGTCTCCTTGTAGTAGTTGTGGGTTTTGTGGTAGTTGAGGTTCTCCCTGTAGTAGTTGTATGTTTTGTGGTAGTTGGTGGTTTCCTTGTAGTAGTTGTGGATTTTGTAGTAGCTGAGGATCTCCATGTAGTAGTTGTGGGTTTTGTGGTAGTTGAGGTTCTCCTTGTAGTAATTGTGGGTTTTGTGGTAGTTGATGATTTCCTTGTAGTGGTTGTGGGTTTTATTGTAGTTGATAGTCTCCTTGTAGTAATTGTGGGTTTTGTGGTAGTTGATGGTTTCCTTGTAGTAGTTGTGGATTTTGTTGCAATTGATGGTCTCCTTGTAGTAGTTGTGGGTTTTGTGGTAGTTGAGGTTCTCCTTGTAGTAATTGTGGGTTTTGTGGTAGTTGCTGATCTCTGTGGAGCAGCTGTAGATTTTGTCATAGTTGAGAGTCTCTTTGGAATAGTTGTGTGTTTTGTCATAGTTGTTGGTCGTTGTGGAGTAGTTGTGGATTTTATAGGAGGTGTAAGTCTTCTTGAAGTAGTTTTGGGATTTATGGTTGTTGGTGGCCTACTTGGATTAGAGGTGGTTTTTATAGGAGGTGTGGGTTTTCTTGGAGTAATCAGGTGTTCTATGGTTGTTGATGGTCTTCTTGTAGTAGTTGTGGGTTTTGTGGTAGCTGAGGTTCTCCTTGTCGTAGTTGTTGGTTTAGTGGTAACTGAAGGTCTCCTTGTAGTACTAGTGTATTTTGTAGTAGTTGAGGGTCTTTTTGGAATAGTTGTAGGTTTTGTGGTAGCTGAGGATTTTCTTGTAGTAGTTGTGGGGTTTGTGGTAGTTGAGGGTTTCCTTGTAATAGCTGTGGGTTTTGGTGTAGCTGCGGGTCTGTTTGTAGTAGTTGTGGATTTTCTGATAGTTAAGGGTCTTCTTGTAAGAGTTGCGCATGTTATGGTAGTTGAGGGTCTCTTTGTAGTAGTTGTATATTTTGGGGTAGGTGAGGGTCTCCTTGGAGTCGTTGTGAGCTTTGGAGTGGTTGAGGGTCTCCTTCTAGTAGTTATGCGTTTTGGAGTGGTTGAGAGTCTCCTTGTGGTAGCTGTGGGTATTTTAGTTGTTCCTGGTTTCCTTGGAGTAGAGATGAGTTTCCTGAGTGTTCTGGTGTGCCTTGAAGTAGTTCTGGGTCCATTGAAAGGTTTGAATGTACTGGTAATTGTAACTCTTCTTGAAGAACTTGTTGGAACTCCTGGATCTAGAAATCAATATAAAAGCAAAGGTCAGCAAAGCAAGAGAAAGAAGAGCCTTAAATACACCTCCCTCCCTCACATATCAGGTAGAGGCTATCTCCAGGCAGATGCTCCTCTCCTGAACTTCTGCTCTTTGTCATTGACCACCTAGGATGTGGCAGGGTGGGGCAGTAGAAACAGCTCATCAATAGGAGGCAGCTGCACCGACAACCTGGAGATGAGAACGGGGCCCACATCCCAACTGAAACATGTTCTAAGTGATAGGTCAGATGCTCACATTTCTCTCAGCATCTCTGTGACACTGAGAGGGTGTTGGGAACTAGGACTGAGTGTGTTCCTCTCAAGGGTGACTGACTTCACCCACTGACTGCACTCTGAGCATGTTCTAGTCTAGAGAGGACATACACACAGTGCTGCATCACAAGGCTAACTAGGCTAGTTGGCCCACAAGAGGTCCCATGCAAGGCCCAACACTAAATTATGTGCATATTTGTATAGGGAATAGACACAATCAACTCTAGATTCTTCCAGGCTAAGAGAAACAGGGTGAATATTCCTTATCAAAAAAATTTTGGTGTCAACAGTTTCAGAATTTTGGCAAGTCTGAAAATTTTGTAACAGTTTACGTATAGCTCACGTATGGGGCTCAAGTCTAAATATGGATAGATGTAACATTCATTGCATACACTTTCTATACATAGCTTATAGGGAGATTTATAAACTATTGATAATTCTATGTATGATTACTTTATGGCATTGAATTTTTCAGTTATATTACCAAGGCCATGCCCAAGAGGTTTCAGATATTGAAGCACTGCAGACCTCATATTGGGACAAAGCAGCTTTAACCTGCAATTCACAAATCAGGGAAAGAATCAGAAGTGCTGCAGCAATCCAAGCAGCTCACTGATGCTCAGGGAGTGCACAGAATGCCAAGGCCAATGTTGAGGGGAAAGGGGTGCCTGGAGGAAAGAGCCCATGACTAAGTCCAGAAGGAGCACACAGTGCTGATGTCAGCTGACGGCTTCCACACAAACAGCTCTTAGTGATGCTAACCCTGCTGACTACAAAATAAACCCTCTGCAAACTGGGAACAACTGCTCTGAACACTCTTCTCTGCAGTAGATGTGATGGCATTTGAATCGAGCCAGGTTTTACCTCCAAAGAAGGAAAAGAAATGAGTTCACCTGTTATAGGCAGGAAGCTAGAAGAAGTAGAGTCCAGCCCACTGTTAAAATTTAAAAATTGTATTTCTTCATTTATTTCTGTTGCTTTCTGTCTCTCTGTCTCTGTCTCTCTGTTTCTGTCTCTGTCTCTCTTTCTCTCTGGTGTGTGTGTGTGTGTGTGTGTGTGTGTGTATGCACACGCACGCATATTTTCATGGCCAACGTGTTAAGGTCAGACAACAGTTTGAGAGAGTTGGTTCTCACCTTCTCCCAAATAGGCTTCAATAACTTAATTCCGGTAATCAAGCATGGCCATAGGCACTTTTACCCACTCTTGTGGTTTGAAAGAAAATGTCCCCAAAAGGAGTGGCACTATTAGGAGGTGTTTCTTTGTTGGAGTAGGTATGGTATTGCTGGAGGAAGTGTGTTAATATGGAGGCAGGCTTTCAGGTCTCCTGTGATCAAACTATACCCGGTGAGACTGTTCACTCCCTGTTGTCTGTGGGTCAAGATGTAGGACTCTCAGCTCCTTCTCCAGCACCATGCCTGCCCGCATGCCACCATGTTGCACCGTGAGGATAATGGACTGAACCTCTGAAACTGTAGCCAACCCAACTGAAAGTTTTTCCTTTGTAAGAGTTGCCATGGTCATGGTGTCTCAGCCATAGAAACCATAACTAAGACACCCACTGAGCCATTTCATTGGTCCTCAAGCCCCTTTCCTACAGAGGGCTAGATAGTTATGTGTCCTGGACTCAGGAACCAAAACATAGGTGTTCAGGAAAATGTATTCGTGTCAATCACTTTGAAAATCACTGCTGATAACATAGCAAGGAGTGGGTGTGGCTGTGTTAGAACAAAACGGTTCACACTATTCAATTCCAACTGTTCACACTATTCGATTCAAACTGTTCACACTATTCAATCCAAACTATTCACACTATTTGATTCAAACTGTTCACACTATCCGATTCAAACTGTTCACACTATCTGATTCAAACTCTTCACACTATCCGATTCAAACTGTTCACACTATCTGATTCAAACTGTTCGTACTATTCGATTTAAGCTGTTCACACTATCTGATTCAAACTCTTCACACTATCCGATTCAAACTGTTCACACTATTCGATTCAAACTGTTCACACTAATCAATCCAAACTATTCACACTATTTGATTCAAACTGTTCACACTATCTGATTCAAACTGTTCACACTATTCGATTCAAGCTGTTCACACTGTTTGATCAAACTGTTCACACTATTTGATTCAAACTGTTCACACTATTCGATTCAAACTATTAGATTGTGATTGAGTCTACTGTGTGGGCAGAGGCTTAAGCACAATGCAAACCTTCCCTAGATGGAATGAATCTCTCACAGAGAAATGTAAGCATGGGAACATTCTAGTCATAAGACCCCTATGAGAACAACCAGGAAAGAAGCCACCAGTTTGGGAGCTTTGTTCTGGGGCAATTTTCCTCCGAGGTAGATGGGAACATCCAAAGGAGCTAATGAGGGTCCTAAAGCATGGGAAGAGGAAGCTTGGTGTGTTAAAATACACAGGAAATCATAAAAAGTCATGGTTAAGGATGAAACAGAGTCGCCTTTGAACCCCTTAACTAGCCAGACAGAGGACTTGTCAACACTGACCTGTGAAATGGTTTCTACACTCGATACCAGCACACTGTCAATAATTTTAAGCAGCTGGGCACTGTGAAACAGGCTTTTGAGTCCATCTGTCAAAAGACAGAGGAAGTTGGATCTGCGAGTTTAAGGATAGTCTGGTCTACTTGAGAGATCCTGACTGTCCACACCATGCAGTGAGGTTCCGTGTCAAAAACAAACAGATCAATAAGAAGCAAGGCACAAACTGCCAAGGCTGAACAATGACGAACGATGTGGATGTGCTGGCTGTTAAAAGAAGAGACAAGCTAGAATTGACATCGATTGTCAATGTGAGCCCTTAGCAACGGAGATAAGGGGATATCAGCAGAAGAAGCTGCATCCTCGTGGCTCTGCTCTTACTATGAAAATGATGGTGCATCGCAGAGAAAACTGTGATGATTTAAGAACTGGGGCTTTCATGAACTTCCCACTGGTCCCCCCTGGACAAGTGCTGGGAGAAAAACATTTTCCCTCTTGGCCATGTTCTTGTACAAAAGGATAATTTTGTGACAAGATGTGAGGACTCTTAAAGTCCAAGGCAGGGCAGACCTGGAGTGGAACTCTGGTCCTCCTATGCATGTGGCCTGTGCTCAGCAAGGTCAGCTGACCCTTGTGGAAGCCAGCTCATCAGTGCAGCAGCACCCTGTGTGACCTGCTTTTCAGTTCAGAGCTGCTGGGCTTTTACAGTGTAGAGGACAGGTGACTTAATGTCATAAGACATTAACTCCAAGGCAGAGGACAGCCTTTCTTTCAGGTCACTCAGCTTAGGTAAAGCTCCTTGCTGAGCTTCAGGATGGAGAACAGATGTAGTTTCCTGGACTAACAAGATGGTCCCACGTACAGTTATGACCTGGATCCTGACTTAGCCCATGGTCTTGCATTAGGTTGATCTTAGCACTTACAAATAAATAAACAAGTAGGTGGTATACAACCAAATTATCAGGACTAAAGTGCTATAGGCTGGAAATACAGGAGGGCAGGGCCATCAAAGAACAGCCTGAGGTACATGAGATTATGTCATTAAAAAAAAATAATAAAAAGCAAGTGTTTAATAGCAAGCATGGTTATAAGAACCTCCATTTCCTTGTTCTAGAAAAAGAACAAATCTCAAGTAAACAGAAGACTCGGTTCCCTGGCAGGTTCCCCTGTAGGACATAAATAAAGCAGCAAGGCACACTCACCCGGCTGAACCTGCAGTGAGGCCGTCAGTCTCTGTGCGCCATTCCATCCCTTCTTCTCCACTCGACAGCAGTAGAGCCCACTGTCCCTCTCAGTGGCATTCTCTATGGTCAAGGACACATCTCCTTGAAGAAGCTGCCCCTTCAGCTGGTAGCGACGGTCTGTCCGATAGTAGACTCTCTGTCCATCGGTCCAGATGAGTGTCTGTCCGCATGTATCCCCACATTCCCCTCGGCCCCAACACACGGAGGAGATCCCATCAGACACTGGATACGTACATGGCAGTGTCACAGGGTGGTCTACCACTCCAGGGACTTCTGGGAAAGAATCCACAGCCACTGTAATAAGAAGGTGATATTGGAGAATGAACACTCAACAGTTTCCTACAATGGATTCTACTTCTTCATCTCATTCCCAGTTTTCCTTTTGGCTCAACTGTGGCTAAACCTGGGGCATGGGAGGTAAGGGTTCTATCTCCAGCCTCAGCCTTCCTTTGCATGTTTGTCTGTAGAGTTTTCATAGCTTAACATTTTCACTGTAAACAATTCTCTGTTAGCTTATTCTTCAGCATGTGTGTGGGAAAAGCCACTTACTGCACTGTATTATATTCACACTGTATCTTTTTAATTTTTTGTATTTATTCATTTATTTCCCTTTCTTTCTCTCCTTCCTTCTTTTCATTCTATCTTTTATTCTTTTTTTTCTTTTTGCAACAGAGCTCACTAGGTAGTTCTCACAGGCCTAGAACTCTCTATGTAGACTAGGCTAGCCTGAAAACCATACAGATCCAGCCTTCTGACTGCCAAGATTAAAGGCATGCACCACCATGCCTGACCTCTTGGTTTGTTTTTAGACAGGGTGTTGCTGTGTAGCCCAGGCTGGCTCATACTCACTATCCTCTTGCCTCCGACTCCGGAGAACTGGGACTACACGCGTGTACCACTTGACATTAGCTCTAATTCCTAAACTTTTAAAATTGTTCTTCCAGACGTTGTACATGATGAAGTATGTGTTCCTGCCAAACCAGAATTTGAAGATAAAGTCAGGAAACTAGTGAGCTCAAGACCAACCTGGGCTTATGAGACTAGGTCTCAAACCATCTCTAACCCCCCCAGTGCTATTGAAAACAAAACCACTAATTCATCTACCTCTCCTATACAAAGAGTAGGGCCCAGTTTTGCTTACAGCATCGCTGATTTAAAAGCAGAATTTTACCAACTTCAACATCAGTTTTCAGAATGACTTTGGTTTGCTCATACAATTTCACTGCTTTTTGGGGACACAGTCTCTCTATGTAACCTTGGCTAGCCTCAGTATTTAGAACTCTGTAATAGAACTGGCTGTCTGAATTCATGGAGATCTGCCTGTCTCTACCTTCCCAGTGCTGGGATTAAGGATGTGCACCACCAGGGCATACTCAGAATGGGCCTTGTAATACCATCTGGAGGACTGAGGCTTTAGGATTAGTTCCCCCGGGGGGGGAAATAAAAAATAAAAATGAAACAGAGCAAGGGTCCCTGCTTATATGTTGGTACCATTCCAGGAACTGAATAATACTCAATTATAAAGTGAGACCACAAATTCAGAATATTAACTCAAAAACTAAACCATGCAACTTTTAAACCTAAAGTAATAATTTTAATATGGATCCGTTGAGATCATGGATTGAAATTCCTATTAACAATTGTTTCCAAGTCAGGGAGCTCTGAGGGCTGAAGATGCAGCTCAGGGGACCATGCTCACCTCACTCATGCCAGCCTCTGGGTTGGTTCCCAGCATAAGAGCAAACAGTGGACTGAGAGATTCACTATATAGTCACTTATATTCAGGCTCAGGTCATGAGTTTGGGACATGGTCTGAGAAAGCACACTTCTTATTCTATAAAACGAGTGTGTAACGAGAGTGCATTTCTCATTGGGACACTCATTCCCTCATTTTGCCTTATAAGTTTTTTTTTTTTTTTTGGTTTTTCGAGACAGGGTTTCTCTGTGGCTTTGGAGCCTGTCCTGGAACTAGCTCTATAGACCAGGCTGGTCTCGAACTCACAGAGATCCGCCTGCCTCTGCCTCCCGAGTGCTGGGATTAAAGGCGTGTGCCACCATCGCCCGGCCCGCCTTATAAGTTTTTTAGGATCACAAACATAATACATATTATAATAAAATTATAGAAATTATGAAAAGAATTAATGACCTTCCACAATCCCACTTCCCAGAGGTTAGATTGTAAAGTTAGAACGTGTACCAGATGTAGGGGCTCACACCTATAATCTCAGCTCTTGGGAGGAAGGGGCAGGAGGATCAGAGGTTTGAGGTCATTCTCTGCTGTCTGTTATGTCTGGGGCAGCCAAGGCTATCATGCGTCCTGTCCCAAATAATGTAATATGCAATTCAATATTTTCCCCAATATTACATTATATGTTTGGTTACTATTTGTAATTAAATAATTGAGAACGAGGGGTTTTTGACAGCATATAGGCCAAATGAAAGTTAGGTTGCCTATTCATATCCTTTCTTCAGCCCTCATGCATTGACTACAAAATGCATGCATGTGTCCTCACCCTTACTTGAATGTAGACTGCATGAACATATATTCACCACTTACCCGATAGTCTGGCGGATCTTATTTTTTAATTCAGATAGGTTAAGAAACTTCTATGGAGCTATAATTTCATCCTGGTTCTTTGCTGTAATACAGATCCCAGGGACCTGGTATTGTTTTTTTCTGAACCCCTATCCTCCTAGCCATCCCCCAGCTTACCTCTCACTTACCTGGGAGAAGGATTAAGAAGCCTGAAACAAGGACTTGTGGATGCATCATGATGTCGACAACGACAAGACACTCTGGTTGGCTTAGACCCTTGCCTCATGGAATCTGGGCAGGTCTTAATTCTCAGAAGGCAGCTTATCATCACATCCTGGTGGGGTGATTTATGCGGGTCTACTCTGCCGACAATGAGAGGAACCTCACAATCAAAGACTTCAGCTAGGGCTCTGTGCCTTCCCATGGACAAGGAAAACTAACTGTCCTCCCAATCATCCTCTTCTTCCCGGTCCTTCCCCACATACAGACATCAATCTAACTCCTGGTCTTGGCACAAATAAGAAGGCAAACAGAAATTTGAAGGTAGAAATGAGGGTGTTCCCTTGGTAGAACCCTAAGCAAGGACCAGCCTTCTAAAGGTGGTGCCCTTGCCCTCTCGTGGACTCAGGGCTGTTTCTGCTTAAGACCCAGAGAGGTTGGTCCCTAAGCCTTTCCAGGCACATTGTCCCACACAGGCCAAAGACAAGGGTTTTGGAGTTTTCCTTTTAGTTTCACTGTAACCACTACCAGACTGGGCTGAGGGGGAATTGAATGAGTATTACTCTCATGTTAATATTAAAACATTAATATCAGGCTGCCACAATGGCTCCTGGTTAAGAGTGCCCACTGCTCTAACAGAAAAGCTGAGAGAGGTTCCAGAACCCATGTTGGGATGCTCACAGCCACTATCCCTGGAGATGCAGAAGACCCAAACATTCTTTAGATACTGATGCCCTAATACAACATCACCACACATAGACACACACAGATGTACAAACTTAAAACAGTAAATATACATCTGAAAAATAGTAATATGCTTATAACAACTTTAAAATCATATATTTATAAAATTAGAAGGTATCTGATTTACTACAGTAAATACTAACATAACACTAAGATTTTACTTATTTCATATATCTGTTTACTGTCGCCAACAAAATACATGATTCTATGAACCTACACTCTATCACTAAGTCAAAAGATCTTTGATTCTCTGAATCAAAAAAAAAAAAATAGAGCAAGCTAAGGGAGCTTTTGTGGCAGGTTTGGACGGAGTATCGTGTGATGTTACCCTGGGATGTCCGGCTTAAATGGACTCTCTAAAAGCTGCTCATCTTCCTGGACTGACCACCCCCTTCCCATCTCCAACATTCCAACTAAAGCAAACTTCAGTTCCTCCTGCCCTTGGCTTCTTCACCCTGTATCCCAAAACCTCAAGAGTCTACAGCCAACTGAGGGTCTTCACACTGCATACAGCTATTTCTTACACAATTTCCTAATTCACAAACAAAAAAAGTTCAGTGAACATCGCAGCAAATATATGTATGCCCTTTTCTCCCTGGTCTCATTTGCCTATTTATTATGCAATTATTACATGTTACTTATAGACACTGGCCTCAATAATTAGGGCTCAATCCAAGAGCAGCAAACTCTTTTCTACAGCTTCTTTTACTCATTTATCATATTAACTTTGCTTAAGCAGGCTTTAATAGCTCATCTATGGAAGTCCTTTTAAATGACGCTTTATCTTCCAAGTCCAGTTAAATGAGGCTTTATCTTCGAAGATTCCAAAGAACTCTATTGGAGGCTAAGTTTCCCTAATGTTTAGAGGCTCACTCCCCATTGTCCTAATGTACCACCCACAATCCCACAGCATCCCATATGTAACCCCATATGGTCCAGAAACTGCACAGAGCACTATGCTGATTGTGTCTCTGTAACGTGAGTCTGTAGAAGCCCCTGCTTACCTGGTACTTAAGAGAGTGGAAACTTCATGTTACAGCTTCTCCTTCTCATCCTCTGCTGGTGATGGATGCTTCCAGAACTATTTGCAGATAAAGAGGAACCTCTCTTATAAGTCCATCCTTATCTCCCAGCCACCCTTTCACGTGTTCTGTCTGAAAACTGAGTCTCCTCAGTTCTCTAATCCACCTCCTAGATAGCATCTACTCACCGACATGGACAGACCGTAGGAGAACACAAGTGAGCAGGAGCTTCGCTAATGTGCCCCTGGGCTTGTTCCCAAGCTGCAGCAAAGATCTTCACCAGAGGTGTGACCATGCTGCTTTTGAGAAGACTGGAGAATGAAGGGACTTTAGCACCTGGACCAACCCTCTCGGTTTACAGTGAATAAACCACACTCGGGAAAGAAGACTGAACTGTAGGGAACAGGAGTCCCTGGAGCAAGAGCACAAGGAACACCTGGCTCTTATTCTATCCCCTGGATGCCATTTAATTAACAGCTCTGTAAAAATTGGTTACCATAGCTTAAGTTAGAATGGAACAAATGAAAGAATACATCCGGCCCACTGTGTACAACTACTTCCCCTTCGGCAACTAGAGGATAATATGTTGTTAAAGCAAGCGTTTCTAACAACAATTATGAATTCTGAGGGTGTCTTCACTCCTAAAAACCAAATAAGTAATAAACTAGCAACCAACCAACTGTGAATGGTCTTCTTAAGACACTGAGGACAAGGTCACAGATCTGTTTGGAGCTATAACTTCTGGCCCATTACCATCTGCGTGGATGTAAGATGCTGCCCCTACAGCCATTTGGGGGAGACAGATGGGTCTCAGGGACTCAATAACATCAGGCTTTACTAAACAAAGTTAGGACAATCATTTAGGTTTTAAGTTGGGTATTGTTTTTTGTGGGGGTTTTTTTGTTGTTTTTTTCTTTGGTTTGGTTTTGTTTCTCGGTTGTTTTTTTTTTTGGTTTGTTTGTTTTCGTTTTTGTTTTTGAACAGGGTCTCACTACATAAGACAGGCTGGCCTGAGATTCCCTTGTAGTCATAAATGATCGTGTACTGATCCCTCTTCCTCCACTGCCACTGGATCACAGGTGTGTGCTGCCTCCCCTGGGTTCTGCTGAGTTGAGGATCCAACGGAGGGTTTCATGCATGCCTGCAAAGTTCTCTAAAACTGAGTTACAGCCACAACCTGGATTATAACATATATTATGTGTCAGCCACACTGACTTTCCCTCCTCTGCTTTAGGATGTCTCTTAGTCAAGGCATCCCTTCCATGGCTTTTCCCTTTCTTAGGACACTTCTCTCTGATGGCTTGGAAAAGCTGCCTCATACCATTCCGTCTCCAGTTTACGTTTGTTGCCTGTACCAACAAATCTCTAGTCCAGTTACTGTCCTGGAGAGCTCATTACAAAATAACCCTTATCTCAGAAGTAGTCACTAATAGCATGTCGTATCATAGGGGCCTACACAATGCTTCACTCAGGTCTCTCGATGTGTAACAAACGGAAAATCACACTTAAGGTGGAAGAAGCGTGAACACTTCTTAATGATTTATCTAGCTATTCCATGTTGAGAATGGAATGCTGTCTAGACTCCACGACCTCCCACAGCTCCTGAGCCCTAAACTGAACAGCCCATGCCCGAAGGAAGTTTATGCTGGATTGTGTCAAATCGTCTTGGATGGAGTCTTTAAATAAGGCCAATCTGATTAATAACAATGTGTATTTATGAAGACTATCAGCATTTTATTAGGACTATATGACAAAATATTTTCAAGAAATGTAAGTGAAAAACTAATTACCTATTTCACAGGAGCCCATTTTTGTAAAATCATCACAACCCCACAGCAACACATTTATATGCATGTGTTGGTATGTTTAAATGCCATGGGAAAAATCCCACCAGATTCTTCAAAGCATTTGTAGAGTAGCAGGGTGGGGGAAAACTTTTAGTTTGAAGCTCTATTCTCTTTTCTATATTTCTGAAAAAAGTTATTTGATTGTGTGTGTGTTTTAGTGCATGCATGTATGCCACATGCTTGAATGAGCTCATAGATATCAGAAGCTGGTCTTGGATTATCTGGAAATGGAGGTACAAACAGTTTAAAGATGTCATGAGGGTGCTAGGACCTGAACCTAGGGCTCTCCACCACTGAACCATCCCTCCAACCCTGAAGCTCTATGTTAACGTACCATTTGAATATTTGAGAAGACTCACTAATCTACTAATACAGCTTAAATGCAGATTTATACATTTTTTAAAAAAATGTAAATACGTGTGTATGTGTGTGTGTGTGGAGTGTGTGTGTGTGGGAGTGTGTGTGTGTGAGTGTGTGTGTGTGGTATGCCACATATATGAATTCCTTTGGAGGCCATAAGAAGGCATTTGTTTCCTTGAGGTTGGATTTACAGGACATTTTGAGCTACCTAATATAGATGCTGGGAGAACAAATCATTTCCTCTAAATGAGAGATAACTACTCTTAAGTGGGAAGGCAGATCTCCAAACCCATGGTATGGATTTCAAACATTAAACCAACAGACAAACAAATAAATAACAAATGCAAACAGGTGAGTGGCAGCTGCCCCCAGGCTGGAGCCTTTTGTCAGTACAAAGCAAACTGAGTAGCAGCATCCGTCCCTTTCAATGCCCTGTCTTTACACGCTCTGCCGTCAGCTGGCTCACTCAACTGCCATCGTGTTTTGCATGTGATGGGCTGTTGCTGTAGAATATTATTTGAAGGTGTGTTGCTTTTGTTTATGCTGCATTTGTTTAACCCTGTGAAGCTGTGGTTCTTTGCCTGTTTAAAACACCTGATGGTCCTAATAAAGAGCTGAACGGCCAGTAGCGAGGCAGGAGCAAGGATAGGTGGGCCTGGCAGGCAGAGAGGATAAACATGCAGGGTTCTTCATTTTGATCAAGGCTCCATGGTGTGCACGGTGCTGGCATTCGAGGAAACTCGTGTTTAGGGACACTTGCAGTTCTGCTGCAGATACAGATTATTTCAGGATAAAGAGCTGAACAACAGCAACAAGGAAATTAACAATCCAAGGAGATCCGTATCTTCCCGGAATACCCCAGCTAGCTTCCAGCAGGCTGCCCTGCCCAGAGACTCCTTGTGACAGCCTGACTGGAAAGGAGCAGCTAGAAGGGTGTGGATGTCAGATTCAGAGTTTTTACCTGAGCTTCCAGGATGGTGAGGCTGCTGCTTGTGTATTGGAAATGCTTAGCCTGAGGAGGATGGTTGATGTCATCCTTGGAAAGAATAGTGAAAACTGCAGAGAATTCCCTGAGGCCTGGAGCAGACAGGCCTTGAAGCCCCTCATCCTCAGCCTTCCTTTCACCACAGCTCAGCCAACAGCAGGTCAGGAGAGTTTGACTAAGGTCTATGGTTAACTTTGGCATAACCATATTGCTGCAGCCCAGCAGAGGTGCTGATGTAGAAATCTATTATAGAACAAACATGTAGGAAACAGTCTTCCCAGAGCTGCCCAGTTCCTTTTACTTTTTACTAAAGAGTTTTGTGTGCAAGCTCAGCTCACAGCTGAGCAGTGGTGACATCGGTATGTCACAGATGGCAGGAGGGAGATACAGGGATGGTCATGGCAAGGATGGCTGTAACAGCACATGTTTGGCAGCATGCTAAATGTCTATGTGTGGGAAGCTAGGAAAGTAAATGTGTTTCATCCATGATATAAATCATGAACCTGATTGATCCATCCAGTATAGAATACACTCAGCCACAGTGCTATGGAGAAAATCAAGGTGCAGATCCATGCATGCAGAAAGGCTCCTTGGGATGTATGTATTTCCAGTAGCAGTAAAGTGTCCAGAGGCTTTGATTTGGGGCTCTAGGAGTGGGAGTATGGGAATGGAAGAGGTGGGAAAGAGAATCACAATTCCACACACATCTTAGATGGCTTCACTGCTTCCCTATATAACCTCTTTCATATAAATGTATTATAAAATAATTAATGTTAAACAATAAAACAACCTCCAAGTAGTTTGAAATGTACAAGCTTTCTTATTTGTCCAGTGTGTTTATTCACTATGTAGAGAGAGATAGAGATATATAAAGACACACACACAATGAGAAGCACACAGATTGTTTGATTGATTGATTGATTGATTGATTAAAAGGCTCCTTTTTGGCTAGAGAACAGACCATTTGATCAAATCCCGGAGGATAGGCCATTTTTCTGACTGTCAGCTTCCCGTAGCCCTGTCACTCCGTGTTCACAGAACTGATCCACAATTCTCCCCATCATGGTGGCTCTGAACAGGAATATTCAGGACACAGTGCATGGGAACTGAGAGCAAGGCAACCTCACAGAGTCTGACTCCAACCAGCTAGCCCAGAAGCGCTGCAATTCTCTGTATCCCAGCCTGACCTAAACTTATTATACAACCCAGGGAAGGATGGAAATCATGGCCATCCTCCTGCCTCAGTTTCCTGAGGGCTAGGATTACTGGTGTGAACCTCTATCCCTGACATGTTTGTTTTTTGAGAAAAATGTATCAATGCTGAGAATGGCCTCAAAATTGCTTATGTAGCTCGGTCTGACCTCACCCTTTCAATTCTCCTGTTCCTGAGTTCCGGGATTATAGCCATGTGGAATCACAGGAGGTATTAATGCATATTATATGTAACCACATAACAATGAACCATATTTCCAGAGACAGGAGAAAACATACATGCCTCTAATGGTGACATTAGACTCAACTCCCATCTATTTATCTATGACAAAAATTAAAACCTGGATTTCCCAGGATTTGAGTCCCTCAGTGAAGGTAAGGAAAGTGGCATTTTGAGTTACAATAAAATAAACAAGACATAATCACAGAGTACTTTTAAATTAAGTACTCCCCCCTTTAATTTTATAATCCTATTTCTCTCTTACAGATGGTTTTGTTAACTAAGATAGAAACCCATTTCCTGAATTACCAATGACTGTTTTTCAAGGGTACAAGAATTATGAGGTCTAAAGAAAACATTAAATTATGAAGTGTCCATGTTTGAGAGAACGCTCCCCACTGACTTGCAAGACTAAGCATGATGTGAGCAAAGACAGTGAGAGAGAGGTACATCCTCTCCATTAACGGTAGAAAGTGGGGACACCAGATGAATCAACACAGAAAATGACCCTGGAGATCAAAAGATGTTCAGCATGGTCATATCCAGTTGTTGTCTGCTGCAATCTCAGGAGGAAGACCCTCAGTGAGCAACTGTGACTTAGTTCTTGACATGAAGACTGTCTTCCATGATGTAGACCTTGTCTTCACCTCGGGGCCTCATGACCACTGTGTTTTGCAGAGCTCTGATCTTATCGATGAGATCTACCAAGCTGCAGAGAGAGAAAAAGAGGTGTTGAAGGCAGAAGAGGTCACCTTTCATGTCTGAGCCGAGCTTTCATTTATGATCAATACTCAGAAAACTTTAACAGAGAACAACAGCACCACACAGAGCCCCCGTATAAAGTCAGAGAAAGGATCATTCAATAAACATCAAACAAGCCAAGAACTATTTATTAAAACATCAGCTCATATTGGCATCCTTCACAAAAGTGGAAGATCTAAAATGACAGATATTGAGCACCATGATTAGTTATCTAATCAGGATGTACACATGGGATCTGGGCTAGGAACTGGATGACAAGTATATTTACAGTTTTGCACGGTGACCCTTTAGAAAGTGTTAGGAGTGGCAGGTGACCTGAATTAGATCCCTAGATCCTTTGTAAAGGTAGAAGGGAAGAACTAGCTTCACAAAGTTGTCCTCTGTCCTCCACAGATGCCACGGCACTTCATGACACACACACATCATACCCACAATAATACAATTTTTTTCTTTTCTTTTTTATCTTATTATTATTATTAATTTCCACCTCCTCCCATTTTCCTCTTTCTTCTCCCTCCCCCTCCCTCTCTCTCTAGTCCAAAAAGCAGTAAGGGTTCCCTGCCCTGTGGGAAGTCCAAGGTCCTCCTCCATCTCTCCAGGTCTAGGAAGGTGAACATCGAAACAGCCTAGGCTCCCAAAAAGCCAGTACATGCAGTAGAATCAAAACCCAGTGCCATTGTCCTTGGCTTCTCAGTCAGCCCTCATTGTCTGCCACCGTCAGAGAGTCTGGTTTGATCACATGCTCCATCAGTCCCAGTCCAGCTGGCCTTGGTGAGATCCCATTAAATCAGCCCCACAGTCTCAGTGGGTGGGCACACCTCTCGCAGTCCTGACTTCCTTGCTCTTGTTCTCCCTCCTTCTGCTCCTCATTTGGACCTTGAGAGCTCAGTCCAGTGCTCCAATGTGGGTCTGTGTCTCTATCTCCATCCATCGCCAGATGAAGGTTCTATGGTAATAATCTTCATAGCATCTAATCCTCTAACAATAAGCATAGAGTAGAAAAACATTTAAACAACAAAGAAGTGTCTTTGCACTGTAGCCACTGGTCTGTGGCACAATTTCAAAGACTACTGTATGACACACATTCATAGTCACTGCATGCACACCAACCATCACACACTGGACTGAAAGAGATTTGGGGAGAGCATTGCGGGTGTTTGTGGCTGGCCCATTCCATCAGCTGTAGAAGGGGTTTCTCTGGAGAGCTCATTCTGTGCCCATGTTAATCAAGGTGGGCACAGTGGACTGATGTTAGAAGAGGCAAATCAGAGACGAAAACAGACTAACTCCCATGAGGTTATGTCATTTGAATACAGTGCCATTTCTAGTACTAAAAGAGAACCAAAATAAACGTCTCCCGTCAGCCACATGAAGACACGCCTGCCCTGAGAATCACAAAGCAGATTGGGAAAAGCTTCTTAAAGCCTGGAAAGTCACACATGCATAGGTACAAAAACAGTGTGGGGTCAGGAAGCTGTGATCAGTCAGTGTGATATAAGTGACAGAAAAAGTCGTGAGGAAATGCCCAGAGTATAGTAATCAGTGAATTGGATGTGTTTGCTTGTTTTGTTTTGTTGTTTTGGTTGTGTGTGTGTAGCCGGGTGGTGGTGGCGCATGCCTTTAATCCCAGCACTCGGGAGGCAGAGGCAGGCGGATCTCTGGGAGTTCGAGGCCAGCCTGGTCTACAAGAGCTAGTTCCCGGACCGGCACCAAAGCTACAGAGAAGCCCTGTCTTGAAACCACCCCCCCGAAAAAAAAATGTGTGGTTGTGTGTGTGTGTAGAGAGAGAGACACACAGAGAGACAGAAAGAGGAAAATCACTAAGGTTCACTGATTGCCAGCCTATCGAGTCACAATAAAAATAAAATTAAAAAATAAACCTTTAGGAAAAAAGAACTTTATCACTATGATAAATCAAGGGGCTAAATGGGGTGGTGGGGTTTTCCTATAAGGAGTATTTCCTATCCAGTCTCAGAAGCAGTTAGTGAAAGAAATTCTGGGCATGAATTCCTCAGACTGAGGCCATTAAGTGTGACCTGGGGCACCCTTTCACCTTTCTGAACCTCTTTCCCAGTCTGTAGGATGCGTAGAATAATAGTGTATGGTCTGTAACATAGTCATTACTGGGAAGAACGTGATCAAAGCAATAACAGGCAAGTGTACTGGGCACTTATGATGTGCCAGAAAGCACTGAAAACACATCGGCTCACATGATTAACTCAGACACACAAAGGAGAAGTAGGTATAGCAGACAGTAGCCAGAGGGGTGAGGGGCCTGCATAGATCAAATTGAACCAAATAAAGCAGATTAAATGGCTTTATATCAACTCAGATAACTACATGTCAAAGAGAAGGTACAGGGCATTTTCAGAGGAGAGACTGAAAGAGCTACAGAAATACGATCAATTAAAGAACCTACAGGCAGATAACTACGATAACTGAGCGACGAGAACTCGGTATGAGCAGTAGAGGCCCTTGCTTGCCAGCGTTCCTTTGCACCCTCTGCTTCGACAGGAATTATCAAGCTCCAAATCCCTCAAACAGCCAGTATTTACCTGAAAACATCTAAAAGGACCTGGCTATTAACTCCCATGATTTTTTATTTTATTCATTAATTTTTAATACCTTTACATTTATTTTATGTATATCAGAGTTCTTTCTGAATGTGTGTATATGTATACCACATGCATGCCCTTTAGTTATTTTTTTTTAATATCTTTTATTTTTAATTATGCATATATGGGTATGTATATGAATGGATATGTGCATATAATGCAGGAGTCTGTAGATTCTGATGTATCCCTATCCATATGGAATGGAATTTCAGGCAGTTGTGGGTGCTGGAAACTGAGCTTGGGTCTGTGCAAATGCATACCACAGGGTGTCTCTAGCCATTTCATCATCTTTAATACAACAGGTACCCATTGAGAGGCACATCAGCTAAAATCAAAGCAATACTTTCAATACCAGCTCCAGAAAGCAAAATCTACCATTCAACGCTTGCTACAAGTTGTCAGAGCCAAGGAGCTCCTTCTGTAACAGTTCAGACTCAATGGTTGGGAAATCAGAATGCTGATACATTCCTGGAAAACATGGTAACAAGAGAGGGGCTCCGGAAAATAATTTACAATCCAAGATGAACAGTGGGAGCCAAGCAAGGTGTCCCTGCCTGGGAGAAGAAAAGGGGGAAGAAAAAGGGGGAGAAAAGGAGGAGGAGGAGGAGGAGGAGGAGGAGGAGGAGGAGGAGGAGGAGGAGGAGGAGGAGGAGGAGGAAGAGGAGGAGAAACAAGAGATCTACAAGACTGTAAGCAGAAAAGGAACTGACGCGAGTTTGATTCAGTGATCCTGGCTTCTTTTTCAGATGTGAGTACTCTAAATTAGGGCAAGGCGATACAAGAGAGATTAAAAGGGAAATTGAACACGTCATCAGAAACCATTGTGATGCTCTTTTCTAATCAAGGGTATCATTTTTATCTTTAGTTGAACCCTCCCCTGGTAACTTTGGGAGCTTTGTTTCTGTAGCCCGCAGGAAGGGTCTTCTCCGCATTCATGGCTTGATGCACTCACCCACATAGCATCCCTAATGTGCTAGAATGAGATTGGCAAACTGTCATTCACTGAAGGAAATGAAGATGCCTAGGTTTGCAAACTAGCTGCAGGAGAATAAGCTGAGCCTGGACTCTCGAGGCAGCTGGAGACACAGGTCCTGCCAATGTTCTCTGCCCTCAAGCCATGTGGGATCACAGCAGGTACTAATGCATATTATATTTAACCACATAATAATGGACCATACTTCCAGAGACAGGAGAAAACATACCTCTAATGGTGACTTTAGATTCAACTCCCATCTATTTAAATTGTAAGGGTTATTAAGTTGTAAAGGTTAATAAGAAGACATAGTTAACAGGCCAAACAGTGTTGCAATTAATACAGTTTCTGTGTGATTATTTGGGTCTGGGCAGCCGGGAAACAAAGTGCAGTCTCCATTTACAAAGGGTGTTGTAAATGCATTACACTCTGGAGAAATGCCTTCTTCTCTGCTCTCAGAGAAAAGAGACTATGTCACAATTATGAAAGGGTGGAAGGCTTTGGACTTATGGGAACATTTGAATCTTTAGTGTGACAACGGTCTCCAAGTACAATAACCAAACTGAAAAAAACTTTTTCCCCCTGAGACAGGGTCTCCTACAGCCCGCCCCCGGCCTGGAACTCAGTGTGTATCTGACGATGGCCTTGTACTTCTGATCCTCCTGCTTCTACCTCCAGGAAATTCTGTGATTACAGAACTTACAGTACACCCCCCATACCTTCTTTTATGGGGCTCTTGTGTTTCCTGCACATTACAAAAATACCTTAACAACTACAGTACATGCCCAGACCCCGAGCTGTCTATTTAAATAAGGACAAATAGTTGTGTGTGCTGAGCACTGTGAGGAGAAACCCCAGTCTGGAAGCCCAGGCATGGTTCAGTGTTAAAGAGAGGCGCCTGAGAAAGCAATATAGAAACCCACATAGAGAGAGAGGTTGTGTTGTTGGGCTTCCTAATAAGCATGGGTATATTTATAATTTAAATAGAGTAGCTCTTTCAGTGAGTTAGAGAGAGACAGAGAGAAGAGAGGACAGGGGGAGATGGGAAGAGATGAGACAAAGGGAGGGAGGGAGGAGAAGGGGAGGGAAGGACAGAAAAGGAGAGGTACCCAAATGCTACAACTCACATGAGGCCAGAGGACAGTCTGAGGGAAGAAATTCATTATCTTCTTCCACCACATGGGTCTCTCAGATAAAACTCAGAGCATCAGGCTTGTGACAGGCACCTTAACCCACTAAGCCATCACAGCAGCCCCAGGATTAGCTTGTGTACCTAAAGATAGCCAATCTGGCTGTCTGCCGCACTTGAGGGTCTAGACTTGGACGTTGCTCACAGTGAAACTTGGAGAACTCAGCTGCTGTCAGCAAGCTGTACTTCCCTCTGCCCTAGACTGGGAAGGAATAGTACTGCCTACTTTATAACTGTTGATGACTAAGATGTCTGTAAAACATTTAGCACAGTGTCTACTTGACACATAGGTAGAAGTTTGAAAGATCGCTAGTTATCAGCTATGTTGTGGGCAATGTGTGGAAGGACAAGTGAGTGTCCTTCAGGTTTACTTAAAAAAATGTATTTCTATCTAAGTTTGCACTGCTCCTATGGTAACCATTCTCTATCAGAAAGTAAAAGAAGCAGCATCCAGCAACTTACATTTAAGGAATAAAACACCAAAGATGAGTGCCAGGGCCAGCCCAGCAAAGACTCTTACTCCGGTATGGACAGCCGTTCTGATGGTTTCTCCAGAGTCCTTCATTTCATTGGGCCATGTGGAAATTTGCTGGGGGATAGAAAACAGGAGTCAAACTTGAGAAGTCCAGAAACTGGTCATATGCTCAGCAAGTCTTGTGATTAAAGAAGAGGTCCACTCTTCTTCATGGTCTCTCAGGATTGCAGGAATGATGAAGCCTCCCTTGATCTGTCCTCTTCTAGATTAGGCCCAGTCAGGAGAGGAATGAAACAGGCTAGCTCAGTGTTTGCAGTTAACAAGGAGATAAAGCACCCTGCTTCCTGTGCAGGGAGTATAGAAGTCACTGTATAGCCCACCTGCCTGCATCCCTACAAAGGCTGGATAATGGATCCTACTGCCTCAAAATTGTGTGTTCAGAGGGAGGGAGTTCTGGAACCAACCTCACACAGAAAAGCAAGTTTACAAGAGCCAGGACTTTGCAACCACACAGTCCTCCCTCAGCTCAAATCCCACATCCCCAAAAGCTCAGTGACCCTGTGGAGTGATTGAGACAATTAGCATGAAAGCTGTTTCTTTATGAACACTCGGTCAGTGGCAAACACTACTGTTATTTCTCTCATATCTGATACCGAGGAGTCGCAGAGAACATCCCTCTATTTCTAAACTGTTAGTCCACATCCCACCTTCAAAGGCAGTAATAGTAAAGACTGATATAGATATAAATAATTTTTTACATTGGTATGGATTTTGGGTAATTTTGTTACATGTATATGTATTTTGATCTTGATTAAGGTATTGTGATTTGTAGCTCATTTAAAATGTAATGTATAATAGAAAATATAGGTTGTTAATGGATAATCATTGATAATAGTCAAGCTTGTAGTCATGTTAGTTAGATTTTCTAGTATATAGAGATATATTTCAGTCAGGTAATGCATTTTTTTCTTTCAAGACTGCAGAATATGGCATTTAATGTTTTAATAACTTAGGGTTTTCATGACAATGAGACACGTCTGCTCCTGGCAGCACCAATCTACTTCGAGAGGAAGATGGACTCGGGGGTCTTTAGGCCATTTGGGCAGAAACTGCTCTTGCCAGGACTGATGCATAAACTGGACACAAGAACCCACAGACAGAGGACTGCTGACTTGCCTAAGGTGAGATGGTCTTTGGGGTTCCTGATTCATGAAAAGTCTCGGACATTCGCAGGACAGCAAAAAGTGACTGAACTGTCTTTGAATTTCCTGCTTCATGGAAATGTCTGCTGGATACTGTGGGCCTGAAGGCCGAAGATAGATGCCCCAGGGTCAAAGAACTTTGGGTGACTGTCCAGGCAGCGGGATGTCTCTGTTTTCTAGAGCATTTGATTTCTTGTTTACTTAGGTAGTTTTATATCCTTCTGGAGTCTTTGATGGAGTTGAAGAATGGATAGTTATAGTTTTCCTTAGTTATGATAAAAGATAAAGTAGATATTGTAACTGTAATTCTTACTTGATAACTGTTTTGCTATATGTAATCTTACTATGTTAAATGAAGCCTTTCTTTTTGTTTAAACAGAAAAGGGAAATGATGTGGTAGTGATTTCTTATCAATAAAGAAACTGCCTGGCCCATTCGATGGGTCCCCTTAGATGGGTGGAGAAAACAGAACAGGATTCTGGGGAGAGAGGCTGAGAAGAAGTCGCCATGATGTTCCCTACCAGCAGACGAGGTTAAGATCTTCCCTGGTAAGCCAGCTCGTGGGCCACACAAAATAATAGAAATGGGTTAGATTAATATGTAGAGCTAGCCCATAAGAGGCTACGGGTAACAGGCCAGGCAGTGCTTAAAGATCAGTTTCGTGTAATTTTTAAGCTGGGCGTGGGTGCTGGGCGCCGGCACCTCAACAAAGACAGTTTAGAAGAAAATAAGACACTCAGCCAGAGCAGTGAACATTCATAATTTCAGCACGTGAGAGGCGAGGGCTGGAAAGTACCAAATTGAGGCCAGCCTGGGCTACAGATTGGGACCACATTTAAAAAGACCCCCTGATAGCTCTTTGGGCTGTTGAAGGAGGGGGTCTTGATTGGGGGAGGGGGGAAATGGGAGGCGGAGGTGGGGAAGAGACAGAAATCTTTAATAAATGAATAAAAAATAAATAAATAAATAAATAAATAAAAAAAAAGAAAAGGAAAAAAAAAAAGACCCAAAGCTCTCATGTACATATGAGAACTAATTAGACTCAGTAGGTTATGAACAAGAAGAAGACACGAACATGGGAGGAGACATGAGAGGGATCTAGGAGGAGTTGGAGGGGGGATGAAGTGAATCTTATTGAAATACACTGTGTTCATGTACAAAATAATCTAAGACTAAATAAAAACTACATTTAAAAACAATACAATAATAAACAATGAAAGCAAAAAAAATCTTAGAGGTTAAATCCTCCATTTAATCACGGTGTGTGACTTCTGCAAAAGCAGGATGCCTATGTACAAGTACTATGTGTTAAGCACTTGGGGCAACAGAAGTTCTTAAAGGTGCTGTCTATCTCAAAGAGGGGAGAGAGAGACAAGCACACAAGATGCCAGGCACTAACCATGAGTGCTCAAATAAGGGACTGAATTAGATGAATGCAGGCCTCTAGATATGGCCTTAAAGAGTTGGTTTCATTATTCTTACCTATTTATTATGGTGTGCACATGCATACATGTGCATTCATGCTATGGTACATGGCGATTAGAGGACCACTCTCAGTGTTCTCCTTCCACCATGAGTTCTAAGAATCACACTCGGGTAGTCAGGCTGTGGGGCAAGTGCCTTTACCCACTGAGAAACTCATTGTCCAGTCATTGAAGTTACTACTACTTGCTGGCCTTTTAGTGTTTTTTTTTTCCCTGTCTAATCAGGACATAATAGTTGAGGACATAAATTCTTGCCTCTGGGTGTTCCTGAGTTGTGTCTTTTTAAATAAAACGAATTTTAAAAAATGCAAAGTACAAGCTGAACACCCCAGCCCTGTGGCGGAGGAGGTGGAGAAAGACTGGGAGTTCGTTATCGTTCTTAGCTACAAAATAAGTTTAGGACAAGCCTGGGCTACATGACACCTTGTCTCAAAGCCACAACAAGCTTGAAGTGGAAAACCTGAAAATAAAGGACAAAGGACCTTTCACAGTGACACATAGCAGTGGCATTTGCAAAGACAAATGAAATGCTTCTTTCTTCTTGGGGGTTTTCCACACTGAGTACATGCCAGATATCTCACACTCAACTTCTATCAGTAACAGGCCTATATGGTCAGACCTGTCATCACATGAAAGCCACAGAGTGTGAAGACAAGAAAGGTACAAGCTTTCCCACACAAGGGGCGCCCTGGAGGAAGTCTACAACTTATCATAATGTTAGCACACACACCAAAGTTACTTACTGTTTGGCTTTTATCCTGGAGGGTCCCCAGAGTCTGAGTCTCTGTCACACACATATACAAAGGGGAGGAAGTAGATAATAGTTAAGAATGGTTTTTAAACTCCAGATCAAAGAAAAAAAATAAACAAGAGACTTGGCTTTAGAGGGTTTCCCAGGTGTTCATGGAGATGTCCCCAGCTAGGTCCTTGGGCAGCTGAGGAGAGGGTGCCTGAACTGGCCTTATCCCATAGCCACACTGATGAATATCTTGCATATCACCATAGAACCTTCATCTAGTGATAGATGGAGATAGAGACAAAGACCCACATTGGAGCACTGGACTGAGCTCCCAAGGTCCAAATGAGGAGCAGAAGGAGGGAGAATATGAGCAAAGAAGTCAAGGACAATGGCACTGGGTTTTGATTCTACTGCATGTACTGGCTTTTTGGGAGCCTAGTCTGTTTGGATGCACACCTTCCTAGACCTGGATGGAGTGGGGAGGGCCTTGGGGCTTCCAAAGCCTTCCTCAGGGATTCAAGTATGATTGTTGATAGTGTGTTCAGAAAATGTCCACTGTCTCTTTCTCCTGGCCTGATGCTCCCCTCCAGAGGTTCCTCCTACCAAACTAAACCTGCCTCCTTGTTCAGCCATATGTAATAGCCCCACCTCCCTGTTCAACTCTATATAAGAAACATGCTGAGTTTCCCAGGTGCTGAGGCCTCGTCATCCAAGAACACAGCTTTTGTGTGTGTGTCTATGTGTTTCTAATTTTTTTCATTTCTCTCCACTTCGATAAGCGGTCAAGTCCCTGGAGCTGGGCAAAGACATGGCAGTACGTAAAGAGATTCAAGGACAAAAAATTCAAATGATAGTAGACCCAGGAAGGGCCTGTGACCAAGTTTAACATGGCTTTGTGCTAAAAGAAGCTGAGAAGAAACTAGGACTAGCAAGTCTGAGCCTAACTAACTGACTGTGGTTTAAAGATTACAAAGATGGTCTCAGCCTAACATCATTTAGGGGGAAAGAGCTCCAGCTTTGTTTTCATTACCTGAAAGCAACTTAAAGCAGCAAAACCACAGGGTGGAACCTGAGAGGAAACAGGAATCTTCACCACATGCAATATTTGAAATGGAAATGTCACTTCTGCTTCCCCATCACGGCGATTCTTGGTCTAAGTGGCAAGACTGACTTGTTCTCTCTCTTTCTCTCTCCCTCTGTGTATGTGTCTGTCTGTCTCTGTGTATATGTCTCTGTGTGTCTCTCTCTCTGTCTCTTTCTATTTGTCTCTCTCTTCCTTTTTGAGACTGTGTCTCAAGTAGTCCATGTTGCCTTCAAAAGCCAGGTGACCTTGAACTCCTAATCCTCCTACCTCCCCTCCTGAGGGAGGAATAGCAGGCCTGTGCTATCATACTTGATTCACGTCCTGCTGGGGACAAAACTCAGGGCTTCCATGGCTAGACAAAGACTCTGCCAATTCAGCAATACCTCCAGCCCTGACATCTTTACTTTTCTCCTCCATTTTGTTTTGCTATAAAGAAGAACAAGAGATGTCTGTAATGTTGTTTTCTATTTTACTTGGAGAACTGAAGGTTGCACTAGAAACAGGCATCAGGGAGGAGGAATAAAGTGCTCATGAACGTATATGGATGCCACGGTAACTGTCTGCTCGGCACCGAGGTATCAGCAATGGTTCTTAGCACCATTAATCTTTTTTATAGTTATTCGGTTGGATTTCTTCCTTTCTTTCTTTCTTTTTTTTCTTTTTCTTTTCTTTTCTTTTTTTTTTTTTTTTGAGACACGGTCTCTCTCTCTATGTAACCCTGGCTATACTGCAACTTGCTATTTAGATCAACTTGGCATGGAAATTTGCAAAGATCCTTCTGCCTCCCAAATGCTAAAATTAAAGGCATGTGCCATTGTGCCTGATCCTAATCTTAATTTTATATATATATATACATTTGTGTGTGTTATAAGTAAAATATATAAATATAAATAAAATAATTATATATAAATATGTGTGTGATGTATGTGTATGTATATACATATGTATCACTATTTTATCATTTTCAAATAAAGAAATAGAGTTTTTCTTTATCTTAATGTTCATGTATGCATGTGTGCCTACAAGTAAGTGTGTGTGTGCTCATGGGACATGCTATGGAGGTCAGAGAAAGATCTTTGGGAGATACTTCTCCAACATTTGGGGACCTTGGATCTAACCCAGGTTGACAGCCTTGGTGGCAAGGGGCTTTACCTGCTGCACTAACACACCAACCCAGAAACAGGATGTTAGAGAACTCTGCTCATGACACACGAAACCTAAACTTCAGAGAATTGTTGCAGCACTAACTACTGAGATCAGAACTGGCCAGGGGACCTGAATTTAGAACCCAGTTACTCTCACTGCAGTACCAAATCATTTTCCCATTCTTCCTTCTGGCCCTACTAACAGCATTGGTGACAGGTGCTGTACCCAGAGAAAATACTGTGACCAGACACTGGACTGACCATTATGGTCTCATTTTCTTATTGAAATCCTACAAGTCGTAGCTTGTGAGTTACATGACATGATGAGAGGGGACTTAACCTATTTTCCTCTCCCATTTCAGAAAAACAAAAAGAGCTTCATAGAGTTTAAGATCAGAACTCTACCCAGAAATAAGATGAGATTAACCTCCCTGATCGATGTGCCCTGAGGTCTGCTTCTTCTGTCTCCTTTGTCTTCTGTGACAGCTTCAACCTTGGCCCTAGAAAGAACTGAGCTCCTCCTTATGAGGCTGACATCTGAGGAAGCTGATGGTTGGTGTTCAACTAGAAAGGACCCTGATTTCTCCTAATTAATCCTTTATCAGATATAAGCAACAGTGCCAGCCCAGAGTAAATCAGAAATTAACAAAGACAACAATCCTTTACACTAAGTTTACTTAATATCTGACCAAAATAGAATCATTTCTTATTAAAAGTTTTTTAAATTAAATTTTAAGTAAATGCCAGCAAAATGACCCCACACATAATGGCACTTCCCTGAGACCTGAGTCCAGTCCCCGCATCTCATTCAGGGCAAGGAGAGAGCAGGTGCCTCTAAGTTTCTCTCTTATCTTCACATGCCATCCATGGCATATGAACACAGAGAGAGACAGACAGACAGACAGACAAGGGGAGGAGAGAGAGAGAGAGAGAGAGAGAGACAGAGACAGAGACAGAGACAGAGACAGAGAAAGAAAGATTAATTTATTAAAATGTAATAAAATTGAAACTTTAAGTAAGAGGGGGCCCTTGTTGGCAGTGAACCTTACCCTCTAATAGCTGAGCCATCTCTACAGCCCCAATGACTCTTTCTAAATGACATGAAGGCAATGGTAGATGGTTCTCCTTTTTTGTGTAGCAAAACCTGTGGACATCCAAATTAAGTTCTCCATGGGGGCAATGTTATTTTTCCTGAGTCAGGAAAACCAGAGGTCTCTGAACAACAAGAGGAACCAGAGCCCCAGGGAACCAAAAGTCCTTGGTCACTTGGCTAGTTTGTTGTAGCATGAGGGCCTTCTTGTTGGGGTTTCTGTCTCACCCGGTTCCCACCATTTAGTCCCAAAGAAAATCACACAGAGTCTACATTAGATATAAACTGAAAGGCCCATTAGCTCAGGCTTATTCTTAGCTCTTGTAGCTTATATTATCCCATTATTTTTATCTATGTTAGCCTCATGGCTCAGTACCTTTTGTAGTAGAGCAAGTCACATCCTGCTTCTTCGGGGGTCTGGGCAGGAGTCATGGAAGAGCTTCCTTTTTCTCAGAATACTCCTGTTTTTCTACCTCGCCTCTATTTTTTGTCTGATTGACCTGCCTATACTTCCTGTGTTTATTTAAAACACGATTGACAAAATATACACAATTCTCTTGCACCAGTTTCTGACTTCTACAGAATCCTAACCCAGAGACCAACATGTATGGCCACCACCGCACTCACCTCAAACAATAAATCAAGTGCAAAAAGTGATTTTCTTAGCTATTTATCATATTTATCTAAACTCTGTGAAATGAGATCCGAGCTAAGCACATCCGCCTGTGCTCATGTCTCACCTGAGCCATCTCCCTTGGTCGTTAGGGTTCTTGGAGAAGTTGGAGTAGGGTATCCACGAGCAGGGACAGCAGGGGCGAACTTGGCTTGATTCAGGAAAAAAAATTAAGAATCAGGATTTTCAGTTATTTCTCTCCTTTCAGCGTGTGGGTTACAAAGACAAAACTCAGGGGATCAGGCTTGGCAGTAAGTGAGCTGACCCACCGAGCCCTCTCGCCTGCCCAGGAGTGAGGCTTTTTATCAGGGAATTCACAGGGCAACAGGAAATACATGAAAGATGAGAAACGGAAGACACATGCGCTCACCTTCAAACCGGCATGGTCACATTCAGAGAGAGATAGCACCTACTTCAGATGTGTAACCGCAGCAGGACGTGGTTGCCATCGCCACAGTTTAATCAGTGATGGAACTACCAGTGTGAGAGTCACACTAAACATTTAAAGCTCATAAACATCACCTTGTGGAATCCTTTCAGTGATAGTTGACTACATTGTACAGCTGCAGAGGTCACACATGAAATAATGCTCCAATGTTACACAATTAGTAAGGACAGTTGATTTGAACTCTGTTCCAGATGACCACAAAAGGTTTTTTGCTGAGCTGTATACCTAACCCTATCTATTATAAACTTTAAAACATAAGAATATGCACATATACACCTCCTTAAGACACACATACAACCCAAGGCCTATATTCCTGACTTTCCTGAAGAACATATTTGCAAAAGAAAGACAGAAAAAAGAAAGAAAGAAAGAAAGAAAGAAAGAAAGAAAGAAAGAAAGAAAGAAAAAGAAAATTCAGAATTCATCCCAGATATAGCCATGTCTCTGCTCTGCAGGTGGGGCCCAGACACCGGAAGGAGGTGGAAAGATCGTAAGACTCAGAGGTGGTAGATGGACCCAAGGAAACAGTCTTCCAGACAACACAGGACCGCTGCACATATGAACTCACAGAGACAACGACAGTGCTCACAGACATGCAAAGCCTCAAGCCACACAAATCCCAGCACTGAGATGGGGAAGTGGACATGGATCCCCACTCCTAACTAAGAAGCTGTTTGCATTGACGCCAGCTAGGACAGGGCAAGTCCAGTGTCCTCCAACAAAGTGTCACTGGATATACCAGCCATACCCAGAGCAGGCCCCCAGCCAACACAGACTCCATTTGACTTTGGGTACTTTTTTGGTTTGATATTTTTCATATTTTGGTTTTACTTGTCTGTTTTGACTTTTGGTGGGGTGTTTGGTTTTGCATTGTGTGTATGTGGAGGTCTGTTTGTAAGAGATAGAAAGAATATGAAGTTGTGTGGGTAAGAAGGTGGGGAGAATCTGGTGAGAGTTGGAGGAGGGGAAAGATTATGATCAAAATGTATAGTATGAAAAAGTTAAAGCAAAAATTAATTTAAAAAGAAAGGAAGTTTCCACGTGATCTAATGATCAGGCAGGGTCTTGAACCGCTCTCTGGTATAGGCCTTTCGTCCCCTTCTCTAGGCTGCATCCTTGAGTATGAAAACACATGGCAGGTACATCATTGGCCTTCACAGTGAGGCCTCTTCATCCTGGGCCTTCCCATGCCACCCCCAGGACTGTAACTAGAGGTGCTAATAATCCATGTGTATTATGATATCATGACCCACGGGTGATTCTTATAGACAAAGAGGACATGGGAAGGGTCTACTCACCTGGTCTGATGTCCAATTCCAGGTTTAATTTTTTATCATTCCATGGACCAGGGATTTCTACTCGGCAGCAGTAGGTCCCACGGTCAGCTAGAGTCACATTCTCTATGGTCAGGGACACATCTCCTTTGAGGAAATTCCCCTTTAGCTGGTATCTTCTGGATTTCTGATGTATCACATTTCTTTCATCAGTGCTGAGCACATTATTGGCACCACAGTGTGACAAAGGACAGGGTCCCTTGCCCCAGCACACAGGCACAGGTGTCCCATAGGCAGCTATACTGTAGTCGCAGGGCAGGTATGCATTCTTACCGACTTCGACTATAACTGCATCTTCCAAAGACCCTACACAGAGAGGAGAGGAGGGAGACAGTGAGGGGGTGGGTCCATTTCTGTTGGTAATGCATCATAGAATTAAAGAAGGAACTATGGCTGTCCTGTTGGGAGGAGGATTGACGGTGCCAATGATTCTCTGTCACCAGAGGAAGCAGCGAGTCCTATTCATACACTTACTATGATTGCCCATGCCTCTAATCCTGGAGCTTGGCAGGTGGAGACAGGAAGATCCCAAACTAGCCTGCATGATGAAATCAACTCTCAATAAATAAATTAACAGTCTAGAAAGTGATGACTGCCTTTAATCCCTGTACTGAGGAGACTGTGGCAAAAATGCAGTGAGTTTGAGGCCAGCATGGGCAACCTCTGCTCATTCCCTAAAATGCCTGCCTCCATTGGCCTGAGAAGGAACATGAGAACCTGCATGTCTCTCAGTTCCCATGTGCTGTGGGCCCTTGATCCCCATCCCCACCCTGTCACAAACACATACTTTTCAGCCCTCAAAGAGAACTGTGAACAGTTTTTTTGAAGATTAAAAAACCTGTAGCAATGGAATCAACATTCAGAAAAATGAGAATTGTTGGCCAGGAAAATGGCCCACCTGTCTGGGCTAGCTGTCTGTTCATTAGCAAAGAAAAGGTAAACTAATTCTCAATCTCTCTCTCCTCTCTCTCTCTCTCTCTCTCTCTCTCTCTCTCTCTCTCTCTCTCAGAGATAAAAGTTCTGACAAAACAAAACTAGTAGCTTGCATATTTGAAACTCTTCAAGTGTTGTACTGAAGTTTAAATTCCTTTATAACAACACACACACATCTATATAATATATATAATAAAGTATTCAAACCACATAAAGGGTACATGAAAGCAGGACCACCTCTCCCAACTCTTCCCATCCCCCTAGAGCTCAACCATTCAAAAATGTCCACACACTGCTGCCTCCTGGCAAGGCTTACACACATAACTGGGCACCTTGGTTCTCTCTGTAGCATTGTGATTCCCAGCATCTGTATCAGGTTGTTCAATGAGGCTCTCTGCTTCTCTCATGGATCGATATGTCTAATTTACTTACCCGATCTCCACTGTTGACATTTAGGTTACTTCCCAACATATGCTATTAGAAATAGCATCACTACACCCATCCTCTATCTCTGTCTTGCCCTCTGTGTAATAATCTTTCTCCATCTGAAAAGTACCGGCCCAGACTTACTTGCAAGTAGCAGTAGCAACAGCAGCAGGACACCATTGAAAATAAGATGTGAAAACATTAGTACTTGGCAGGGAAAAGCAAAGGCCAGCTCAGTGTAGGCACAGCTTTAGCTCTTCAGTTAAAATGGTGCTTCCTCTAACTTCTCTCTACCCCAGAATCATGAGGGCTGACCACACCAACTCAGGGTCAACCTACTTCCCAGGGTGTCTGACCAGGCAAAGTTCCCGTGTTAGTACAGCTAGTCACATCTGAGAATGTTCCTGTTCTATGTCATGTCACAGTAGACAGAGCCTGCTGGCACTCTGACGTTTATCACATGAAATCAACAAAAAGGAAGCAGTATTTCAGGGAAAGAAAAGTATTAGTCACGGCAAGAGTCTTCTAACATCTCAGATAAAATAGCCTGTATAAACCATGTATAAACCCAGCTGGTTACCAAGGAACAAAAAATATAAACATGTCACTCATGTATTGGTGCTGTCAGGTCCCTCTCCATCAATCAAGCCTGTGACTGCTGTGCTTGCAGCACCTGGAGTGGGAGCTGAGGCAATGAAGCCGGACACATGGTGCACACCTTTAATCCCAGCTGCTGGGAGGCAGAGAGAGGCGGGCGGATCTCAGAGTTTAAGGCCAGCCTGGTCTACAGAGCTGGAGTTGCAGGAGTGCCTACACAGAGACAACCTGTCTGGCTAAATAAATAAATAAGCAGCGAATGTCATATTTCTTATCTTTACATGTATAAATTACTTCCATGCCAATCAAAAGCCCAGTTCTAATCCTCAGTCTAATACACTTTAGAGTGTAATCTATAAGCTTATTGTATCTGACTTTCCTTGTTTATAATGGTATTGAGACAAGGAAACGATCAAGACCCCATTTCAAGTACCGCATGCTTTTATAATTCCAGTCTCAGGAGGCTGAGTTAGGAGGATCACCGAGTAGGAGGCCTGCCTGGGCTACACAGAATGGCCTCTGTTAATGATGCTGAATAAGTTGTGTCAGCAATGTATGCAAAGCCCCCAAATCATTCCGATTTTGACTTGTCTGTAACAACTACTTTCCGTTCCTCTAAGTATGGTGTCCTCCCTGAGACCCATTCAATTTCCCCTTGGCTTCATCTCTTGAAGGCCTCAGCATTTTTCAAATATGTAAACAACTGAAAGACAAAGAACATCCAGGCCAGCTACATGTTCAAATGGGTAAAAAGTTACAGGAATATGAAAAACTTACATTAGGAACCTCGTTCCCACCCCATTTCCCATGTATTGCAACCCTTTAGACCCCTACTTTCCTCAAGTCTCTGGAAACATCAAAAAAAAGTGAACTATATTCTTACCCCTTCTTATGAAGTGTGTGTCTGTGTGTGTGTGTGTGTGTGTGTGTGAGAGAGAGAGAGAGAGAGAGAGAGAGAGAGAGAGAGAGAGAGAGAGAGAGAGAGAGAGCAGAAAGGGAGAGATTCAGGGGAACAGAAACAGAAGAGAAGGGGAGGGAGTGTCAGACGGAGATGGGGGAGGGGGCCTAAGGAGCTCTGTGTGCAGAGGTCAGAGGACACTTTTGGAGTTGGTTCTCTCCTCCACTGTAGGCTCCAGGGATTCGACTTGGATTGTCAGGGTCACACAGAAGTCACTGTGAACCACTGAGCTGACTTTCCTTGTTTTGACAAAATGGAGTATCAAAACACTTTTTATTCCTTGTATCTTTTGTCTTTCATTTGCTAAAGTAATTTTTAAATAATCATAGACGCGTTTCACCACCGTCTCAGACTGCAATGTAGATCTACTTCCAAAAAGAGGAAATCCTTCTGTGTAGCCATGGTACCACTGCTGCTCAAAACAAAGAAAACTGTCGATAATTTTCTATTTCTCATGTTAGACCGTAATCAAATTCTCCTGTTTCCAAAATATTATTTAATTGATTTTTTTCGATCCAGGCTCAGACAAGGAGTCCACATGCAGCTGGGTGCTGCAGCGACCTCTCTCTTCATTGATGACAATCTGCCCTGCATTTCCCTGTCCCTCCCTGGTTCTAGGAGCAGCTTCTTCTGAATGGTTTATACAGATGTAGATCTTGCCTGGCATGGGGCCCATGGTTTTCAAGCCAGCCCCCCATGCTTCCAGGAAGGTAGATATGTGAATACCACTCTGCACCCAGGGGAGGGATGTGCTTACAGTGTGATTATTCTAAGGGTGATATGTAGATGTCACAATGCTGATCCAATCTGCTCAATTAAAAAGAAAAATCAATGATATTTACAAAAGTGTTAGATTTTTTTTCCCTGCTGACACTAAAAATATTGACACTGCCTTCTGTGATAGCTTGAAAGTTATATAACTTAATCTAATACTACAGGCACTCGGGGTCGGTCATCACTCTATGTAGCATTTAATAAGTTTTCTTAGAGTTGTGCATCTTAATCCTTCTGTTTTTACCTCATGGAAAATAAACTCCTTTTTTCTATCTATATGGGGAAAGTATGCATGTATATGCCCAAGTATATCAACAAACTTAGGGAAAACAAAGAAGTGTGGAAGAATTGAAGAACCCAACTAATCTACACTTCCAGATAATCTGAAGATGGCAAGGGCACAAAGGCCACATGAACTTCCAAAGAGCCACTCACTCTACTCGGTATGACCAGAACAATGATGGCAAACAAAACAGCTGCTGTGTGTTCTCACCTAATATGTCAGGTGAATTGAATCACATTAGAAATCGCCCACAAGCCAATATGTCTTATGTGATGTTATTTCAAGCGTTAGGGAGTCACAGAATTGCGTTTGGTCTCAAGGATCCCAGAGATACAGCAGTGGAGCAGCTCCCTGGAGAAGAGCATATTTGTGTCCCAGTGTGTCTAATTCTTTTCCTGCGCTATTTGTAGTGACCCCATGCTTAAGATCTGTAGTAAGACATCTGCTGGAAAACTAGGTAGCATGCCCACAGACCTTCTATCTCTCTGTTCTCCAAGACCCAATCCCTTGGTCTCATCCCTGGTGCTGCAACCAATTACCAGCTGTAGACTCCCTTCCCCTCTGCCCACATCTCCTGTGGTCCACACAGACCATCCCTTCTTAACATCCTTCCTCCCGCTTATCCCAGGCTCCAATATCAGCAGGTATTCCCTGTGAATACACCAGTTGAGCAGGTGAGCAAAACAGGCAATCACAGCCACCACACATCCTGAAAATCCATAGAGGACACAGAAATCAAGGAACAAAACACTGACCCAAAAGACAAACCCAGAAATCAGTAACTAGCCCTTTAATCACCCCAAACCTAGATGCTGCAGTAAGAACATAATCAATAACAGCCAGGGTAATATATCTCCACTAGAGCCCAGCTATCCACCACAGTAGGCCCTGAATATTCTAACATAGCTGAAGAACAAGAAAAAGACCTTAAAACCAAATATGTGAAGAAGATAAAAGTCCTTAAAGAGAAAATGATTAAATACCTTAAAGAAATCCAGGAAAACACAAAAAATTGGAGGAAATGAATAAATCCCTTAAGGAAAGCCAAGAAAACCTAAACATAAAGTTGAAGAAAACAAATAAAAAAGTTCAAGACGTGGGGGCTGATGAGATGGCTCAGTGGTTAAGAGCACCAACTGCTCCTCCAGAGGACCCGGGTTCAATTCCCAGCACCCACATGGCAGCTCGCAGCTGTCTGTAACTCCAGTTCCAGAGAATCTGACATCGTTACACCAAATGTGCATGAAATAAAGTTAAATAAAGTTTAAAAAAAGAAAAAAAAAGTTCAAGACGTGAAAATAGAAAAAATAAAGAAAGCACAACCCAGGCTGTGGTGGCACACGCCTTTAATCCCAGAACTTGGGAGGTAGAGACAGGTGGATCTCTGTGAGTTCGAGGCCAGCCTGGTCTACAGAGGGAGTTCCAGGACAGGTCCCAAAGCTATACAGAGAACCCTATCTGAAAAAGAAAAGAAAAAGGAAACCCAAACTGAGGGAATTCTGGTAATGAAAAATTAGAAATTAGAACAGGAACTAGAGAGAGAACCAAGAGAAACAAGAAATGTAAGACTGAATCTCAGGTATTAGTGATACTCTTGAAGAAACGGATACATTGGTCAAACGAAAATCTTAAAACTAAAAAATTCCTAACACAAAACATCAGGAATCTGGGACACTGTGAAAAGACCAAACCAAAGAGTAACAGGAATAGAGGAGAGAAGAGTCTCCAGATCAAAGGCCCAGAAAATATTTTTCAACAAAATCCTAGAAGAAAATGTTCCTAACCTAAAGAATGATAGACCTATTATAGTGCAAGAAGCATATAGAACACCAAATAGATTGAACCAGAGAAAAAAGTCTCCTCAGTGCACAATAATCAAAACACTAATTGTATAAAACAAATAACTATGTTAAAAGTTACAAGTGGAAAAGACAAGTAACATATGAGGGAAAAGCTATTAGAATCACTGAACCTTACTTCTCAGTGGAGACTCTAAACATCAGAAGGGCCCGAACAGATGTGTTGCAAATGCTAAGAGACTACAAATGCCAGCCTAGACTTCTATACCCAGCAAAACTTTCAATCACCATGGGTAGAGAAACAAGATATTCCATGATAAAGCTAGATTTAAACAGTATCTATCTGCAAATACAGCCCTAAAGATGGTTGTAGAAGGAAAATTTTAAGGCCATTAATTACAACCATGAAAACACAGGGACCAAATACTCTAAGGCCAGCAAAATCAAAATAAGGGAAACACACACACACACCACCACCACCACAATCAACAACAACAATAAAATAACAGGAATTAACAATCATTGGTCATTGATATTTCTCTATATCAACCATCTCATTTAATAATAATACACAAACTAACAGAATGGATGTAAAAACAGGATCCATTCTTCTGTTGTATCCAAGAAACACACCTCAACATCAAAGATAGACTTTACTTCAGATTAAAGAGTTGGAAAAAGATATATCAAACAAATGGTCCTAACTAACAATCTGGGTAGCCAAATAGATTTCAAACCAAAACTAATCAAAAGAGACATGGAAGGACACTACATACTCATCAAAGGAAAAGTCCGCCAATATGACATTTCAGTTCTTAACATCTATGCCCCAAACACAAGAGTACTCAAGTTTGTATAAATCACATATTGACAATGATAGTGGGGGACTTCAATACCCTACTCTCCCCAAGGGACATGTCGGTCATGCAGACAAAAACTAAATAGAGAAATACTTGAACTAACTGATGCTATAAATAAAATGAACCTAACATATTTACCGAACATTTCACCAAACACAAAAGAATATGCCTTCTTCTCAGCACCTTATGAAACTTTCTCCAAAACTGATCACATAATCAGACACAAAACTAGTCTCCACAAATAGAAGAAAATTGAAATAACTCCCTGCACCCTATCAGACCATCACAGATTAAAAGTAAATATCAATAACAACAGAAACAACAGATAGCCTACAAACTCATAGAAACTGAACGACTCTCTACGGAAAGAAAAATGGGACAAAATAGAAGGAAATTAAAGACTTTCTAGAATTCAGTGGAAATGAATGCGCAGGATTCTCAAACTTATGGGACACAATGAAATCAGTGCTAAGAGAAAAGTCCATAGCATTAAGTGCCTACATTAAAAAATTGGAGAGATCTCATACTAGAAACTTAACAGCACACCTGAAAGCTTTAGAACAAGAGGAAGTAACCACACCTGAGAAAAGTATATGGCAAGAAATAATCAAACTGTAATCAATAAAGTAGAAACAGAGAGAACAATGTAAAGAATGAATGAAACAAAGCATTAGTGCATTGAGAATATTAACAAGATAAACAAACCCTTATCCATACTAACTAGAAGATGAGGAGAGAATATTCAATTTAACAAAACCAAAATAAAGAAAGGTGGCATAACAACAGACACTGAAGATATCCAGATAATCATAAGGACATATGTTAAAAACCTGTACTCCACCAAGTTGGAAACTCTAAAAGAAATGGATAATTTTCTTAATAGGTATCACATAACAAAGTTAAATCAAGATCAGGGGATTAATTTAAATAGGCCTATAACCCCCAGTGAATCAGAAGCAGTCATCAAAAGTTCCTCAACCAAAAAAAGATGAGGGTCAGATGCTTTTAGCACAGAATTCTATCAGACTTTTAAAGAGCTAATGCCAAAACTCCTGAAATTAGCCCACAAAATATAAACATTGCCCAATTCATTTTATGAGGCCATAGTTACCCTGATACTCAAACCATATAAAGACTCAACAAAGAAAGAGAATTACAGACAAATTACACAGTTGCAAAAATACTCAATAAAATACTTGCAAATCAAATTCAAGAACACAACAAAAAGACAACCCACCATGATCAACTAGGCTTCATCCCAGAGATGCAGGGATGTTTCAGTATGGGAAAATCAGTAAATATAATCCACCATAGAAACAACATGAAAGAAAGAATACCACATAATCATCTCATTAGATGCATAAAAGGCCTTTGACAAAACCCAACATTCTTTCATGATAAAAGTCCTGAGCAATTAGAGACATGAGGGGCATACCTAGACATAATAAAAACAAGTCACATAAGGCCTGTAGCCAATGCTAAATTAAAAGGAGATAAACTCAAAGCAAATCCACTAAAATCAGGACAAGACAAGGTAGTCCGATTTCTCCATCTATTTAATATAGTACTTGAAGTTTTAGCTAGAGCAATAAGATAACTGAAGGAGATCAGGAAGTTACAAATTGGAAAAGAAGAAGTCAAAGTATTGTTACTTGCAGAAGATATGATAGCATACATAAATGACCTTTAAATACCCACCAGGGATCTAGGTGGTAGTGCAGCACACCTTTAATCCCAGCACTGGAAAGGCAAAGGTATGTAGATCTCTGTGAGTTCAAGACCAGTCTGGTCTACAGAGCTAGTACTAGGATATAGCTGAGGTTGCTACACAAAGAAAGTCAGTCTCAAAAAAAAAAAAAACAAAACAAAACAAAAATCCACCAGGGAACACCTACAACTGATGAACACTTTTATTGAAGAGATTGGGTTACAACAGTAACTCAAAAAAAATCAGTACTCCTCATATACAAATGACAGACTAAGAAAGAAATCAGGGAGACAATACATTTCACAATAGCCTCCAATAATATAAGTTATCTTGGGGGTAACTCTAACCAAGCAAGCGAAAGACTTATGTTATAAAAACTTCAAGTCTTTGAAGAAATAAATTGAAGAAGATATCAGAAGATGGAAATATCTCCCATGCTCATGGATCAGTAGGATTAACATAGTAAAAAATATCATCCTACCGAATGCAATCTACAGATTCAATGCAATCCCATCAAAATCCTAGCACAGTTGTTTATAGACCTTGAAAGGACAATTTTCAATTTCATATGGAAAAACAAAAAAACCCAGGATAGCTAAATCAATCCTGAACAAGGAGAGAGCTGCTGGAGGAGTCACCTTTTCCCTAATTGCAAGTTGTACTGCAGAGCGATAGTGGTAAAACCCACATGGCACTGGCACAAAAACACACACATTGATCAACGGAATGGAACTGCAGACCCAGACATAAGTCCAAACACATATGGACACCTGATTTTCGAAAAAGAAGCCAGAAATACATACTGGCTTCATTTTAATAAATGGTGCTGGTCAAACTGGATATCTGCACGTAGATGAATGCAAATAGGTCCATTATCTAACACTCTGCAGAGAACTCAAATCCAAGTGGATCAAAGACCTCAACATAAATCCAGATACACTGGGCCTGAAAGAAGAGGAAGTGGGCAATAGCCTTGGCACAGGAGATGACTTTCTGAACAGAACACCAGTAACACAGGCACTACGATCAGTGATAAATAAATAGCACCTTCATGAAACTAAAAAACTTTTGCAAGGCAAAGGGTATCATCAATTGGACAAAGCAACAGCCTACAGAATGGGAAAAGATTCTTAACAATTGTTGCGGGATATATGATCACACTGTGAACCCCGAGTTTGTGTTGGTGTTAATTAAGTAAAATCAACCTTGGGTCAGGAGGCAAAGTCAGCAACTAGTTGACAGAAAGTAATCATAGACAGTCAGAGAGAGTCCAGAAAACGGATAGAGAGACACACAGGAAGTAAGAGGGAAGGATTTTGGGTGTGGTGGTCCTTTTTAATTTTGGAGGGACAAAAGAGATGTTCTCTGTTTGAGATGTCAGAGAAGGTGGAAGATCAAATAGTCACTCCTCAACCTCTCTGAACTAGCAGGTTTTCACCCCAGCCTCTGACTCCTGAGACTTTACTGGTAAACAGAATGGCAGCGACTTAGTTAAAAACTACATTTGGTGGCAGCAGTAGGAGGCAGATCATCCCACTAGGCCGCTGTCTCAGAAGCGGGCCAGTAACTGAGGTTCTGCAGCTACTGACTGAAATCACAGTAGATTCAGGTGAAGTTGCTGGGCCCGGGGGGAGGGAGTGGAAGGAAAATTCCACATCTAATAGAGAACTAATATCCAAAATAAAAAGAATTCAAGAAATTATACATCAAAAAACCAATTAATTTAATTTTAAAGTGAGGTACAGATCTAAACAATGAATTCTCAATACAGGAATCTCAAATGGCTGAGAAACACTTATAAAAGAAATGTTCAATTTTCTTAATCATCAAGGAAATGTGAATCAAAATTACTTTGAATTCCATCTTATACCTGTCAGAATGTTCCTCATGATATTCTGCTATACTATATAGCAGAATACTATACTATAGAATACTATACTATTCATAGATCATTGCCTTATCCAATCATCATCAGAGAGGCTTCCTGCAGCAGCAGATGGGAACAGAAACGGAGACCCACAGTCAGACATTATATGGAGAGAGAAACTTTATTGGAGATCTCCATCAAACCTTTCTCCTAAGAATTCCGGGAATAATGCAGAAAGATTGTAAGAGTCAGAAGGGATGGAGGATGCAGGGAGAACATGGTCCTCTGCATGAACAAAGCGAGGAGCATGTGAGCTCATAGGGATTGAAGCAGCAAGGACAGGCTCTCCATGGGTCTGCACCAGGTCATCATCTATATAGTATAGCTATTAGCTTAGGATTTTTATGGGACTCCTGACTATGAGAACGAGTGAGTCTCTGACTCTTGTGGCCTACTCCTAAAACTGTTTTCCTCCTGTTGGGCTGCTGTGCCCAACTTCCATATGAACGTTTTTGCTTCATCTTACTCCATTTTGTCATTTTTTTTTAAGAATTATGTTAAATTCTGGGCTGGAGAGATGGCTCAGTGGTTAAGAGCACTGACTGCTCTTAGGTCCTGAGTTCAATTCCCAGCAACCACATGGTGGCTCACAACCATCTGAAATGAGGTCTGGTGCCCTCTTCTGGCCTGCAGGCATGCACACAAACAGAATATTGTATACATAATAAGTAAATAAATAAATATTTAAAAAAAAAGAATTATGTTAAAATGTCTCTTAACGAATCGCCAACTTTCCGTCACATTGACTCTCCTTGAACAATGAAGCCACATAGCACAGTTCGACCAGAACGGAGAACTTTGGGGGAAGAGAGACCGCTTCAGGCCGCTGTGGGGGATGCAATGAAATTCTCTCTGTGCCTACCACCTGACGATAATATCAGGTCTGTCTTGTTGCTCTTAATCAACACCAGTGTCATCAAGATCTGGATCTTTTGGGAGTCCAGGCAGGTGAGTGCAGTTGCCTGTAGAGGTCTAGGATGGCAAGGCTACCGTCCACTGTCCACCGGAGTTCTGTTGTTTGAGGTGGAGAAGGTCTGGTGGGTGCTGGAATGAAAACAATATAAGAACTAACAGTTTTGAGAGCTTTGAGAATCTTTCTGCCAGTTACCGTTTCACTTTTGGGATATAGAAGATTTGTCTAAATTTGTCTTTCGGATGACAAGTTTTCCCTTCATCCGAAATGAATTATTTATTATTATTAAATCTAAACTCTCATCCGTGCTCAATTTGAAGAGTGCACTTTGTGGCATCAGCCAAAGCATAGCATTCTAAACTTATTTTTATTTTAATTTAGGTGTGTGTTGTTTGTGGCTTTCTTTACTTGAGTGCATATGTTCATGGAGACTGGAAGTATCAGATCTCCTGAAACAGGAGTTATGGTGGTGATAATCACAATGTGGGTTCTTGGATCTGACTCAGGTTCCACGTGGGAAAAGTACTTGCTTTTAACCACTGATCCGTATCTCCAGCACAAGCACTGTAGATCCCTAAAGGCTACAGGTTTGATGTGTATTTTTATCGCTATAAAGAACATTGTTTTACAGCTTCTATGCCTCATGAATAAATTGAAAGATTCTTGAAGCAAGGCATTAGAAAGGATCAACTCCTCCTAAAACAAGAGACTTGGAAAGTCTGCTTCAGTGAGGATTTGAACACAGGACAAACCTTCCAAACATAAATCTGTGCTAGCGGCAGAAGGCCCAGCCCTGAAGTTTTTATTGAAAGAACCAGCTTCTAATTCAAGTGAATATAGATGGACTCTGAGCCACTTTAGTCTTCATAACTGTCACCAGGAACTTTCATGACAGTTTCTGTCACCATAAAATAGGCATGAATCATGGCTTTGTCAGACATAGTGGTCCTGAGAATTAAGTTTTGTATTGTAAAGCGCTTAGCATATGGCCTGGTGCTTAGGAAACACTGAACGTTAGCCGCAGTGGCAGTGACTATGGCCTCTGCTGCATGGCACAGTTTCAGGATGGAAGTAGTGAATCCAGAGTCTCCCTACCCCGACCCTAGCTTTCATTCCCTGTTTCCTCATCAGAAAGCGCTGCTGATTTGATCCTACTGCACGAACTGGCTTTGTGGGAGCCTAGGCAGTTTGGATGCTCACCTTACTAGACCTGGATGGAGGTGGGTGGTCCTTGGACTTCCCACAGGGCAGGGAAACTTGATTGCTCTTTGGGCTGACGAGAGAGGGGGACCTGATTGGGGGAGGGGGAGGGAAATGGGAGGCGGTGGCAGGGAAGAGTCAGTAATCATAAATAGATAGATAGATAGATAGATAGATAGATAGATAGATAGATAGATAGATAGAAAGAAAGAAAGAAAGAAAGAAAGAAAGAAAGAAAGAAAGAAAGAAAGAAAGAAAGAAAGAAAGATTCCCACCACCCTCATCAGCTCTCTTAGATCAATGATCCACCTAAGTCTGGCTAGAGTGAATCCCCTGGGAATCTGATAGAGAGAGATGGGTGCCCTCCATCTCCAAGTTCTTACACAGCAGAGGGCACACATAAAAAGGCTAGAGAGTCACAGACACTGAGAACTTATTGTTCAGAATCCAGTTAGGGAGCCTTCACCTAGATTGTACTTAGGACTGCCTTGCTGTTCTCTGTGTCCTACAGCATGTGATGAGAAGGTCGCTGATTGTTAAAATACGTGGGGTTTTTACCTGGTTTGGGAGTCTGTGTGTCTGTTGGTAGTCGAGGAATAGAAGTGGAGATTCTGGCTAATTTTGGAGCATCTGTGGGTCTTGCTGAAGTATTTGTGGGTTTTGTAGTAGCTGTGGGTCTTGTTGGAGAGTTTGTGGATCTTGTGATCATTGTGAGTCTCCTTGGAGGACTTGTTGGAATTCCTGGATTTAGAAATCAAGACGAAAAAAATATCAGCCAAGCAAGAAGAGACAAGAGCTTCCGATGTAGCACCACTGAAAGGCTGCCCCCAAGCAGAGGTTCCTCTCTTGGACTTTTGTTCTTTGTCGTTGATCAATTAGGATGTGGCAGGGCGGGGCTGTGGAGACAGCTCACCAATCAGAGGCAGCAGCACATGGAGATGAGAACAGAGTCCACGTTCCTAACGACATGCTATAAATGACAGATGTTGGATCCTCAGATGTCTCTCAGCATCTCTGTGAGACTCGGAGGGTATGGTGGCCTAGGACTGCTCTCAGTGATTGCTGACTTCATCAACAGTTTCCAGACCCAGCATGCTTATTTTAGTCAGTCTTGAGAGGGCACACCATACAGCCCTGAGTCTTAGCTGAGGTATAACTAGGCCCACTGTCCTATGAGAGATCCCATGCAAGATCCAACAAAAGGATTTGCACTTTTGGGAAGAGAGCAGACATAGTCACGCATGGCTTCTTCCAATCCAAGAGATACAGGCCAAAAATGCTTGGTATCAGGAGTTTCAGGAATTGGTTCTTTCTGAAATTTTCTGCATACTTGCATGTACCTAATATCATATGCATGGTGATCAAGTCTAAATATGAATTGATATAGCATTCATATGCATACACTTTACATATATCACCTAAAGGGAAGGTTATAAACTCTTGATATTCTGTAAATGAAAATTTCATGCTAATGAATTCTCCATGTGAATTATCAAGTCTGCCCTTGGAGCTCTGAAGATCATAGACTGGACTAGGCAGAGTCAACCTGTAGCCCACAAATCCACAGCCTCAGAAGTGCTGTTCGTCCCAACATTACTCATGGTCTCAGTGTGCACAGAGACTCAGGACTGGAAGTGAGAGGAAGCAGTGAATGGAAAGAAACTTCGAGGACTCCAGCAGCAGCGCTCAGAGCTCTGTCAGCTGGCACGCTTTCCCGTGAGCATCACCCTTCAGTCCTAACTCTACTCATAGAGGAAAAAACTCTGAGAACTAGGGCTGATCCCTTTGAAAACTTCTCTTTCGGGGAGGGATGCAGCGGAATTTGGAATCTAGCTTGGTCTTTTTTTCCTTGAAAGAAGGAAAGAGATGTGTGTGCCTGTTGTTTGCAGGAAACTAGTGAACACTCCTTTAAATTATTGAATTACATTTATTGCTTGTGGGGGGGCACATGCACCATGGCCCGCGTGTATAGGGGATAGGATAGTTTGATAGAGTTGGTTCTCTCCTCCTACCTTGTAGTCTCCTGGGATAAAACTAGACTTGTCACCTAGTGCTCATATGAGCTAAGCCATATCGCTGACGACACGGTCCCCTTTTGTAAAGGGCCATATGGTGAATATTGCCAGCTCAGGAGCCCAACAACACATGTCCAGTAGTAGCAAGTACCTCAGTCAGTTTGAAACACTCTGCTGACAACATGGTAATGAGTGGGCGTGGCTGTGCTACAACAGAACTATTCACATCAGTGAGTGGGTCTGTCTCATCACCAGATTTCACCCTGGCTATGGGCTGACCCAATCTAATGCTTATCCAGGGGCTTGAGCACAATCTAAAACCTTCCCAGGACAGAATAAATCTTTCACACAGAGAAAGAAGCATTCAAGGCAACAATCTAAGAAGATTACAAGGAGAGCAACCAGGAAAGAAGCCACCAGCTGGGGAACTTTGCTTTTCTTGCTCTGGGATGTTTTTTCCCAGGTAGATGCAAAAGTCCGAAGGAGCTGATGAGGGTCCTAGGACTGCTGAAGAGGAAGATCCATGTTTTAAAAACACAAGAAATTATTTTAAAAAATGGTGGTTAAAGGATAAGGTAGAGTCATTGGCTCACTTGTGGACCTACTGGCCCAACAGAGACTTTGAACAATGACATATGTCGGAATTCTTAAGCTTGGAAAAAGCCTACTATTAATAGTTTCAAACAGCTTGGCGTGGTGGCATGTGTGTTGATGGGTACTTGCAAACCCAGAATTTGGGATATATAGGCAGGAAAACCAGGAGTTCAAGACCAGCCTATGTCACTTGAGATCTAATCTCAAACCACCCATTCCTCTCCCTCTCCAAACTATTGACAATAAAACAATTAACTCTTTACCCACCTCTCCTACACAAAGAGTAGGGCCAAATTTTCATTTACAACATTGTTGGGTTAAAGACAAAACTTTACTGACTTCAACATCATTTTTTTAAAAGTATTTAGAACATCATTAGGAGGGGCTGAAGCTTTAGGATCAGTCTGATAAAAAGAAATCTAAGCAGGGACCTCTTCTTGTATGTTAGTAACATCCTAAAAATGGAACAACACTCACATATAAAGTGAGACCACAAAATCAGAATGTTAAATCAAGAACTAAATCATGTGACTTTTAAAACTAAAGTAATAATTTTAATATGTATCTGATGATGTGGGGGAATAAAGTCTTTATTACCAAGTTTGTCTTTAAAAGAACTTTGCGGGTCGAGAATTTACACAAATGATACAGTGCTTACCTAGCCCTGTGTCAACCCCTGGGTTAGATCCCGAGCACGGGACAAACACACAAAGAACACGAAACAATGAACTCAGATTCACTAACCTATATGCAAGTCAAGGTTACAAGTTTGGGATGTGGTTGATAAAAACTCATTCCTTGTTGCATAAAATGAGTGTGTTCTCCTGGCCTGGGCTGCACATTGCTTGATTTTGCCTAATACCTTTTCAGTATTACAAGTGAAACACATGCTATTACAGTAAATTAGAGCAGCGTTTGATAAGAATGAGCTTCCTTCCACAATGCCACATCCCAGAGATTAGATTTTAGGATGTGTGCCATTTGTGGATGCTCAGCTTTTGGGAGGCAGAGGCAGGAAAAGCAGACATGAGAGATCATCCTCCACTATATATGGAGTCTATAGTCAATCCAAACTACCTTAGACCTTGTCTCAAAAAAAAATGTGGTTTACTGTCATCACCTGTATCTTAAAATATTATCAATTAAATAATTAAAACCATTTTTAAAGTAACAAAGCTGTCAAATGAAGCCTAAAGTGTCCATTTGACATCTTGTCCTTACTCCTCAAATGGAAAACACTACTACTATTTCCTATGAATCTTCGAGTATAGCATACATGTACATGTATACCGCTCTTACTTGTCCATCGCATGCATATTGCCCCTTATCTGACATACTTTTGTGGATCATGCTTATTTAGCCACCATTTTCAAAATCCATAGAGGTTCAGCAACTTCTTTGTAACTACAGCATCATCCTGGTTCACTGCTCACTGTAAAAGTATTATGTTGACTGTATCTATACTGATTATAACCCATAATCAGTATACTCCATAGGATGCCATTTTCCCTCCTACATTTCTAGCCTCTGAAGCACTCTCAGCTCACCTACTCCCTTACCTGTGAAAGCAGAGTTGACACCTGAAATGATGGCTTGAAGATGCATCATGGTGTTGACCAAAAGGAAACGTGAAGGCACTCTGGTTGGATGCGGCACTCAGCACATGGTATGCGGTCAGGTCTTAATTCTCAGAGCGCAACTTCCCATTTCTTGATAATGTGAATCATGTGACCTGCTCTGATGGGACTGTGAAAAAATCATTTTCAAATCCTTCTCCAGGGCTCTGTTGGCCTCTAGAGGTGTAGGGCTCTGTGCCTTCCCAAGTACATGAAAACCTGTCCTCCATAAGTCTCTTCTTTACCAGTCCCTCCACAAGTATAGCCATCACTGTCACCCTTGGTCTTAGCACAAATAAGGCAGCACAGAAAGGCAGAGATAAGAGAATGGAGCCTTCTAATGACAAGATGCACCTGCCCTCTGGTGGACAAGGTTGGTACTGCCCAGTAGTGATTGGTCCCCAAGACAGAATCAATTTCATCATTAGCAAGATGGGCTGAGCACGAAGGTGACGCACTGTGGCTATGCATTCATGCTGTCACACACAGCAACAGAGACCACATCTTCCTGAGAGATATCTAGAGACACCTAGAAAAGCACTTGGTATGGATCCAAACCTTCCTGTCCACGAAGCTGGGCAGCCCTGAGAGTTGTGGTGCCCCTCCAAGCCTTGATCCACTCCTTTGTTAAATAGCACTAAGTACATTTGCTTAGTCTTTTGGGAATTCTGCTGTGAATTGGATTCTAGGCTACTTACTCACAAGCATCTAACCTCTACAGAACCCCAGAGGCAGAATTTTGAAAGCCCATTGGTGGAGCGAAGATAGTGTGTTCAATTTCCAGCTTCAAGCTTTCAATTTTTTAATGCAAAGTATAATTATTTAAGTTTTATAAGTATTCATGTATGACTGAATTGAGGTTATTCAATTAATATGTCACTAAAAGATAGTTCATTTAGTTTTATTAAAAACAAACATTTTTGACTTTTTGATTTTTCTTTAATGCTTATTGCTACATGTAAATGTACATATAATATGTAACTACAAATTGGAAACATGGGCACAGTTATGAAGAGTGCCAATTGTACTTCTAGATGACCCACGTTTGATTTCAAGTATCCACACGGTGGCTCACAACCATCTGTTACTCCAGGTCAGGGGAACCTGTGCCCTCTTCTGGTTTTCCAGGTCACCAGGCACATACATGGTACACACATATACATACAGGCAAAATGCCCATACACATGAAACAAAATGATTTAAAATAAATAAATGTACCATGCTGAGTCTGTTTAGCATTTCATAGGTGTATGTTTGTATGGCTGAACATTTTATATTGGGTTACTAATTAGGGAAATAATCCAGAGAGAAAACTCATTGTCCTTCTCTCAGCAATTATCTGTTGCCTGGAACTCTTCATCTAGGGGTGCGATTTTCCAAGATTTCTCACATCCATGTTAGTATGTCAGCTGTCGTCATTGTTGACCTACATTGTCATATGTGGCCACTGTTCAGGTCCTGTTTAGCCACCATGCATTTCTTGGATACAGCTTTCCTGTCCTATGTGGAAGACACAGTACTAGTGGCTAATTCTGAGAGGAGGGGTAGGTTATAAGAAGCTAGCCAAGAAATAAACCGAACTGGAGATGAACAGATCGTTGCTATGACAACAATCTTAAAATGGAAAGTCAAAGATAAGAGGCAGGTCTTCAAACCATCACAGAGAAGTGCCCTGGGAAAGGGAACAGGCATGGAATAGGAGGAAGGACAAGGAGAACTCAGGGTATCCTAGAAGCAGACAGGAAGCCAGCCAGTGTGGCTGAAGCAGAGAGGATGAGGAGGGGCTGGCAAAGGCAGGAGAAAGGCAGTTCCCTCCTCCCCCCGCCAGGAAATGGCTGAAAGGTCCTCAACAACAGAACAGATCAATCTAATTGATAATTTTTTTCCTGACTGATAGACTTGAGAGCTGGAATACTTAGGCCACCATGTGAGGAGTATACACTGTTAGGAGAGCGAGAGTGGAGGAACGGATAACTGGAAGTTAGGAGGGAGATTTTTAGGAGGGAGAGGGAGGAAGGTGAGAGGTGAAGGAGCATAAAAGTCACTGGGATTCCAACAGAAACCTCACTAGAATTGCTTGGGCTTCTATGGTTTGTTTCATCTAATTCTGTTTTGTTTTGTTGGTTTGGTCTGCAGCTCTGCTTGTCCTGCCCCAGCCTCCTGACTGCTTGATTTTAAATGTGTCCCCTCACACCCAGTTGAACTGGGTTCTTCAGACAAATTTTAAAAACAAAACCCAAATCGAAAGGACCATGCCAAGATAAAAATTTATATTTTTAGGGCTGTAGTATAACTCACTAGCGTGTCCAGCATAGATCAAGCTCTGCTTCAACACCCAGCATGGTGGTGCACACCTGCAGTCCTCAGCACTTGGAAGTCAAAGCAGAAGGATCAGAAGTTCAAGGTCATCAGTGAACACAAAAGAACTTCAGGGACAGCAGGAGGAAGAAGAGATGAAGTCTCACAGTTTTCGCTTGTTTTCTGACATGCTTACTTGAAGCAGAAGATAGACAGGTGGATAGATAGGCACATAAATAATAGATAATTGATAGATAACCTGAAGGTCAGAAAAGCAAAACAACCAGCCACTGGCTCTTACCTCTACCTCAGCCCAACATCAGAAGAATATAGGACCCAGGGCAGCTTGGTTCACACCTGCCAAGACAGGCTCTATAGATGAACAGGAAGGTAAGCCTGAGCTGAGTCTCAATTTACTCTAAGACAATACCTGGTTCAAAGAAAGACCACAAACTGAGACCACCCATGCTCCACCCGGGAATAGACCATCCAAAGGAAATTCCTAATGTTCACCTGCCAGCACACACCCATCGCTTTTCACCAGGCACGCCTAGACAAATGTCAGCCAATCAGGGGTCCTGAACCTTAGAAATCCCTCACCCCTACCTATGCTACTGTCAAACCCAACCCCAACTCCAATATGTTGGACACACAGAGAGGCTGAGTTTGCAAACCTGAGTAAGAATAAAGGCTCTTTGCTTTTACATACAGGATTCGGTTTCCTAGTTGATTTGGGGTGGGGGGGGGAATTATGTGATCTGGGCATAACAGAAGATAGATAGATGATACATACAGATACATTTGCTATGTTTGTTTAAAATATGTTATTGTTTCATAGTTATGGGGTTTTTAAAAGTATCACACTCTTTGACAAACCAGCTGCACTTACAACTCCAATCCCCAATAGCATTTAAACGTATACAGGCTTCAGTATAATGTGTACTTCTTTCAACATATTTGAAATGGGGAACGAAACCTGGGTATAGAGAAATGATTTAATAAAACACATACATTTTTGTTCCACCTAAACTACATGTCCACCTAAATGAAGTGTGTTATCCAAGAAGATAATGGGAATTTACAATATGTAATCATAGACTTATGGGAGGCATGCTGTGGGTCACAGGAAGCATCCCCTAGCCCCACATGGTTACTAGGCTCCTGAGAAGTGGCCAGTCAGGGTTGAAAAAAGTTATGAATGCAAACCGTACACTGAATTTGTAGGACTTAGAGTGAGATGAATGTGAACACTCCCTAGTGATTTTTTTTTAAAAATGTATTCCATATTGAGATAAGACACATTTTTTCAGTGCATTAAGTGAAATAAAATAAATCCTTAAAATTAATATCAACTATTTCTATTTTTAAATTTTATTGATTTATTTGTGTGTTTGTGTGGACACACATGTGTTCGTGTGGATGTGTTACATGGACCCACAGGCCAGAAGAAGGTATCTGGTGTCCTCTTGAATCACTCTGCCTATTCCTTTGAGTCAGTATCTCTCTGTGAACTCGGGTCTCAAGTTTTCTCAGTAAACTGGAAGTCATACAGGTAGAGCAATAGCCCTGTCTCTACCCACCCCACCCTCCGGAGCTGGGATTCAGGAGTTCTTAAGGTGGTATCTTCATCTGTAGGGACTGGGATGCTCAGTCCGGCCATTGTCATTGTTTCTTTTTAATATGGAGAGCAGAAAATTGAAACTGCTCACGTACTTCTTGCTGTAATAGCACTGAACAGTGCTGGTCTAGAAGTTCAGAGCAATTACACAGACGACCCCTGGGGAATGAAAGGGCGTTAATGGGAAGGACAGAGAATAGGGGAATTCCAGCATAAACTATATTTTTGATGTTTGCTTGGCTGACTTTTTGCTTGTTTTGAGTTAAGTCTCATGCAGCCCCGACCCTCAAGTATCCAGGTAGCGGAGGCTCTTAGTAGATTCTTGACCCTCCTGGCTCCAGTTCCAGGGTGCCACATTTCAAGTACACACCACCATGTTTGCCTTTTCCACCGTAATTTGTAACTTTTATTTTTTAATATTTCAGTATAGATTAGCATAGTCTTTGCATGTTACTTATTTACTATGTATGTATACCACTGAGCTATATTTCCACCATTATTTTCTTGCTATTGTGTCGTTTTTCAAGACAGGGTCTTGTATAACTATCAGGCTGGTCTCATAGTAGCAATCCCCCTGCCTAGTGCCAGAAGTGCAGTCATGTGCAACCACACCTGGCTAAAGTATTCACACATTAGGAACCAACCCCAGGACCCCCAGTCAGGAACAGGGCTCAGTTAGCAGTACCAGGCTGGTTTCTTCATTTTGATCAAGGTTCCGTGGTATGTACAGTGCTGGCATTAGAGAAAAATGTGCATTTAGGGACACTTGCGATTTTGCTACAGATCCAAATTATTTCAGGATAAAGAACTGAACAATAGCAACAAGGAAATTAACAATCCAAAGAGATCTGTTTCTTCCCAGAATACCGTAAGCAGTTAGCTTCCAGCAGGCTGCCTTGCCCAGCGTGTCCCTGTGACAGCCTGACTGGAAAGAGGCAGCTAGAAGGGTGTGGATGTCAGATTCAGAGTCTTTACCTGAGCTTCCAGGATGGTGAGGCTGCGGTATGTGTATTGGGAATTCTTAGCCTGGGGAGGATGGTTGATGTCACTGTTGGAAGAACAGTGAAAACTGCAGAGAATTCCCTGAGGCCTGGAGCAGACAGGTCTTGAAGCCCCTCATTCTCAGCACTGAGCCTGTCTTCCACCACAGCTCAGCCAACAGCAGGTCAGGAGAGTATGGCCAGGATCTAGCCAGTTTTTTTATGGGGAAATTGTTATAGCCATCCTGGTGACACACAACTGGGACCACATTGATGGAGGTTGATGTAGGGGGAGCCAGAGTTCAAGGTCATCTTCCACCATGTTCTGAGTTCAAGGTCAGCCTAGTCACAAAACAGCCAGGTACAACTTAGCTGTACTTGCAGAGTAGGTATTTGGTTGCCTCACGGCTGACCCAAAGGAAGTAAACAAATGTCTGAGTGTAAATTCAAAAATCACCTATGTAGCTCCCAATTGTGCTTCTACTGGACCAGTGCTGGTCTAGAAATACAAAGCAACGTGAAGGGGTCATTCCTTGGGTGACCTGGGGACTTTAGCAGGGAAGGCCGAGCCTGGGAGGGGTGTGCATGATTTGAAATGTAGTGTGGTGTGGCATGCTTCTGATTCCAGCACTCAGGAGGCAGAGGAAGAAGGATTACAGTAGTTGAGGTTCAACTGGACTACAAAGCAAACTGCAGTCCAGCCCAGTCTACACAGCAAGAACTTGTATCAAAAAAAAAAGCCAAGAAAAGAAGGTCAAAGTTCAAACAATAGGTAGAAATTAGAAATGACAACTTGTCAACTTATAAATTATAAGACTAACATAGGAAGCCAAAATAAAATAATTTAAAGGTGACGCATCTACCATCATCATGTTAAAATAATGAACAACTTTAACCTGATGCCTCATTACTGAACAGTTAAAAACCCATTTTTTAAAAAACCCTCATTGTTTTTTTCTGGAAGAAAAAAAGTCACATAAACAGAAGAAGTTAGGACACAAATGTACAAAAAAGATTGACCACAGAAGACATAAGTGACCTGAAATAACTTTTATTTTTTATTACACTTTTACACTTCCTTATTTATATACTTTGTATGTGTGCCATAGGGCACATGAGGATGTCAGAGTACAAGATAGGGCAATCAGCCTTCTCCTCCCACCAACTGGACCTCAGGGCTCAAACTCAAGTCACCCAGCTTAGCAGCCTATGCTTTTACCCACTGAGTCATTTGCTAGCCAACCGTGACCTTTGTTTATAGGCAGGGCTAACACAAGACACAGGATCTGGAAGCCCAAAAGGAACACTTCTGACTCACAGTTCCTCTTTGCACAGATCTCCCGCTGAAAAACAACTGACACCTAAGCCTTCTTCAGCCTTGAGGATCCTAGGATAAAATGGTCACCTCCCTCCTGCTCTCCCCACTTCTCAGTTGAAACCCAGAAACATGGCGGATCTTAGAACGACTACTTTAGGGCCCCTCTGTTCATCTCTAGAAGGATCCAAACCATATGCCTACAAATCTGGGGAATCTAACTGGGTTCTGCTTTCTCGCTGTAAGTCAATAGATGACTTTTGGGAGTAGGCATGAGGGTCATTTGAGCTTCACCAAACCCTATTGCTGTTTGATAGTGATGCTGGATGTTGCTGGAAGTGGTATTATATAATGACTCCACTTCTCGAACTCAAGCCATAAGCTTAGAAATGAATACATTCCCGTTATGAGTTGTACAAGCTCATGCTATATTTATTTTAAAGGGGGAAAATGATTCATATAAACTGTCTTGCTGTTATCAGGAGAACCATTGAACAGCTTACAATGTGTGTCTTGGGAATTTCAAATCTATGAATCATGGGTAGGGAACACTCCCTTCTCAGAACCTGTCTGGTCTAATAGGAAACTCCTAAAGACTTGTAAGAGCAAGTTACGCATTTACATTCCTCTCTCTCTCTCTCTCTCTCTCTCTCTCTCTCTCTCTCTCTCTCTCTCTCTCTCTCTCTCTCTCTCTCTCTCTCTCCTGGGACAGGGTTGGGATTCCAGAAGTGCTCCACCATACCCCGTGTATGCAGCGCTGGCACTCAACACAGGGCTTGTGCATAGTAGGCAGCTACAACTGGGTGACAACTGTTTGATTTTCAAAACTATTTATTTGTTTCTCTATTTACTGGTGTGGGGGGTGTGTATAAGTACATATGATCATTGTGTCTGTGCACATGAGTGAAGGCAAGAAGACATCACTGGGTGACCTCCTTTATCCACCATTGTTTGTTCTTTCTGAGGCAGAGCCTTTCCAAGAATTTGAGTCTCAAATTTGCTCTGCTGTGTTGGAAGCTAGCAAGGCCAGGTGATTCCCCTCAACATGCATACGTACACACCCATCAGAGATGAGGTTATAGACATGTGCAAGACACTCAGTTTTTTGCATGGATGCTGGGTTCTGAATTTCAGCTTTATAATTATAGAACAAATGTGTTTAACAGCTGAGGCATCAATTTCAAAAGGCTAAGGCCTTTGATTTTTTGCTTTTGGGGGGGTTTATTCTTGTTCTTGTTTTGAGATAAAGTATCATGCAACCCCGACAGGCTTGAACTTGTTAGAAGTTTTGAATTTTTTCATCTTTACTTATTTTATGGTGTATATATGATGAGCATATGTGAACATAGGCTCATGAACGCCACAGCAGGAATGTAGAGATGGAAGACAACTTTCAGGAGGACATTCTCTCCTTTCACCATGGTTCCAGGGATCAAACTCAAGCTGACAGGGGCTTGGAGACTCAACTCAGGTCATTAGACCTGCACTGAGTCATTCTCCAGCCCTTTTTCCTTGTTAGTTTTGGTTTTTTGCTTTTATTCGTTTTTAATTTGGCTGCCCTGTCTCTTTCTCTCTCTTGAGTTTATTTCCATATCTATATATTAGCTTATTTTCATTTTTCAAATTACTGTGAATTGGATTTTGTGTTACATTTTTAAAGATTTATTTGAGGTTGTGGTGTGTATGTGTGTGTGTGCATACATGCACATGTGTGTGCAGTACATGTGCCTAAGCACATGTGTAAAGACTAGAAGAGGGAATCTTGTGTCCCCCTCTATTACTGTTAACATGAAGCAGGGTCTGCCCCTGAACACCAGCACGTGGAATGGTCTCACCCACATCTAGGGTAGGTGTTCCCACCTCAATTCCCCCAAACTAGAAAACAAGTCACAGACATGGCCAGAGCTTTGTCTCCTAGGTGACTTAGACCTGTGAAGTTAGAAGTCAATTAAAACAATCACATCATATAATCAGCCACTCTCCTACTTCTCTGCTAGGCTGGAAGCCAGGATGCTCCAGCTGTCCTCTTATCTCTGCCCCTCTACACTAGGGCTCCAGACATGCAGTAGACCCCGTCTCATTGCACAGGAGCCGAGTTCCAAACTCTGACCCTCATGTTCACACAGCAGCCATTCTTAACCACTGAGCCATCTCTCTGCCCTCTCCCTTTAAAGACTGTAAGCTGCATCTTTGCCATCTCCAGGGCCTTTTATATTATCTCCTTTGGCTCCCTCATTTTTTTTCCTCTGCCGATCACCAATTCCATCCCAAATACATGACAGTAAGTGGCTACAGATCTAAAACCAAGGGTTCTGAATCCAGCTTGCCGCCACCTTCTGGTGCCCTTGACCTTGACCTATTTCTCTTTGATGAGGACAAGAAATAGGAAAACATTCTTATAATGCTTAATTCAACTTCTATAAACAAAGAAAAAATAATCCAGTTTTTCATAAAGTATGTAAAAGGAAAAACTGAAATATCCTATGGTATTATTATTGATTTGGGTATTTTTTCCATATGGTAAGTAGAGAAATATACAATTCTAGAACCTTCTTCCTTGTCTTAAAAATGTAGCATTATCTTCTGGCAAGAGTACAAAGTCTGTGGTAGAGATTATGGTTGTGTTTCCTGTTGTTCCTAAAGACTAAACAGTGTCCAGCAGGAAGTAATCACTAATAAAGATCTCCTGAATGAATGGATAAGATCCTTCCTCCTGTTGGATCAATTAGACTTTCACAAGGCCAGAAATGTGATTCATTTTATTGTCCCAGTACCAAAGTGCCTGCACAATGCAACCACTTAAAAGTGTTTGCCACTGGGCAAGGTAGACACAGCACTCAGGAGGAAACGGCAGAAAGGATTAGAAGTCCAAGGCCATCCTGGTGAATTCAAGAGCAGCCTGGGATATATGAGACCTTATCTCAAATCAAAAGCCCAAAAGAAAGAAAGAAAAGAAAGGAAGGGAGGGAGGGAGGGAGGGAGGGAGGGAGGGAGGGAGGGAGGGAGGGAGGGAGGAAGGGAGGAAGGGAGCAAGGGTGGGTGAGCATCAGCTAGCTCTAAGCAAAGCTACCTGGTTCTTTTTAAAACCATATCCATACCATGTGTATTAGTTAGCTTTCCAGTTGCTATGACAAAAATACATGACCGAAGCCTCTTTAAAAGGGAAGGGTTCATTTTGACCTGTCAGTCAAGAGGACATGGTCCATCACGGTGGGGAGACATGCTAGTAGGAACAAGAGTGGGCTGGTCACATGGCATCAGCAGGAAGCAGAAAGAGATGGATGCTGGTGCTAAGCTTGCTTTCTCTTTTCATGGAATCCACCCACCTCAACTACCTTAAATGCCTCACAGACTTTGCCAGAGAGTCATCCCCAAGGTGATGTTTAGATCCTGTCAAGTTAGCAATCGATAGAAACTGTCACACCATGTAATCAACCATCCCCCTATTGCTGTCAAAAGTCCCCTGCAAACACCAGCACAGAATCATCTTTGGATCCGTGCCCTTGCATAAAGACTTTGCCCAATAAGAACGCTGATGGAGGAAACCACTGGGTTGGTTTAAATGTGCTCAAAACCCTCCCCAGTGCAGTTTATAACTTGAAAACATCTGCTACTACTTTCCTCGCCTGCATGAGAGCCGCTACCTCTAACTGAATTGTGTCAGCTGGCCCCCCTTCCATACACTCCTAAGAAAGCCAGTACCTCCCATAACTAGCTAGATGCAGCCTAAACAACAAAATCCATACAAGAAAAACTTGTCCAAACAGCCAGATACCTGTGTCCCCATTGACTGGTGTCTTCTGATCTCCACAGTAGCTCCCCAGTGCAAAAGTCTTTCGACAAAGCTATCTTTCTGCTCATTTAATTTTTTTTTGACTCTGGGCAGTTTTATTAGGTTCTGTTACATATGGGAACCAACACAAACCAAGGCACTGAACAGTCATAAGCCAGACAAATTGGTCTCCACCAGCTTAGAAATTTGGTTTTGTGACAACTGTCCTTGTAGTGGAAGATCTGAGGCTGACAACACAGACGGCTGCCAGGACTCTGCCTTCTTTCAATCAGGAAACAGCATGAGCATCCCAGTCACTGGTTCTTCTTCTGTGAGAAACACAGCTCCAGCTTCCTCCGGGGATGGAGAAGTTGTCAGAGGTGCTTCCCTCTGAGCACACAACAGGCAAGGTCAGACTTCGGCAAGGAGAGTTTCCTTTTATAATCAGCAGGCCCCTGAGGAACCTTTTCTTTTTGTGAAGGGGGGTCTGGCTCCGTAGCTCACAAACTCTCCATGCTCCTGCTTCAGCCTGCTGAGGGCTGGAATTAATGACAGGTTTGCACCACCATGCTCCTACTCAGAAGCTGTTGGGACTGAGATGGGGGCCGGTCGTGTAGAGATACACATTGCATCCAAGCAGAAGGTCCAGAGAGAACCTTCACTACTCTCTCGTCCTGTTCTCATCCTTCCTTTCTTTATTTATCTCATGTATGACCGCATATGTGTGTATGCACATTCAAATATGTGTGGAGACCAGAGGGCAACCTCCATTGTCTTTCCTCAGGAACACTGTCCACCTTATTTCGAGACAGGGGCTCCCGGTGACTTGGAACTCACCAACTAGGTTATGCTGCCTGGCAACCAAGCCACAGGGACCACTTCCCCATCTCTGAGTTTACAGGCATGCATTAGCATGCCTAGCTTTTCCGTGTGGATTCTGGGATCAGACTCTGGTCCTCATGCTTGCACAACAAGCGCTTCACTATCTGAACCATCTTTCCAGCCTTCCTGTGTGTTTGCTTGATTTTTTTTTCTCTTCTGTTTTTAAATCAAAGTCTCATCATCATAGCCTAGGCTGGCCTTGAACTCACGATCCTCCTTCATCAGCCTTGTAAGTTATGTAATTATAGGCATGTGCCACCTGACTTTTTCTTAATTATTCAAGGTCTGAAATCTCTAGAAAAATCAGTGGCCACTTTAGATTGCCTGCATCCACACAGACCTGCACCTATCTCCCTTAGCCTAATATTCCCCCTACCTGTTGAAGAGCTTTGTGGACACACCACAATCCTGAATGTCCAGGTACTCCAGAGATAATCAGACTAAGCATTCCTAATGTGTGACGGCACATGTGAGCTTCAACATCCATGATTAGCACTCTCTGGGTTGGGGGAAGATCTTATCCCTGGAAGTCAGAGGTAATGATGCATTTCAGTATAGCTTAGGTTATAGTTGAATCCCCTTATGAGCTAATTATCCCTAGAAAACAGGAACACTTTCCTTGATGGGCAGAACCTCCCAAACTTTTCAGGTGATATATCTCATAGTGTTCAAACTGGAAAACCGCAAAGTCAAATATAAAGGGGAGCCTTAAAAAAGCGAGAGCCCAGGGGTGGTCAAGATGGCTGCCCGCTGGAGACATAGCAATAGTACTCATTGGCATTCTCTATTTCGTAGATGTTCTCCTCGATGGTATAGACGTTTTCCTCTGACCGGTTTCTGCCTGCTCCCGCATTCGTTAGCCCCACTGGAGGGAGGTTGGCCAGTGTGATGAGGCTGTGAAGATAAAAGGATGCCGTTGACAGAATTCCCAAAGAACAGAGAAGACAGAGTGAAAAGAGCCATCTTCACTGCTGACAGCAGCCAACTGACACTCAGGACCCTGCACTGGGTGCACACTGAGAGAAATCCAGGCAGATTTTGGGGAACAATTAAGGACATGTAATAACTCTTAATTCTCTTAGGTATGTAAGGAGTTGTAGGCTGAAGGGTTTGGGGTGTGTCAAGACGCCTGAAACATCCTTACGAGTGGTTGAGAAAAAGCCCTGTGCTTACTGAGAATTAACAACACAGGTGTTCCAAGTGTTGATTAGGAGTTGAAGGTAACGTGCTTTAACGTCCCTTGTGCTGTTGTTTCAACCCTCTGTGAACTCCAACAGTTTGAAAAGGAATAGGAACCAATCAGGCTTGAGTTGGAATTCTGTGTTTCTTCCCAACACCCAACATCATGACTTGGGTGAATGCGTTTGGGGGGGGGGGCGGGAGTTGCTCATTTGGTTGGGGTTTTAAATGTTTTTAGTGCTTTTGTACAAAATTAGGGTTTCATGACAACCTTTTTAGAGCCATATATTCTGTGCTCTGCCCATATTCGCACACCTCATCAATATCTCCTGTGCCCGCTCCTCTTCCCAAATAGTCTTCTATCTATTATCATGTCATCCATATGTCTTCAAGACAGTTACGCAATGTCCTGTGCAACTGTAGACTCCAACAGTGAACAAAGTACATATATCCATAGATATCTAACTTAGTAAACCCTGTGCCTGAGTTCTCTCAACTCTAGAAAGCGGAAGTGAGAGCCGTGCAGCAGGGCTGCTGTGGGGAGCACTGGATCATTCGTTCCTTAGAGCTGATCACTGCTATTTGTTAGAGACTATGCTGGAGTTACAGCAGTCAAACACAGTGTTCTAGTTCCTAGTTCGCGATAGGGTTACAGCCCCAGGCCAAGCTAAGTATTGAGCACATCATTTCACGGATAGCAAATTGATGCCTGTCAGTGCTACCTATGAATATCATGTTTCCAGTTTCACTTCTGATGAAGCATAATGGTACTGATAATTAAATACTATATTTGGATTTATATGACTTTTCACTTTATATTACCTTGTCTTTGGAACATTCTGAATTTTGTTGATTTCTGAAATAAGAGGTGGTTTCTATACTCAGCAGATAATTATATTTTCCATTGAAATACATTACAATTTTTCATGTATTGAATCTTACTAAAACTGTAAAATGTCTCTCTCTCTGTCTCTTTCTTTCTGTGTGTGTGTGTCTCTCTCTCTCATTGTGTGTGTGTGTGTGTGTGTGTGTGTGTGTGAACAGTCAGGAGTGGAGTAATGATGAGGATCACCTGGAGAGTTTTGAGAACAGTATCATCTCAGGCTCCATCCCCCACGATCCTGATTCAGTTTCTTTAGGTGTGTCCTGTATCTGCAGGATTAGTGCCCAGGTCATTTTAACACACTGCCATGTCTGGAAATTCCTAGGCGGGGCTATAAAACCCTGACCATAGTGGCTTTATTTTTGTTGTTGTTATTTGTTTGTTTTTCTCATTCTGGTAACACCATGAAAACAGTAAGCACTCAGCTAAAGGTGCAGTTCACTGGAAAGTAGAAACAAAATTTTTTAGTAATTAGGCAAACTATACACCTTGACTTTAGAACTGAGGAAGCTAAATGTACAGGAGGGCAAATATTGAATTTTCATTTCATAAACAGAGGAAGTCTAACCTAAGATTTCAAAGCTTCCAATAGGAACTTATTGGAGGAAGAATAAAATCATAAGATGGTAGGGATCCCCAATACCCTTTTCCCTCTTCTGTGTTCTTACCTTGAATTCTGTAACTTCTTTTTCTTATAAGAATACCCTGGGTAAAGGTGAAAGAAAAACCAATGAATAATTTTCTACAATAACTTGAAAAAAGAAACAAAACGGACAGGTTGGAGATGAGAGCGGCTTGGTGACATTTGACCTTGCCTTAGAACAAACTAAATCAGCCTGTTAGCAATCTTGGGATGATACGAACAATAATAATGTGGAACTCTTACTTAACAAACATTATGAGGACTATTCTGTGTGCATTGCAGTTTGGTAGGCACCAGGGACACACAGGGTGAGTTGTGAGCGCTGACTCCATGAAGCATGCGTCTGAGTGAGGAAAGAAGGAAGGAGGGAAGGAAGAGTGGAAGAAAGGAAGGAGAGGAAGGACAGAAACAAATAATTTCAAATTGCACTGCATTATAAAATGAAACCAGAACCAGAGAAGGTTAGGCAAGCACAGTTAGACGTGACTTTTGAGGTCTGTTCCGAAAGAACAGAATGAGTCACCCATGTCAAGAGCGAGGGCAAACACTCCAGGAACAGAGACCTCTCGGCAGAGATCTGGGTGGGTGTCAAAACCAAAATGATAATGAGAGCAAAAGAGTGGCCCCCAACAATCTAAGAGGTAAAGCTGAGGCTTGGTCCCAAAGGCTTTTTCAGTTATTATCTTGTAATCCCAGCCTATGGGATGTGGAGGTAGGAGGATCAAGGGTTCAAGTCAAGCAAGCAAACCATGAGATCCATCTCAACCAAACAAACCAACGAATCAACAAAAAAAAGAATGTAAAAAAAAAAAAGAATTTGGACAGTGTGAGACAGCAAGATCGGTAGGGTACCATTGAATGATAGTATGATCTGGTTACTATGTAGAGAACTGATTAAAAGGAGAAATTAAAAAAAAAACAAATAACCGAGCAAGATACAGAACAATGAAGCAGTCTAGATCTATCTTGCACAGAGGCTGCAATTGAAGCTGCTTACATATTGAGATGTTGAAAAAAGAGGATTCTGGGATGACTTCTGCATTTCTGGTATAAGAAACCAGAGAGAGAGAGAGAGAGAGAGAGAGAGAGAGAGAGAGAGAGAGAGAGAGAGAGAGAGAGAGAGAGAGAGAAATAATGAAGATTCCAGGGCCTGACAGCTGGGTCCTGGTGGGTGGAATTAGGAAGCAAGAGCCTTGTGTTGGACATGACTGTATGAACCTTCAAAGTGGAGCTATTATCTGGACAGAGAGACAGGATGCATCAACATTGTAAGAGTTGAAAAGATTAAAGTGAAGATTTAAGTCTATGGAATTATGATATAAAGTAGAGTGTTTTTTTACAAAGAGAAAAAGGCCCAATCTTGAGGAACTTCAGCTTTTAAACACCAGGCAGAAGACGAAATATCTGTATAATGGGATGGACAGACCAATCAAATACAACAGACGGTGTTTCCAAAGCCAAAAGAAAACATTTTAGAACAAAGTATGGATTCTACTTGGGATATTATTGCAGAAAGACAAAGCTATCTGTGGCCATTAGTAAAAGGAAAGCAATTTGGGATTGACTAAAATTGTGTCTGTGGCACTTTAAGGATAGAAGTGAGATGGACAGTTCAGAAGGAAAACATAAAGGTATGGAGACTTGGCACAGGGAGCACCTTTGCTGTTTCCTTGCTGGAAGAGGGTTGAAGGAGGCTAAGCAGTAGTTAAGTGTGGGTGACCATCTCAGTCGGTACACAGTCCACTCAAAAGCCAGAGGACTGATGGGCACTTCCGGGTCAGCTTGTGGCTATAATGTCATGACTTAAGAGCAGGCCACCTCATCTGTCAGATTGCTATCCACAAATCTAGGGGGAAAATTATAAACTGAACCGAACATTTTGATCTATTCCTTAAAACAACCCTCTGTGTTTACCCTGTCCATCTAAATCCACTGTGGTTGGTCAAGGAATGCCTACAAACACCAAAGTATGCTCAAGTGCCTTATATAAAACACCACGAATACCTGTCACATTCTGTCACACATTTTAAATGACCTCAAGACAGTGTGTAACATCTAGCATGATATAAACGTTATACTTAATTACTTGCTGCCTTCTTTGGGAGATTAAAAAGTCCATATATGCTAAGGATAAATAATTTTCTATAATTTTTTTACTTTATGGTTGAGTCCAGAGATGTAGAACCTGTGTGCACTGAAAGTTCGCAGTTATATGTGCATTAGATTTCATCCATGCCTCTTTTAAAGACAAGAATGAGTATAGACTTACTAAGCAAAAGAGAGAAATAACTCCCAACATGGAGAGAGACTCCAAGGGAGGACTACCCACCTAGCTTCTTACCTTTACATAAAATACACAAGTCCCTAATTAGGTCTTGGAAGAACTCAAAACATAGTGCAATGATGGAGGAAGGTCACTGGTTAACTAATAAAGAAACTGCTTGGCCCTGATAAGTTAGAACATAGGTGGGAGGAGTAAACAGAATATAATGCTGGGAAGAAGGGAAGTGAGGTCAGAGACACCATGCTCCCCTCTCCTGGGCAGATGCGATGAAGCTCCGACCCAGGATGGACGTAGGCTAGAATCTTCCCAGTAAGCGTACCTCTGTGCTACACACATTAATAGAAGTGGGCCAGGCAGTGTTTAAATGAATACAGCTTGTGTGTTGTTATTTCGGGGTATAAGCTAGCCAGGCAGCCAGGAGCCTGGCTGTGGGAAGAGGCCCGCAGCTCCCACAACAGTGCAAGTTATCATTTCTGCTGTAATCATTTAGTAGCCTCCAGATCTCATGTTCGACTGATCAGTCCCCACTGTTTCCTGCAGCCTCTGGGTGAGCTCCTGTGAGTGTATATGGGGTTGTTTCTTGGGAAAACCCATTTACCAAGAAGTAGTAGAAAACAATCAGGAGAAATTAGGCTGAATTCAATCCTATATTCATTAATTAACTATATGGATTTGGACATATTACTTAACACATCAGCAATGCTGGGTGCCCAGCCGGGTATCAATTGTACCTAGTATATTTTATATTGTATATCATAGTTAAAGGACCTAACCTCCCTAAAGTCCTCAGCAACTTCAGTTCCTGATCAGAATGACCAAGCCATCCTGGTTTTTCTCAGATGGGCCCAGCTTTACCAATGGAGGTTCCACATTTTAGGAACTTCCTTCAGCCTTGTGAAAATCTGAGATGGCTAATGACCCGACATAAATAGTCCCTGTTGTGTGTTCAGGAGAAAGGCTTGATGTGGGATTCCCCTCTGTATGCTGTGAATATGTTTTATTACCACTGGTTAATAAAGAAGCTGCTTTGGCCAGTTGCTTAGCATAGTAAAGCCAGACAGGAAATCCAGACATATAGAGAGAGAGTAGGTGGAGTCAAGCAAACTCCGGCCAGCCGCCAAGGGAACAAGACATGTAGAAAATGAGAAAACGCCACAGTCACATGGCAATACATAAACTAAAAAAAAAAGGATTAATTTAAGACATAAAAAGAAGCCTGACAAATGGATGGAAATAGAAAACACTATCCTGAGTGAGGTAAGCCAGACCCAAAAAGAGGAACATGGGATGTACTCACTCATATTTGGTTTCTAGCCATAAATAAAGGGCATTGAGCCTATAATTTGTGATCTTAGAGAAGCTAAATAAGAAGAAGAACCCAAAGAAAAACATATAGGCATCCTCCTGAATATTAACCTTCATCAGGCGATGAAAGGAGACAGAGACAGAGACCCACATTGGAGCACCGCACTGAAATCTCAAGGTCCAAATCAGGAGCAGAAGGAGAGAGAGCACGAGCAAGGAACTCAGGACCGCGAGGGGTGCACCCACACACTGAGACAATGGGGATATTCTATTGGGAACTCACCAAGGCCAGCTGGCCTGGGTCTGAAAAAAGCCAGGGATAAAATCGGTCTCGCTGAACATAGCGGACAAGGAGGACTACTGAGAACACAAGAACAATGGCAATGGGTTTTTGATCCTACTGCACGTATTGGCTTTGTGGGAGCCTAGGCAGTTTGGATGCTCACCTTACTAGACCTGGATAGAGGTGGGTGGTCCTTGGACTTCCCACAGGGCAGGGAACCCTGATTGCTCTTTGGGCTGACGAGGGAGGGGGGACCTGACTGGGGGAGGGGGAGGGAAATGGGAAGCGGCGGTGGGAAGAGACAGAAATCTTTAATTAATGAATAAATAAATAATTTAAAAGAATAAAAATAAATAAATAAATAAAAAGAAGCCTGAGTTAATAGGCCAAACAGTGATGCAATTAATACAGTTTCTGTGTGGTTATTTGGGTCTGGGCAGCCGGGAAACAAAGTGCAGTCTCCATTTACAAAGGGTGTTGTATATGCATTACACTCTGGAGAAATGCCTTCTTCTCTGCTCTCAGAGAAAAGAGACTATATCACAATTATGAAAGGGTGGAAGGCTTTGGAGTTATGGGAACAATTGAATCTTTAGTGTGACAACGGTCTCCAAGTACAATAACCAAACTAAAAAAAAAAAATTCCCCCTGAGACAGGGTCTCCTGCAGCCCCCTGGCCTGGAACTCAGTGTGTAGCTGACGATGGCCTTGTACTTATGATCCTTCTGCTTCTACCTCCAGAGAGTTCTGTGATTACAGAACTTACAGTACACCCCCCATACCTTCTTTTATGGGGCTCTTGTGTTTCCTACATGCTACAAAAATACTGTAACAATTGCACTACATGCCCAGACCTCAAGTTGTCTATTTAAATAAAGACAAATAGTTGTGTGTGCTGAGCACTATGAGGAGAAACCCCAGTTCTGGAAGCCCAGGCATGGTTCAGTGTTAAAGAGAGGCGCCTGAGAAAGCAACATAGAAACCCACAGAGAGGTTGTGTTGTTGGGCTTCCTAATAAGCATGGGTATATTTATAATTTAACTAGAGTATCTCTTTCAATGAGTTAGAGAGAAACAGAGAGAAGAGAGGATGGGGGGATGGAGAGAGATGAGACAAAGGGAGGGAGGGAGGAGAAGGGGAGGGAAGGACAGAAAAGGAGAGGTACCCAAATGCTACAACTCACATGAGGCCAGAGGACAGTCTGAGGGAAGAAATTCATTATCTTCTTCCACCACGTGGGTCTCTCAGATCAAACTCAGAGCATCAGGCTTGTGACAGGCGCCTTAACCCACTAAGCCATCACAGCAGCCCCAGGATTAGCTTGTGTACCTAAAGATAGCCAATCTGGCTGTCTGCCGCACTTGAGGGTCTAGACTTGGACGTTGCTCACAGTGAAACTTGGAGAACTCAGCTGCTCTCAGCAAGCTGTACTTCCCTCTGCCCTAGACTGGGAAGGAATAGTACTGCCTACTTTATAACTGTTGATGACTAAGATGTCTGTAAAACATTTAGCACAGTGTCTACCTGCCACATAGGTAGAAGCTTGAAAGATCGCCAGTTATGGGCAATGTGTGGAAGGACAAGTGAGCGTCCTTCAGGTTTACTTAAAAAAATGTATTTCTATCTAAGTTTGCACTGCTCCTATGGTAACCATTCTCTATCAGAAAGTAAAAGAAGCACTATGCAGCAACTTACATTTAAGGAATAAAACACCAAAGATGAGTGCCAGGGCCAGCCCAGCAGAGACTCCTACTCCGATATAGACAGCCGTTCTGATGGTTTCTCCAGAGTCCTTCACTTCATCGGTCCATGTGGAAATTTGCTGGGGGACAGAGAACAGGAGTCAAGTATGAGAAGCCCAGAAACTGGTCATATGCTCAGCAAGTCTTGCGATTCAAGAGGTCCACTCTTCTTCATGGTCTCTCAGGACTGCAGGAATGATGAAGCCTCCCTTGATCTGTCCTCTTCTAGACTAGACCCAGTAAGCAGAGGAATGAAATGGGCTAGCTCAGTGTTTGCAGTTAACAAGGAGATAAAGCACCCCCCTCCAGTGCTGTGGGTGTAGAAGTCACTCTGTGGCCCACCTGCCCGCATCCCTACAGAGGCTGGATAGTGGATCCTACTGCCTCAAAATTGTGTGTTCAGAGGGATGGAGTTCCAGAAGTCTTTCAGGGAAACCACCATTCACACAGAAATGTCACACAGCAGTGTTACCAGAGCCAGGACTTTGCAACCACACAGTCCTCAGCTCAAATCCCACATCCCCAAAAGCTCAGTGATCCTGTGGAGTGATTGACACAATTAGCATGAAAGCTGTTTCTTTATGAACACTCGGTCAGTGGCAAACACTACTGTTATTTCTCTCATTTCTGATACCAAGGAGTCTCAGAGAACATCCTTCTATTTCTAAACTGTTAGTCCACATCCCACCTTCAAAGGCAGTAATAGTAAAGACAGTTTAGAAGAAAATAAGACACTCAGCCATAACAGTGAACATTCATAATCCCAGCACGTGGGAGGCGAGGGCTTGAAAGTACCAAGTTGAGGCCAGCATGGGCTACAGATGGAAACCCCATTTCAAAAAGACCCAAAGCTCTCATGTATATATGAAAACTAATTAGATACAGTAGGTAATGAACAAGAAGACACAAACGTGGGGGGAGACAGGAGAGGGATCTAGGAGGAGTTGGAGGGGAGATAAAGTGAATCTTATTGAAATACACTGTGTTCATGTACAAAATAATCTAAGACTAAATAAAAACTACATTTAAAAACAATAATATGATAAACAATGAAAGCAGTAAATCTCAGAGGTTAAATCCTCCATTTAATCACTACACGTGACTTCTGCAAAAGCAAGATGCCTAAGTACAAGTACTATGTGTTAAGCATCTCAAAGAGGGGAGAGAGAGACAAGCACACAAGATGCCAGGCACTAACCATGAGTGCTCAAATAAGGGACCGAATTAGATGAATGCAGGCCTCTAGATGTGGCCTTAAAGAGTTGGTTTTATTATTCAAACCTATTTACTGTTGGTTTGTGTGTGCACACGCATACATGTGCATCCATGCTGTGGTACATGGTGATTAGAGGACCACTCTCAGGAGTCAGGTCTTCGCCTCCACCATGAGTTCTCAGAATCACACTCGGGTAGTCAGGCTGTGCAACAAATGCCTTTACCCACTGAGAAACTCATTGTCCACTCATTGAAGTTACTACTACTTGCTGGCCTTTTAGTGTTTTTTTTTCCCTGTCTATTTCAGAACATAATAGTTCAGGACATAAATTCTTGCCTCTGGGTGTTCTTGAGTTGTGTCTTGTTACATAAAAATGAATTTTAAAAAATGCAAAATACAAGCTGGACACCCCAGCCCTGTGGAGAAGGAGGTAGGAAGACGGGGAATTCGTTATCATTCTTAGCTACATAATAAGTTTACGACCAGCCTGGGCTATGTGGAACCTTGTCTCAAAGCCACAACAAGCTCGAAGTGGAAAACCTGAAAAGAAAGGACAAGGGACCTTTCACAGTGACACAGCAGTGGCCTTTGCAATGAGAGATGAAATGCTTCTTTCTTCTTGGGGGTTTTCCACACTTAGTACGTGCCAGAAATCTCACACACACACACCCAACTTCTATCAGTAACAGGTCTATATGGTCAGGCCTGTCAACACATGAAAGCCACAGAGTGTGAAGACAAGAAAGGTACAAGCTTTCCCACACAAGGGGTGCCCTGGAGGAAGTCTACACTGCTCATAATGTTAGCACACACACCAAAGTTACTTACTGTTTGGCTTTTATCCTGGAGGGTCCCCAAAGTCTGTGTCTCTGTCACACACATACAAAGGGGAGGAAGTAGACAATAGTTAAGAATGGTTTTTAACTCCAGATCAAAGAAAAAAATTAAACATACTAGCAATCCTGTTTAATACTAATTCGTCTCCCTATGTTCCACAAAAATTAAAAGACCAACAAAAGACACTGAATGCATACAAACCAATCTTAGGGTGGTTTCCTTCCACACAGATAATCACCTCCTCCATCTGTTAGGTCTTAAATCCAGGACAAATGGCTGAGGTGCCGATTTAACATACCAAAGCAGACCTGGCTGCCAGGTTCTCCCAGCACCCCTCAGTCCCTACAGGTTGCAAGGTATGACAGGCATACCCTACCCCCTACCGTGAACTCTCTAGCCCAGGAGCTGGGTTACCCTTCCCTATATAATCCAACCCTTTGGGCTAGGCCATTTCATTTTTTACTCATTATTCTCGTGGCCTCTTAGTTTCCTGATCTCCTGGCTTTGTCCTTTCCTCACATGACCCTACTCAGGGTCATGTCCACTCTGGACTCTCCCAGATACCTTTGCCTCTAGCTGTGCTCTCCCTCCTATCTCCAATAAACCTTCTCTCCCACCACCTGCAGAAACAATCATGCCAGCCTTTAACCATCCAGTAATATTGATATCGTTAGGTCACAGTCTAATTAGACTTTCAAAGACACAAAACTCTGGGAAAAGTTTAACATTTATTCATTGCCAAGGTATATAGTTAGCTGCTTTCAAATGGAAACAATCGCTAGGGTTTACCAGGGGCCAGGCATTTTGTCAAACACTTTTAAGGAACTATCTCGTTCAGTATGAAAAGAACTGTCCTAAAAACACAGACTCAGAGAAAATGAGTGACTGAGTGTGACTTCCTCAGGTCTGAGTGATGAATGCGTCATCAAAGAAGCTGGGAGGGAAATTCACAAATTCCTCGAATTGAATGAAAATGAAATACAGCGTAGCCTGCAGATATAGTGAATGCACTGTAAGGGGGAAGCATTAGCTACATAAAGGCCTGCGTTTAAAACATCAGAGAAACCTCGAGGTCTTAGAAAAGCAAGAACAACTATAGCTAGACACTGGGGTAGGAATTAATGCCAGTACAAAGAATCAATGGAAAGATGGACCAAATCAGTAATCTCTTGGACAAATTAACCAAAATAGAAAAAAAAAGACCCAAATCCATAAAATAAATTAGAGATGAAAAGGGAGACATTACAACTGCTAAAAAAAATGGCATTTAGAAAATCATTATGACTTACTTAGATATTCCACTAAACTGAGCCTCTAAAATAATGAATTGGTTTCTAGACACATATGATCTACCAAAACGAAACCAAGATAATCTGAACAACTTCAGATTTATAACAAAAAAATGAAATTGAAGCAATAATTATTTATTCCAACTAAATAGAGCCCAGATGTTTTCACTGCTAAATTTCACCAGACCTTTAAAAAATAGCTAACACCACATTCCTTGTATTATTTCATGAACTTTAGATGGAAGAAATGCTCTCAAGATCATTGTATAGAGCTAATTTTGGCTAGCCTGATACCAAAACCAGAAAAAGACATAAGAACAGAAGGCCAATCTTCCTGATGAAATTAGTTCAAAAATAATCATCAATAAAATATCTGCAAACTTTCCAGGCCAGTGAGCCATGGCAACACAGTGAAACCTTGTTTCAAAAACAACAGTAACAACAAACAACTAGAAAACCAAATTCAATAATTAAAAAAAAATCTCGAATTGTAATCAAAATGCCTTCATCAACAGAAGCAGGGATGGTTCAGCAAAGGCAAATCAATAATAGTAATAAGTCACATAAATAGATTAAATGGCTTTTCTGGACTTTTGACCAAGATTGAGTACAGTACATTGAAGGCAGTGGAGGAAGCCCTGAGTGAATGTGTGCTGTTAACATGGGTCTGCCCATGTCAAAGGCTCCTCCAGTGCCTCAGTCCCATGGGAGTAACAAAGCCTTCCTTGGAAGAGGCTTGGGATTGCCAAAGCCTTCCTCAGGGATTCAAGTATGATTGTTGATAGTGTGTTCAGAAAATGTCCACCTTAGCCTCTTCCCAGCCTGATGTTCACAGCCTGAAGCTCTCCTCCAGATCTAGCTCCTAGCCAGATTAGCTAAACCTGCCTCCTTGTTCAGCCATTTGCAATAGCCCTGCCTCCCTGTTCAACTCTATATAAGAAACGTGCTGAGCTTCCCAGGTGCTGAGGCTCCCCCATCCAAGAACCCAGCGCACCCAATCGCAGCTTTTCTGTGTGTCTATGTGAGTTTGTCATTTCTTCATACCCCCTCCACTTCAGTAAGCAGCCAAGTCCTTTAGCTGGGCAAAGACGTGGCAGTACATAAAGAGATTTAAGGACAAAAATCAGATGATCATTCTTAGTAGACTCAGGAAGGGCCGGTGACAAAGTTTAGCATGCCTTTATGCTAAAAGAAGCTGAGAAGAAACTAGGACTAGAAGGGACATGGCTCGACACAGGGGCTGTGGAAGGAGCCGCTCAGTTGATAAAGAGTACATGCCTAGCACTTACAGAAACCCCGTGTCTGGTCACAAACACTGCATAACACAAACACTGTGCACTGTGATGGCCTGTGCCTGTGATCCCAGAACTCAGGAGACAGGAGTTCAAGGTCATCACTGACTACTTAGGAAGGTTGAGAACAGCCTGGGCTACATGGGACTCTGTTTCAGAAAAAAATAAAGAACTCTTTGAGAAGGAACATACCTCAGTATAAAGTTTATATGCAACAAACCCTACAGTCAACATAGTAATAAATGGAGGAAACTCAAAAAACATTCAACTGAAATCAGAAATTGAACAAGGGTGTCTACTTTCTCCATTGCTATTCAATATAATTTTTGAAGTCCTAGCTCGAATAATAAGAAAAGAGAAAGAAACAAAAGGGATATGAATTGAAAATGGAGTCAACATATTCCTATTTGTAGATGACACAATAGTGTATGTAAGAAATACTGAAGCCTGGACCAGAACATTCTTAGAGCTGATGCTCTCAGCAAGCCGTAGATACATAATCCATATACAAAACACATGGCTTTCTGACACGCCAACAATAAACTGGATGAGAAAGAAATCAGGAAAACAATCCATTAACAATAGCTTCAAAAAATAAAATATATTGTCTGGGTATAGTGGCTCATACCTTTAATCGCAGTATTTGGAAAGCAGAGGTAGGCGGATCTCTGTAGTGGCATTTCATTTGTATTTTAATAAATAAAGCTTGCCTTGAGATCAGAAAAGTAAAACAATCATACTGGTCAGCCTTACAGACCAAGCAGCAATGACACATACCTTTAATCCCAGTAACCACACTAGCTTGCCATAGAAACCAGGCAGTAGTGGTGCACACCCTTGATCTCAGAACTAGAGAGGATTATAAAACTGGAGGAGACAGCTCTCAGTCACAGTCTCATTCTGGGGTTTCCTAGAGGCAGGATCACCATTTTTGGACTGAGGTCGAGGTAAGAGTCAGTGGCTGGCTGCTTTGCTTTTCTGGTCTACATTGAACTCCAATATCTGTCTCTGCGCTTTATTAATCATGCTTGATATCTCTGTGGGTTCAAGGCCTCCCGATCTACACTGTGAGTTCCAGAACAGCCAGGGCAACACAGCAGGGCACTGTCTTTAAAAACCAAATAATTCAGGGGCAGGAGAGATGGCTTAAGGGCACTTGCGGCTCTTGCAGAGGTTCTGGGTTTGGTTCCCAGCACCCACATGGTGGCTCATGATCTTCCATAACTCTAGTTGGAAAGGCTCCGAAGCCCACATCTAGCCTCCATTCACACCACACATGCAAGCAGTGCACTTACAGGTATGTCAGCAAAGCTCTCACACACGTAAAATAAATATAAATAAATCTTTTTTTAAAAACTAAAATACCTAAACCTTACCAAGGAAGTAAAAGAACTCCATAATCAACATTTTCAAAGAAATTGAAGGAACCACCAGAATGCAGAAAGACTTCTCATAGAAGAGCAGAAGTAATATGAAAATATCTATCTTACCCAAAACAGTGTACAGGTTCTCTGCAAACCCAACCACCAAAATCTCATTCTTCTCAGCAATGGAAAAACAATCCCCAAACTCATAAAGACCTCTAATAGATTAGCAATCCTGATCCCAAGTTGTTTACAGAGACAGGTGACAAGCAACACTGAACTAACACAAAACAGACAGGTAGCTCAATTGAATAGGATGGAGAGCCAACAAACAAAGCCACGCAGCTACAGACAGCTGCTGTTTTGACAAACACGCCCAGTACATGCACTGGGGGAAAAGACAGCCTCCTTAGTGAATGAGGCTGGGATAACGGGATTTCTCCATGTGAAAAGGCAAAACCGGATCTTTATTTCTCATCCAATACAAAAATCAACTCAAAATGGGTCCAAGAGCTTAATATAACATGTGAATCTTCAAAACTTCTAGGGAAACACTTCCAGATACCAGCATAGACAAAATTTTCTCAAAAGGCCCCCAATCATAGTAATAAAACCAAGAGCTGACAGATGAGATTGCACGAAATAGGAAGTTTCTATAATGAAGAGAAAGCAGACAGAATGAGAGAAAATCTTTGTTAGCTATATATTTCATAGGATTAATATCTAGAATATATAAAAAAGAAAACTTCAAAGCTAATTAACAAAAGAACAAACAACTTAATGAAAAATGGATTAATGTCTGTTCCTTACATGAAAAGACAAAGTACACTTGGCCAATAAGAATGAAAAATTAAAACTACATAGTCTTGTTTATCTATTTTATGTATTTATTTATTTAATATGTGTGTGTGCGCACGTGCGTGAGTGCATGCACTCACATGCCATGGTATGCCTGTGGATATCTGAGGAGAGCTTGTAGGATTTAGATCTCTCCTTCCAGCATGTGGGTGGGATCCAGAAACCATGCTTAATCATCAGGCTTGATGGCAAAGTGCTGGCCTAACAGTGAGATTCTGTCATTTCAGTCAGCAAGAGCACATTAAGAAAATAAATAAGGTCAGGTGGTGGTGGCCACGCCTTTAATCCCAGCACTCAGGAGGCAAAGGCAGGTGGATCTTTGAATTAGAGGCCTGCCTAATCTACAGAGTGAATTCCAGGACAGTCATAGCTACACAAAAAAAACAAACAAACAAATGCTAGCAGGGGTAAGGAGGAAAACAGGACCCCTCACACTGTTGGATCATGTAAATTAATTCAGCCACTGTGGAAATCAGTACAGAAGCCCCTCAAAAATAAATAATAGAGAAAGAAAACCCTAAAATCTAAAAATAGAACTACCACAGGATGCAACGGTTCAAGGATTCTAAGCCAACGCACCACAGAGATAACTTGCACGTCCATGTTTATTGCTGCACTAGTCACAAGAGCCAAGTTACAGAGTTAGCCTAGGTGCCCATCAACAAGTGAAGGGATAGAGAAAATATTACATGGGCACACACACACACACACACACACACACAATGGAATATTAGTCAACCACAAATAAGAATGAAATTATGGTATTTATAGGAAACTGGCGATCATAAAATTAGCCCCATACACATTCAGAAAAATGAACACTGTGTTTTTTTCTTTTTAGGGAACACTAGATTGTATATAAATGTTGTGGTGGTTTGGATGAGAAATTCCACCACCCCCACGCTTAGTCCGCAGTCAGTGGTGTCATTTGGGGGAAATTATTGGAACCTTTAGGAAGTGTAGCCTTGCTAGAGGAAGTACGTCACTGTGGTGAGGTGGGTTCTGAGGGCATATAATCTCACCCCACTTCTTCGCGCTCTGTTTCCATCTCTCTTTGTCTCTGTCTGTCTGTCTGTCTTCCTCTGTCTCTCCGTCTGTCTCTGTCTTCCTCTGTCTCTCCCACTCCCTTTTCCAGTGTACAGACAAAGTGACCCTGCTATCACGCCTTCTCAGCATTATGAACTCTATCCCTGGGAAGCTTGAAGCTGAAACGAACTCTTTCTTCCTCAAAGGGTTTTTGGTCGGAGTGTTTAGAGTGGATGAATGAAATCATTCATCCATATGGAATTAAACAGAGGTGGGTGAAGTTATATTGAGAAAGAAGTGAAGTAGCACGGGTGGGGAGAAGAAGGAGAGAACGATGAATATTGTCATACTAGATAACCCTCCTGGAATAAAAATGTCTCTAGGAACCTGTTCTACAGACAATGAATAGACACCAATCAAAACTTAAAAATAAAAAAAAAACATACATGATCTAAAGATTAAAGGCTGTTAGTCACTTTGGACAAGGGAAGGAACTGAGAATGAGTTACGTCCTACTTCATTAATGAGAATGTCTTCCCGTGTAGGCTCACAAGGCTTCAAAGCCACTTTCGTAACTTCAAGGCCCTCAACAGCTTCACCCAGCAATGTCACCAACATGAAGAGAGTCACATAGCTCATCTGCCAGCTTCTATCTCCCCTTCGAGTGCATTTACTTCTTCATCTGCTCATCTGGCCAAAAAGACTGTAGTAATTTATACCAGGTAGAGGGGACAGGGCCGCCAGCAAGACAGGAGGAGAGCCTGCAGACACTGTGAAAGCATAGCTACCAGCCTCCAGAAAACCAAGGGAACCCATTCATCTGGGTGCCCGAGTGAGAGTGTGAAAAGTCTGTCGCATTCCTGAACCCTCTAAATCTAAATTCTTCAGGATGCACCAAAGCTTTCAGCAAGTCTGAGCCTAACTAACTGACTGTGGTTTAAAGATTACAAAGATGGTCTCAGCCTAACATCATTTAGGGGGAAAGCGCTCCAGCTCTGTTTTCATTATCTGAAAGCAACTTAAAGCAGCAAAACCACAGGGTGGAACCTCAGAGTAAACAGGAATCTTCACCACAGCAATATTTGACATGGAAATGTCACTTCTGCTTCCCCATCACGGCGACTCTTGGTCTAAGTGGCAAGACTGACTTGTTCTCTCTCTTTCTCTCTCCCTCTGTGTATGTGTCTGTCTGTCTCTGTGTATATGTCTCTGTGTCTGTGTCTCCCTCTCTGTCTCTTTCCGTCTCTCTTTCTCTCTCCCTCTGTGTATGTGTCTGTCTGTCTCTGTGTATATGTCTCTGTGTCTCTCTCCCTCTCTCTCTGTCTCTCTCTTCCTTTTTGAGACTGTGTCAAGTAGTCCAGGTTGCCTTCAAAAGCCAGGTGATTTTGAACTCCTGGTCCTCTTACCTTTCCCTCCTGGGTGAGGAATAGCAGGCCTGTGCTATCATACTTGATTTCTGTCCTGCTGGGGATAAAACTCAGGGCTTCCATGGCTAGACAAAGACTCTGCCAATTCAGTAATACCTCCAGCCCTGACATCTTTACTTTTCTCCTCCATTTTGTTTTGCTATAAAGAAGAACAAGAGATGTCTGTAATATTGTTTTCTGTTTTACTTGGAGAACTGAAGACTGCACTACAAACACGCAGCAGGGAGGAGGAATTAAGTGGTTATGAATGTATATAGATGTCACGGTTACTGTCTACTCGGCTCTGAGGTGCCAGCAATGCTTCTTAGCACTATTAATCTTTTTTATAGTTATTCGGTTGGATTTATTCCTTCTTTTCTTTCTTTATTTTTCTTTTACTTTTTTTTTTTTTTGAGACAGGGTCTCTCTAAGTAACCTTGGCTGTCCTGGATCAAGTTGGCACAGGAATTTACAAAGATCCTTCTACCTCTGCCTCCCAAGTGCTAAAATTAAAGGGCAGGTGCCATCATGCCTAACCCTAATCTTATATGTGTGTGTGTTATAAGTAAACTATATAAATATAAATAATTATATATAAATATATGTATGTGATGCATGTATGTATGTACCACTATTTTGCCATTTTCAAATAAAGAAACAAAGTTTTACTTTATCTTAATGTTCATGTATACATGTGTGTCTACAAGTAAGTGTATGTATGTGCTCATGGGACATGCTATGGTGTATATATGGAGCTCAGAGAAAGATCTTTGGGAGATCCTTCTTCACCATTTTGGGACCTAGGATCTAACCCAGGTTGACAGCCTTGGTGGCAAGGGGCTTTACCTGCTGCACTAACACACCAACCCAGAAACAGGATGTTAGAGAACTCTGCTCATGACACACGAAACCTAAACTTCAGAGAATTGTTGCAGCACTAACTACTGAGATCAGAACTGGTCAGGGGAACTGAATTTAGAACCCAGTTTACTCTCACTGCAGTACAGAACCATTTTCTCATTCTGCCTTCTGGCCCTACTAACAGCATTGGTGACAGGCAACAATGTACCCAGAGAACACACTGTGACCAGACACTGGACTAACCATTATGGTCTCATTTTCTTATTGAAATCCTACAAGTCATGCTTGTGAGTTATATTACATGATGAGAGGGGACTTAACCTATTTTCCTCTCCCATTTCAGAAAAATGAAAAGAGCTTCATAGAGTTTAAGGGCAGAACTCTACCCAGAAATGAGATGAGATTAACCTTCCTGATCAATGTGCCCTGGGATCAGCTTCTTCTGTCTCCTTTGTCTTCTGTGACAGCTTCAACCTTGGCCATAGGAAGAACTGAGCTCCTCCTTATGTGGCTGACATCTGAGGAAGCTGATGGTCGGTGTTCAACTAGAAAGGGCCCTGATTTCTCCTAATTAATCCTTTATCCCAGATATAAGCAACAGTGCCAGCCCAGAGTAAATCAGAAAATAACAAAGACAATAATCCTTTACAGAAAGTTTACTTAATATCTGACCAAAATAGAGTCATTTCTTATTAAAAGTTTTTTAAATTAAATTTTAAATAAATGCCTGCAAAATGACCCCACATATAATGGCACTTCCCTGAGACCTGAGTCCAGTCCCCTCATCTCATTCAGGGCAAGGAGAGAGCAGGTGCCTCTAAGTTTCTCTCTTATCTCCACATGCCATCCATGGCATATGAACACAGAGAGAGAGAGAGAGAGAGAGAGAGAGAGAGAGAGAGAGAGAGAGAGAGAGAGAGAGAGAGAGAGAGAGAGAGAGAGAGAGATTAATTTATTAAAATGTAATAAAATTGAAACTTTAAGTAAGAGGGGGCCCTTGTTGGCAGTGAACCTTACCCTCTAATAGCTCAGCCATCTCTACAGCCCCCAATGACTCTTTCTAAATGACATGAAGGCAATGGTAGATGGTTCTCTTTCTTTGTGTAGCAAAACCTGTGGACATCCAAATTAAGTTCTCCATGGGGGCAATGTTATTTTTCCTGAGACAGGAAAACCAGAGGTCTCTGGGCCACACCCCTTGGACAACAAGAGGAACCAGAGCACCAGGGAACCGAAAGGCCTTGGCCCAGGTCACTTGGCTAGTTTGTGACTTCTACAGAATCCTAACCCAGGGACCAACATGTGTGGCCACCACCTCACTCAGCTCAAACAATATCTCAAGTGCGAAAATTGTTTTCTTAGCTATTTATCATATACCAAACTCTGGGAACTGAGATCTGAGCTAAACACATACACCTGTGCTCATGTCTCACCTGAGCCATCTCCCTTGGTAGTTAGGGTTCTTGGAGAAGTTGGAGTTGGGTATCCACCAGCAGGGACAACCGGGGTGATCTTGGCTTGAGTCAGAAAAAAAAAATTAAGGATCAGGATTTTCAGTTAGTTCTCTTCTTTCAGCGTGTGGGTTACAAAGACAAAACTCAGGGGATCAGGCTAGGCAGTAAGTGATCTTACCCACCGAGCCCTCTCGCCTGCCCAGGAGTTAGGATTTACATCAGGGAATCCACAGGGCAGCAGAGAATACGATAAAGAAACGAAAGACACATGCCCTCACCTTCAAACCGGCATGGTCACATTCAGAGAGAGCTAGCACCTACTTCAGATGTGTAACCGCAGCAGGACGTGGTTGCCATCGCCACCGTCTAGTCAGTGATGGAACTACCAGTGTGAGTCACACTAAAGCTCATAAACATCACCTTGTAGAATCCTTTCAGTGATAGTTGACTACATTGTACAGCTGAAGAGGTCACACATGAAATAATGCTCCAATGTTACACAATTAGTAAGGACAGTTGATTTGAACTCTGTTCCAGATGACCACAAAGGGTTTTTGCTGAGCTGTATACCTAACCCTATTATAAACTTTAAAACATAAGAATATGCACATATACACCTCCTTAAGACACACGTACAACCCAAGGCCTATATTCCTGACTTACCTGAAGAACATATTTGCAAAAGAAAGAAAGAAAGAAAGAAAGAGAGAGAGAGAGAGAGAGAGAGAGAGAGAGAGAGAGAGAGAAAGAAAGAAAGAAAGAAAGAAAGAAAGAAAGAAAGAAAGAAAGAAAGAAAGAAAGAAAAAGAAAATTCAGAATTCATCCCAGACACGGCAATGTTTCTGCATTGCAGGTGGAGCTCAGGCACCAAAAGGAGGTAGAAAGATCGTAAGACTCAGAGGTGGTAGACGGAACCAAGGAAACAGTCTTCCAGACAACACAGGACCGCTGCACATATGAACTCACAGAGAACGACAGCCAGCGCTCACAGACATGCAAAGACTCAAGCCACACAGATCCCGGCACTGAGATGGGGAAGTGGACACGGATCCCCACTCCTAACTAAGAAGCTGTTTGCATTGACACCAGCTAGGACAGGGCAAATCCAGCATCCTGCAATGGAGTGTCACTGGGTATACCAGCCATATCCAGAGCAGGCCCCCTGGCAACACAGACTCCATTTGACTTTGGGCACTTTTTTGGTTTGATATTTTTCATATTTTGGTTTTACTTGTCTGTTTTGACTTTTGGTGGGGTGTTTAGTTTTGCATTGTGTGTATGTGGAGGTCTGTTTGTAAGAGATAGAAAGAATATGAAGTTGTGTGGGTAAGAAGGTGGGGAGAATCTGGTGAGAGTTGGAGGAGGGGAAAGAGTATGATCAAAATGTATAGTATGAAAAAGTTAAAGCAAAAATTAATTTAAAAAGAAAGGAAGTTTCCACGTGATCTAATGATCAGGCAGGGTCTTGAACTGCTCTCTGGTATAGGCCTTTCGTCCCCTTCTCTAGGCTGCATCCTTGAGTATGAAAACACATGGCAGGTACATCATTGGCCTTCACAGTGAGGCCTCTTCATCCTGCGCCTTCCCATGCCACCCCCAGGACTGTAACTAGAGGTGCTAATAATCCATGTGTATTATGATATCATGACCCACGGGTGATTCTTATAGACAAAGAGGACATGGGAAGGGTCTACTCACCTGGTCTGATGTCCAATTCCAGGTTTAATTTTTTATCATTCCATGGACCAGGGATTTCTACTCGGCAGCAGTAGGTCCCACCGTCAGCTAGAGTCACATTCTCTATGGTCAGGGACACATCTCCTTTGAGGAAATTCCCCTTTAGCTGGTATCTTCTGGATTTCTGATGTATCACATTTCTTTCATCAGTGCTGAGCACATTATTGGCACCACAGTGTGACAAAGGACAGGGTCCCTTGCCCCAGCACACAGGCACAGGTGTCCCATAGGCAGCGATACTGTAGTCGCAGGGCAGATATGCATTCTTACCGACTTCGACTATAACTGCATCTTCCAAAGACCCTACACAGAGAGGGGAGGAGGGAGACAGTGAGGGGGTGGGTCCATTTCTGTTGGTAATGCATCATAGAATTAAAGAAGGAACTATGGCTTTCCTGTTGGGAGGAGGATTGACGGTGCCAATGATTCTCTGTCACCAGAGGAAGCAGGGAGTCCTGTTCAGACACTTACTATGATTGCCCATGCCTCTAAACCTGGAGCTTGGCAGGTGGAGACAGGAAGATCCCAAACTAGCCTGCATGATGAAATCATCACTCCGGAAAGTGATGACTGCCTTTAATCCCTGTACTGAGGAGACTGTGGCAAAAATGCAGTGAGTTTGAGGCCAGCGTGGGCAACCTCTGCTCATTCCCTAAAATGCCTGCCTCCATTGGCCCGAGAAGGAACATGAGAACCTGCATGTCTCTCAGTTCCCATGTGTTGTGGGCCCTTGATCCCCACCCCCACCCTGTCATAAACACATACTTTTCAGCCCTCAAAGAGAACTGTGAACAGTCTTTTGAAGATTAAAAAACCTGGGCTAATGGAATCAACATTTAGAAAAATGAGAATTGTTGGCCAGGAAAGTGGCCCACCTGTCTGGGCTAGCTGTCTGTTCATTAGGAAAGAAAAGGTAACCCAATTCTCAATCTCTCTCTCTCTCTCTCTCTCTCTCTCTCTCTCTCTCTCTCTCTCTCTCTCTCTCTCTCTCTCTCTGAGATAAAAGTTCTGACAAAACAAAACTAGTAGCTTGCATATTTGAAACTCTTCAAATGTTGTACTGAAGTTTAAATTCCTTTATAACAACACACACACACATCTATATAGTATATATAATAAAGTATTCAAACCACATAAAGGGTACATGAAAGCAGGACCACCTCTCCCAATTCTTCCCATCCGCCTGGAGCTCCACCATTCAAAAATGTCCACACACTGTTGCCTCCTGGCAATGCTTACACACATAACTGGGCACCTTGGTTCTCTCTGTAGCATTGTGATTCCCAGCATCTGTATCAGGTTGTTCAATGAGGCTCTCTGCTTCTCTCATGGATCGATATGTCTAATTTACTTACCCGATCTCCACTGTTGACATTTAGGTTACTTCCCAACATATGCTATTAGAAATAGCATCACTACACCCATCCTCTATCTCTGTCTTGCCCTCTGTGTGATAATCTTTCTCCATCTGAAAAGTACCGGCCCAGACTTACTTGCAAGTAGCAGTAGCAACAGCAGCAGGACACCATTGAAAATAAGATGTGAAAACATTAGTACTTGGCAGGGAAAAGCAAAGGCCAGCTCAGTGTAGGCACAGCTTTAGGTCTCCAGTTAAAATGGTGCTTCCTCTAACTTCTGTCTACCCCAGAATCATGAGGGCTGACCACACCCACTCAGGGTCAACCTACTTCCCAGGGTGTCTGACCACACGAGGTTCCCGTGTTAGTACAGCTAGTCACATCTGAGAACGTTCCTGTTCTACGTCATGTCACAGTAGACAGAGCCTGCTGGCACTCTGACGTTTATCACATGAAATCAACAAAAAGGAAGCAGTTTTTTAGGGAAAGAAAAGTATTAGTCACGGCAAGAGTCTTCTAACATCTCAGATAAAATAGCCTGTGTAAACCATGTATAAACCCAGCTGGTTACTGAGGAACAAAAAATATAAACATGTCACTCATGTATTCGTGCTGCCAGGTCCCTCTCCATCAATCAAACCTGTGACTGCTGTGCTTGCAGCACCTGGAGTGGGAGCTGAAGCAATGAAGCCGGACACATGGTGCACACCTTTAATCCCAGCTGCTGGGAGGCAGAGAGAGGCAGGCGGATCTCAGAGTTTAAGGCCAGCCTGGTCTACAGAGCTGCAGTTCCAGGAGTGCCTACACAGAGAAACCCTGTCTGGCTAAATAAATAAATAAATAAGCAGTGAATGTCATATTTCTTATCTTTACATGTATAAATTACTTCCATGCCAATCGAAAGCCCAGTTCTAATCCTCGGTCTAATACATTTTAGAATGTAATCTATGAGCTTATTGTATCTGACTTTCCTTGTTTATAATGTTATTGAGACAAGGAAACGATCAAGACACCATTAGAAGTGGTGCATGTTTTTATAATTCCAGTCTCAGGAGGCTGAGTTAGGAGGACCACTGAGTAGGAGGCCAGCCTGGGCTACACAGAGTGTCCTCTGTTAACGATGCTGAAAAAGTTGTGTCAGCCTTGTATGCAAAGCCCCAAATCATTCCGATTTGGACCTTCAAAGTTTCAAAACCTTTCGTTTAGGAAACACATACTTGTTCAGCAATGTTCCTTGCCCACTATTTGGATAGAGCTGTGTGGCCCTCACTATTCCATCCTATCTCTGTTCCCCTGGAGGAGAGGGGGACTTTGAACAGAAATTGTCAGGATGTGTGAAATTCCAGCCATGCCATTTATGATCAAGTTACCATGTCAGATACCAGCACTCTTGGCCATTGAAGAATGACATTTATCTAGACACCTTCAAAACAAATGCTTTGCCACAGAGGGAAGTCAACTTACAGACTGTGTGATTTATGAAAACCTGCTGGGTTTTTGCTGGGTCAGCCCTTCCTGGCTTCCCCCGACACTCTCTTTCCTTAGAGGCATTTAATCTAAATATCTAACTTGTTCAGTATGAGAAATTCCACAGTGCCATGGAACGAGGGCTACTCAAGAGGTGCTGTTTACATGTTACAGACGAGAGAGAGTCAAGGAGAATGACCGGTCCCACGGTACGTGTTTAGCAGTGTAGAGTGAGAACAGCCCCCTGAGCCCTAGACTTGCACTATAAACTGCATGAATTTAATGTCTTTACCTGGACCACTATTAGCAACTTGCGGGAAGTATTCCTGTATAATGGAGAGAGGGTTAAACCTGAGGCTGAGGGCCATATTGACTCTGCAAAGGTCTTGGGGGAAGATTCCCAAAGTGCCAGCTTGTGGTTCTGTGTTGTCCATTTGGCGGCAGCTCCGAGAACTGAGAAAAACTTTTACTGCCTTGCTTTTTCTTTCTTTGCTTTGTTTTGTTTTGTTTTGTTTGACACGAGGTCTGATGTAATCTAGGCTGACCTAGAACTCTCTGTGTAGCCCAGGACAGGTTGGCCTCAAACTTCTCATCCTCTGTGCCTCTTCTGCCTAAGAACTAGCACTGTACATACGGTCCCTCATGCCCATTTCTGTGAGCAGTTCTGTAAAACACCAATTTATATATATATATATATATATATATAATTTATTAAAGGCAGCCATGAAAAAGTCTGCAAAGGTCCACCTATCCACCTACCCCTTTTTCTATTTATGAATAAGAGATTCATTTCTGATTTTTTTCATGTTAATTTTTTAACCTCTTAGTGGGTTTTTGTTATGTTAAAACACAAGATCAGCATCATAAATGACTACATTTAGCAATAAACAACACGAGAGGGGGAAAAAAACAGAAATACAATAAAGCCCTCTGTGGAGATACGTTATAGTTTCCACAGAACAGAAACTGAAATAATCTGTTAAACAACTAATCAAAATGACAGTCCTTGAGGGCATTTTTGCCTACACATATGAGTATTGTCTAAAACAGTCAATACTTTATTGAGTTATTTATTTAAAAAAACAAGTAATATTTAATTCATTTTCTTTTGGTTGTTGTTTTCATTTTGATTCACTTACTCTTTTGGCACAGAGTGCTAACATGAAGGTTCCAGGACAACCTGTTGGAGCCAGTTCTCTCCTTCCTCCACGTGGGTCCCAGGTATCAAACTCGGACCTTTCGGCTTGGTGGTACCTTTACCCACTAAGCCATCTCCCAGGCCCTAGTCCATTTTCTACTGTAATGATACTCAGATGAGGTAATGTAAGAAAAGAGTTTTCTCTAGGACAGTTTTGGAGGCTCAAAGTCACAGCATCGATATTGGCTCAGCTCTGGGATGACCTCGCAGAGACAGGCAGGCGTGCCAGAGGGAGAGATTTCGTGGTGAAGTGGCAAGTCAGGTGAGGAGGCTGGCTTGCTCGCTGGGCCACAGCCATCTCTCAGGAACTAACTCCCATCTGTAACAACTACTTTCCATCCCTCTAAGAATGGTGTCCTTCCCTGAGACCCATTCAATTTCCCCTTGGCTTCATCTCTTGAAGACCTCAGTATCTTTCAAATGTGTAAACTACTGAAGAACAAAGAGCATCCAAGCCAGCTACATGTTCAAATGGGTAAGAAGTTACAGGAATATGAAAATATTCTTACCCCTTCTCATTAAGTGTATGGGGAAGGAGGGAGGCAGAGAGGGAGGGACGGAAGGACGGAGGAAGGGAGATGAAGAGACAGCAGCATGGAAAAGAGAGATACAGGGGAACAGAAACAGAAGAGAAGGGGAGGGAGTGTCAGCCAGAGATGGGGGAGGGGGCCTAGGCAGCTCTGTGTGCAGAGGTCAGAGGACACTTCCAGGAGTTGGTTCTCTCCTCCACTGTAGGCTCCAGGGATTCCACTTGGATTGTCAGGGTCACACAGAAGTCACTGTGAACCACTGAGCTGACTTTCCTTGTTTTGACAAAATGGAGTATCAAAACACTTTTTATTCCTTGTATCTTTTTTTTAATATTTATTTATTTATTTATTATGTATACAATATTCTGTCTGTATGCCTGAAGGCCAGAAGAGGGCGCCAGACCTCTTTACAGATGGTTGTAAGCCACCATGTGGTTGCTGGGAATTGAACTCAGGACCTTTGGAAGAGCAGGCAATGCTCTTAACCACTGAGCCATCTCTCCAGCCCTATTCCTTGTATCTTTTGTCTTTCATTTGCTAAAGTGATTTTTAAAAAATCGTAGACATGTTTCAGCACCGTCTCAGACTGCAATGTAGATCTACTTCCAAAAAGAGGAAATCCTTCTGTGTAGCCATGGTACCACTGCCACTCAAAACAAAGAAAACTGTCGATAATTTTCTATTCCTCATCTTAGACCATAACCAAATTCTCCTGTTTCCAAAATATTATTTAATTGATTTGTTTTGATCCAGGCTCAGACAAGGAGTTCACGTGCAGCTGGGTGTTGCAGCGACCTCTCTCTTCATTGATGACAATCTGCCCTGCATTTCCCAGTCCCTTGCTGGTTCTAGAAGCCAGTTCTCTGTGCAATGGCAGCATTCTGGGCTTGCCTGCTTCCTTGTGGTGTCATGGACTCCACTTTCTGTTTCTGTTAGAGCGCCTTCAAGGGAAGTTTAGTTCTAGAGGTTTGGTGTGCTTCAGGCTGATTTTTTTTCTTTTTTAATACTTCACAGCTTGCTCTGTATTTGACATTGCAACACAGCTACCTGATTGTTGCCCACCTCTGATTGTTGCCCACCACTACCTGATTGCTGCATATCTCTGCCTGATGGCTGCATGGCTAGAGATACCAAATTGGTCAGCCCACAGCTTTCAGCTTTAGCACGAGGTTCTGAAAACTGTTATCTCCTGTACAGTCGTCTCATTTTTTGCTACAGACACAAGAATTCCACTGGATGAAAATAAACTGGTCATGGTGGTTCATGCCACTAATCTCAGAACTGAGGAAGCTGAAGCAGAAAGATTACCATGAGTTCAAGACAGCCTTGGCTACATCATGCATTCTAAACCATCATGGAGTACTGTACTGTATGAGATCCTGTCTCAATGAGGGAAGAGAGATAGAGTAGGGTGCTTTCCTACATGATCCTCACCATTTCATGAGCCACAAATGGTAGCCAACAGCTGTAAAACTGTAATCTGAGCCAGGCATGGGGGGTGGCACACGCCTTTAATCCCAGTACTTGGGAGCAGAGGCTGGAAGATCGCTGTGAGTTTGAGGCTGGTGTGGTCTACAGAGCTAGCTCCAAAACAGACAGGGCTACAAAGAAAAAACCTGAGTCGGAAAAACAAACAAAAACCTACTAATCCCAGTGTTTAGGCGGCAGAGACAGGGGAGGGTCAAAAGTTCAAGGTCATTCTCTGTCACCTAGCAAATTTAAACCCAGCTTAATTTCCACCAAACTGGTCTCAAAAAGTTGATCCTTTGAAATTCATACTTCATGCCTGTCTTCACTGCAAAGGCGATCATAAAAGACCCACCCATAAACAATGATTCTGTAACCAAACACTCTGGGAGTCTGCAGTTTGGAAAACAGTCTTTGAATGGGTTTTGGATACTGAAGCCTTTTATAGTTTCTCATATTCTAAATTGTGTCCTAAACTGGGCAAGGCAGCTTGTGAACTCCCAGCCACGGTGAGCTATGTAGCAAAGCCCTGTCTAAAACAGCTGAAAAACAAGGAAGGTTGTGCCACAGCTGTTCCCAGCCAGCTGGGGCGTGCTGGCTATGAGCATGTGAAGGAGGGGGACTCTGCTGCAGACGAAGGGCGAGTCTCTGCTTACCCCTTAATTACTAGGAAAAGTGGCGGAAAACCTCAGACTTCTGAAAGATAGCCTCCAAGTTTCAAGTGAAAATACTACAGTCATTTCCAGTTTGAATTACACAATAATAAATGACTAAGGGCCACTTGACAGAATTCATAGGGTGGAAGTTACAGATTTTACCCAGGTCAGGAGACAGGGGAGTGTGGTGTGGTCCCAACAGGGCTGCCTGGCAAGCTCATCCTGGTCAGAGTCTAGGGTGCATGACTGCAGAGTCCACACAATGACCGATTACTAAAGGTGGGGCTCCTGCACTATGTACTTAGATCAACAAGCTATTTTGTTTAAATCAGATCAGGAGATTGCATGGACAATGAATCTCACAGCTATGGAGGTTGATATTCAGGATAAAATGGTAAACTAAGAGACCTTGAGAATGAAATGAATTTGCTGCAAGCTCCCTGGCAGCTTATTGCAGTAAGCAGCCAGTCCCAAGCAGGGACAGCGCACAGACCACGCAGAAGATCTCCAGGTCTCCATGTGACGACAGGCAGGCAAGAGAGACAGATACATTGATAGGCACGCCATGCAGAGTGAGGTTGGATATTTATTCAGGGGGTTATGGAGGGGGAAGGGAGAAGGGGAAAGAGCGGAGAGAGAGAGAAGAGAGAGACAGAAGTAGGGGAAGGGGAGAAGTGGGGAGAGAGGCAGAAGCTGCCTCTCCAAGAGAAAGACAGAAAAGAGAGAGCTCAGGCTGGAAGATGAAGATCAGCCTGCCTCAGCAGATGGGGGAGATAGTGGGTATGTCTTGCTTCTTAAAGAGACTGAACAATCATTACATTCCCATCTCATTTTTATAATAAAAAGGGGGGGGGGGGGGGGGGGGGCCCCCCTTTTAACAACACTGGGAGTAGGCAGATTGTGAGTTTGACACCACCCTCCTCAAAAAAAAAAAATTTAAAAAAAACCCAAAAAAAAAAAAAAAAAAAAAAAAAAAAAAAAAAAAAAAAAAAAAAAGGCGGAAGGTTAGGCACCACAGATTAAAGGAATTGGGGCAGCAGATTCTTAAGACTTCTTTCTGTTTTTTGTGGGTGTCATCTTTGGGGGGAACCTGAGAAGGCTGGGTGCTGGCCACATCCTGGCTTAGCTGGTCTCTTTGCTCCTGTCCAGTGTTTGTGGCATGGAAATGTCTGTTGTAACTTACACCTGTTTAAGTGGATCCTTCAATTTGGCTCCCTGGAACTCACAAGAATTCTTTGGGTTTGTGAAAACAGAAGTTTTAGACATATACATTGTATAAACAGTAGCATATTTATGTCAGAATGACTGTGACAGGTATTTTTGCACAATGAAAAGTATTTTTATGACTATGGAAAGCAGCATGAGAGAGAAGTTTGGTAACTTGTATTTGTCCTCACACCTTTATAACTTGTAGGTCTTGTATTTGTATTTTACTGAAGTTTGTTTGGTGAGGTTGTCCTTTTAAACTGACAACACTCTCATCTGTCAAACTGCATCAGAAATCTTTGAGAAGGATAAAATTTTACTTGAGCTACTGATTAAAAAATGACATAGAACTTACTTCATTGGCACCTAGAGCCCCTCCTCAGGGTCCTCCATGGTCACTGAAGGTCGTATTTGCCTTCTGTTGTTTAGCGAAGGGCCTGACAGGCTCCAGAAGATCTTGTGGGCTAAGAAATCTGTAGGAAGACAGGCCTACCTTGACCTGAGCAGCTAGGCTGTCGATTCTAGCAATTCTGTCCACATCTGGAGATCTTTAGTTTAGATGAAAGGCAAATTTCCCAATGGTCAGTGCTTGGCAGTTGAAATTGCAGATGGACGCTGTTGTGTGCCCATTTCTCTTCTGTCTTCTTTGGAGGAAATAGAGTGCTACTGCTAGGAGCCAACCTGTCTCTTTTTGTTATGAAAAGTTTTTTTTAATAATTAAATATTTAAATGCCATATTTCCTAGATCTCTGAGCAATTGAGGACTGTTTATCAGGTAAAACTACAGTATAGAATCTGCCTGGACAGCTGGGTCTGAGCTTGACTGTACTGGCTCTTAACAGGTAAGATTTACATTGGTAAAAAGACAGAAAGAAGAAAAAACCTACTTGTAATATAAAGTTAATGGCAGAACTGACAATAGTAGAGAACAGCTTAATATATTTTAAATGAGGGTTGGATTACGTGTAAAGTATTTTTGTAAGAGACTTAAAAGTACATACCAGTTTAAAACATGAGATTTATTATTTTTGTAGTTTGAAATGACATGCAATGAACAATTATAACATTAAGCATAGGTATATTTAAGTTACATGTATGATCAGACACAGAGAGAGTGAACAGGAATTGGGCAAAGTGGATGCTCTTAGTGGGCCCTACCAAAGGCATGCCACTGCCCAAAACACATGCAACAGAGTCAACAAGAGGAATTTAGTGAAAAAAAAAATAAGTAAACCTGGGGACAAGACAGGGCATGCTTTAGTAAAGATGGGAGAACTTGGTCACTTGACCTGGCTATCAGCCAAGATGGCGGCGAAGTCACCTGACCCCAGTCAAAATGGCGGCAGCCACATGTTGTATGGAAAAAGCCACAATTTTTGAGCTGTAGGGGTTTTAAGCTCAAGAAGAGAAGGAAAAGCCACAATTTTTGAGCTGCAGGGATTTTGAGCTTAATAATAAGAGAGACCTAGAGGCATGATCTGTCCTGTTGCTGAGCCGCCATGCCACAAGCCGCCAATGCCACAAACCACGGCGGGCAGCAAAAGGTTGGAATTGAAAAAAGCCACCTAGTGGATCTGACCAATCTTGTTGGCAGCAGTAACCATGGCAGGGTCCATTTGCCTGTGTGCTGACAGTAGTCAGAAGGCTCCCATAAAAGTGGAGCTACGGGACACTGGCAGAGTGAAGGTAGGAGCTGAAGAAATAGGGCATTAAGGCCTGGGGTTTGGGGGCCTCTAAAAGGCTTCCACCTCATGGGGGACGGACATGGATGGCTTGTTACCCACAGCTGAAATTGTGAAATGCGTGAAAATGGCAACACCACAAGGCCTATAACAGGGATGTCTCTATAGGCGGGGTGCAAATCCGCACGAACACCACAGGACCCATGGACCGGGTGTCCCCTGACCCTGGGTGAGGTGCTATGGCCTGGCTGGATCCGGTCAGGGTGACTCAGAAGAGGCCAGAGGCCACTCCAATCGGCCTTTTACAGTGAGGGGGAAAAAAGAAAAGAAAAGAAATGGAAAAAAAAAGAGAGAACGAAGGATCGAAGGGACTCTGGGCCCTCAGTCACGGGTGGATTAACCTCAGGCCATTCCAAACAGAATTTAAACTGAGGGAAGCAACCATAGCAGAATGGGGGAAACTCACCAATTGAAGCCAGTGTTATGAGTAGAAATCACATTGTAGAAACCTTGCTCAGGCATATGTAACACGTGGTTGAGAGAAAAAAAAATTCAGTATCCCAACCCTGGGAGAGAGGTCTGGGGTAGAAGAGCCTGAGTCACAGAACCAAATGTAATGGAAAAAAATTTAAAATGCTCGACCATTCTGAGTGCCTCTAAGTACCGTCCCCCCTGTCCCCAAGTGGTGGCTGGTCCCAGGCAGGGAGACATGTGGTGGGCGGGCAAGAGACAGAGACATAGCTAGGCATGCCATAAGAAGAGTGAGGTTGGATATTTATTCAGGGGGTTATGGAGGGGGAAGGGAGAAGGGGAGAAGAGAGAGAGAGAGAGAAGGGGGAAGAGAAGAGAGAGACAGAAGGGGGAAGGGGAGAAGTGGGGAGAGAGAGGCAGAAGCTTCCCCTCCAAGAAGAAGATGGAAAAGAGAGCAAGCTCAGGCCGGAAGCTAAAGATCAGCCTGCCTCAGCGGATGGGGGAGGGAGTAGGTGTGGCTTGTCCTTTAAAGAGACAGAACAATCATTACAGAGATGGATCTTCTGATTTCCAGAAGGCAACAAGCCATATGATTTCCCTTTAAAAGTGCTTGATATCACCTATGTACCTTAAAACTCGTTTTTTAAAAAAACTCCATTAATGTGTGTGTATTCATGTCCATGTGTCAATAGATGCACGTGTGTGTCCAAGTGCATTTGCACATATGGGATGTGTTTCTTGAGTGTGGAACCAGATGAAGAGCCTCAGGCATCACCTTTAGAAAGAGTGTCTTTTGTGGTAGGGTCCCTCATTGGCCTGGTGCTCACCAAGAGTGGCTGCCCACTCACCAAGGTTCCTTCGCCTTTGGTTCCAATTACAAGCTTGCACCACCATGCCTCACCTTTTCCATGGGTGCTGGAAAAGCTGTTTTCGACACGTTACAAAGACAGCTCCCATCTTGCCAGTAGCCACCTCCCCGAGTATGGTTTCAGCACACTCCAACCTTGATTTGCCAACATTGCCTCCCCAACACTCAGTATTTTTTTAACGCTGCAAATGACAGAAAACCCAACTAAAACTGGCTCCAAGGAAACACAAATTTACTGACAAAACCGAACCAATCACTTAGTTGATTCCATGAAAACATGGTGATCTGCACTTCTTTAAAGGCCCAACCTGATCACACATTCATTTCTCCACAATCATAGTCTCTAAAGAATCAAAACAAACAACAACAACAAAGAGTGCACATTGGCTGGTGCCGGAGCCACCTCCCCAAACCTAAGGTCCTAAAAACAGTACAAGAGTGACATTCTTACATGAAAGCTGCAGTGTGAGAACAATGCAGGGGGTGATGGTTAAAGAAGATCCTCCAGCCCTGTCTCCCCACAGACACGCTGACTGAGAGAGCTATTCCTGCACCCAGCACCTACAAACGAGTTAAGAAAGCTGTGTAAGAGACCAAATGTGATGATGATAACTGAAGAAACAGAGAAATTACTAGAACTACACAGTTTATCCATACAAGAACTAGGAAGAAACTGAAAAGATGAGAGGATTAATAACAAGTAACAAGACTAACTTGATAATGAGAAGCCACTTATTGAGCTAACAAGATAGTGCAGCAGTTAGGAGTGTGTGCAGTCGCCTTTAATCCCAGCACTCAGGAGGCAGAAGCAGGAGGGTCTCTGTGAGATCGACGCCAACCTGGTTCCAGTACAGGTTGCAAAGCTACACAAAGAAACCTTGTCTCTCCAGGTTTGGTTCCCAGAATACACACTCGGCGGGGGGGGACACGACACACATGATGACATGACTCACAATCACCTGTAACTGCTCCAGGGGATTTGATATCCTCTTTTGACCTCTGTAGGCACCTGCACACATTTTAATTGATAACCAATTTTCCTTAAATGATTCCAAAACATAGGATAGGAAGGAATTCTCCCAAACACCTTCCACAAAACCAGCATTACCCCATACCCAAAACAGATGAGAGCACAACAACAACAAAAAGAATGCTACCGGCTAATTTCCTTTATGAAAACAATGCTCAAAACAGCTGGATGTGATGATGCACACCTGTGACCCCAGAGGAAGACGTATATCAAGTATGAGAGTAACTCTGAAAACATAACAAGTTGGTTGAAGTAGAAAAGAAGAAAACAAGAAGTCTTGGATCTGGGGATATGGCTTAGAGTTTGTCTTGAAAGTTTGAAGCTCTGGGTTTGATACTCAGTGCCACAAAAAAAAAATTATACACCTGTCATCCCTGAACTTGGGAGAGAGAGGCAAGAGAATCAAATGTTCAAGTTATCCTTGACCTCATATGAAGTTTGAGGAGAATCTTTCTCAAAACAAAAAATAATTTAAAGAAAGAAATCTCATTTATAATAGCTACAAAACAGATGAGTGAATAAATATCTCAGAATAAATTTAACCACAGTGGTGAAATATCTCTATAATAAAAATTATGAAACTGATAAATTGGATTGGAGGAATCAATACTGTTGTTATATGTTCATACTAATTGAGGTTAATAGAACCCTATCAAAATGGCAATGGCATTTTCGATAGGACAAGAAAAAAACAAGTCTAAGATTTACATAGAAATACACACACATGGAGAGAGGGAGGAAAAGAGGGAGAGAGGGAAGTTGGGAGAGAGGAAGGGAGGGAGAAAGGGAGTCTTAGAACAAAACAGTAGAAAAGCTTTAAGATGTTTGAAATAATAACAAAAAAATTAGTTAAGACCCTAAAGTCATAGGGAACAAAAGCAAAAATAAACAAATGGGAGTGTATCTAAACCTAAAAATTGTCTATACAACAAAGGGCAAAATCAACAGAGTGAAGAAAACAACCTACAGAATGATCTATAATATTTGTAAACTCTACATCTAATAAGAGGCTGATTCCAGAATATACTGTGAACTCTAAAAGCCCAACAGCAACCTTTTCTCCCAAATAATCCAAATTGAAGATTGGCAACAGATCTAAAAAGACACATCTCAAGAGAAAACATCAAAAAAAAATGAAAAAAAAAGTCCAACACATTGATGAGAGAAATGCCAGTCAAAATCACTAAGAGATTGCATCTCACTATAACTATTTAAAAACTCCTAAGTGATGCTCGCGGGGGGCATGAAGGAAACCTTTGCACACTGTTGGCGGGAAAGTGAATGAGTAGTCTTACGGAAGAAAGTATGGAGGTTCCTCAAAAGCTGAAAGAGAGCTACTCTATGATCCAGTTATTCCACTACCGGGTATACACTGAAGGGAAGTGCAATGGATAATTCACAGAAACATCTGCACACCCTTGTTATTCCAAAACTCTTCACAACAACTAAGAAATGGAGACAGCCTAAACATCTGTCAGTTGATGGGTGAAAAAAGTGTGATGTGTATATACTATGGAATGCTAAAACCCTGCCATTTGCAGTGCTGTGCATGGAGTTGGATGTCACTGTGATAAGTGAAATAAGCCAGGCACAGAATGGTAAGTGCTGCATATCTCTCATAGGTAGAATCTTACAATAGTGACAGTGGAAACTGAGAATAGAGTGGAAGTTACCAGAAGCTACAGAGAGACAGAGAGAAAAGGGAGAGGCTAACCAGTAGGTCCTGTGTTCTGGTTGGGCAGGAGTAAGATGCTTCAGTGTGTTGCTGCGTGTGGGCTAGTTGGAGATAAGGGTGATAGGCCATATATCTAAAAAAAAAAAAAAAAGTATTGGATTGTAGCCTCAAACTGAGCAAAAATAAACTCTCTCCTTTAAGTTGTTTTTCGTTGGGTGTTTTATTGCACCAACAAGGACTAATATGACTAATATGTACTAATAAATACTAATATGACTAATATGTACTAATAAATACTAATATGACCATCTTTCCAAATAAGTGTGGATCTTGGACTAGAGATATAGCTAGGTTGGTAAAGTGCTTCCCTGGCATAGATGAAGTCCAGGGTTTTACCCCAAGTACCCAATAAACCAAGCTTGTAATTCCAGAACTTATGAAGTAGAGAAAGGAGTATCAAGAATGCAAGGCCAGTCTAGTACACAAGAGACCATGTCTCAAAAACAATAAAAACAAAACAAATTATGTATTCTTGTTCTTCGTAAAAGAGAATGAAGTGTGTGCTTCACAAGGACTGGAACTTAACAAAATTAAGGAGATGATGTAGAGTTTTTATATCCGATAATTATGAACGGATGATAGAGAGTTGAGGCTTTCGGTCACATTCTAGCGTATACAGGAGTACTTAGCACCTTTCTCCAGTGTTCTTTACTCAGAAGCACAGAAAACAGTGGCCCAGTGAGGAGAAGTCGTCTTCTCAGCTGCCACATTCACTGGTCTAGGAGGAGTCAGATCCTCTCTGAAAAGGCCACTGTCCTCATCACGGCGAGGACAAGGCCGTGAAGAGAACGCCCCTCACCAGCTCCCGCAGGCTCCAGCCATGCAGCTGCAAAGGATGAAAAGCGTCCACCAGCGAGAACGTTCTGCTGAGCTGTGACTCACTGTGGAAAATCCTGTCTAGTCTCATCTTGAAAATGGAGATCCCACTATTGCCCACAGAAGCCGTGCAGATGGGAAGTGGTATGGCTTGCCCTTTATACTGCTCTCCGGTATGGCTCTCTTCTTTCTGCCAGCTAACAGTTTCCCAGGGTCAGACAGCTAAGCTCTCCTTCTCTTGAGTTCACAGACACACTCACCACCAGTCAGTCCTGGCGAGGTACCTTTTAGGCTTTCCTCTCATCTTACTACTTCCTGTCTTCATCCCTGCTCCATGCGCACATTTTTCTCTGATCAAAGACATCCTCTTTACATGACCACGCTTAGCTGCCTTCCAAAGTGCCTAATCCCCTTTACGCGTTCATTGGCAGCAAGAATCCTTCTGATACTCCATGTCTTTGTCAAAATCTTCTTGTCAGACAATAGTTTTCCAATAAAAGGGCTGGGAGATGGTTTCACAATATGGCTTCAAGGTTTAACATTTGTTTAATGGAAACTATAATAAAATGCCGCATAAACACAAATGCAATATTTATAAAGCAATATTCAAGCAAATCTGGATTCAAAAATACAGCCACTCTGCTAAAGCCCATTTGAAGCCTAACTCCAAATCATCTGTTCTTTCCCGAGCACAACACTTTGCTTCTCTAAGTAGGTATTATCCTTGGTATCGCAATGCAATTTTGTCATGATAAAGTGTTTTTTTGCTTGTTTTGCAGTTTTATGTATCCCAGGCTGGCCTCTAACACTCTATGTATCCTAAAATGACCTTGAACTTCTCTTTTCTCCACCTCTGCAGGGCTTAGATTACAAATATGCACCATCAAACCCAATGCTGGGGATCAAACCCAGGGCTTTTAGCATGCTACACTATCACTCCACCGACTGTACACACCACAGTCCCCTCTCTGTCTTTTTTAGAACTTCACCACTGAGTCTCAAATTTATGCATATAGCTCTTCGTGGTTTTCAACAATTGATGAATGAAACCGTGTGAGCTGTGGTGTTTTTCATCTACTTAACTGGACAGCGTAGTTGTTAAGACCCTCCCTGCCTATTTAACTGGACAGCGTAGTTGTAAGACTCTCCCTGCCTATTTAACTGGACAGCGTATCTGTAAGACCCTCCCTGGCTATTTGTGTCCTTGTAGTTGCTACTGAAAAGTTTTTCTGGGAATAGATATAGCTCAAATTGTCCATTTCCTTGTTTTCCTTCATTTTTGAGAATTTCATACAAGTATACAAGAAATATGATTATATCTGTTCCCCGTTTTCCCCTTCCATCTTCCTCCTATTTTCAACAAGCCTCCTTCCCAACTTCAGGGAGCTTCTGTTTTGTTTGATAAGCCATTAAGCCCAGTTAGTGCTGTTTTTATCTACATGGGGGTGAGGTCATCCACCAGAACATGGAAAACTTACCAGTGATCACATCTTCCGCAAAGCTGATAGTTCCTCTCTCAGTTACCAACTGCCAAAGACTACTCTGTGATGAGTGGGAACTGAGACCATCTACCTCATCTCCGCAGCGATTGTGGTTGGCTTGGTCTTGTGTGGGTCTTTTAACAAGTACCCACTGATGCTGGGAATTCATGACTACACTGCTATCTCAGGTCCAGAAGACAGCACCCCACACACAACACTCCTCCCATCTTCCCACAGTCCCTGATCCTGGGGTGGGAGGGTGAAGTTGTTAATGTAAATGTCCTGTTTACAGCTGAGACTCAGTCTCATGTTCAGCATCCTGACCATTCTCCATCATCCATTTGACCGCTGCCCACTGTAAAAAGATGCTTCTCTAATCAAGGCTGAAAGCAGCTGGGGTCTGTCGGCACAGGACCCAGGCTAGGCAGATGGGGACATTCTATTTTTTTTTTAAATACAGTTGCATGTTTAGTAAAAGGGTTTAATAGGTTTTAAGTGCTAGGGTTAAGATATGAAATGTCAGGATGAAACTAAGGCACACCCCTGAACTTCTCAAAAGAGTCGTTGTCCCTTCTGCTTTCGATGTTCTGTTTTCCTTTCAGTGACACACACTACCACTCGGGACATTCTCACGTAATAATGTGAGAATAGAATAATGCTGATATTCACGAGTTTTTGGAACGCCTTTCTAAAAGTAGAGTTAATGGATCAGAAGGCACAAAGCCCTGGAATCTTGTTAGGTAATGTTCAGTTAGCTTCCCAGATTCTCACCAACAGCATATGGAATATATTCTGCTGGGTGGCATAGCGCACACCTGTAATCCAAACAGGGAGATTGAAGAAGGAACACAATTTGAGGACAGGCTGGGTTACAAAGCAAGTACCCTGTCTCAAGAAGAAAAAAAAATACTGATCTTTTTGAGCTGTGGTATTGCCAGAATTGGCTTTTTTGTTTGTGGTTTTGATTTCTATAGTTTTTCAAAGACTGGTAAGAATGTGGGAACATGTCATATGACTTTATCTTGTATGTCCCTAGTGACTAACCGGCACCTCTTGTTTATACAGAGTTTGAATTTAATTTTAGAGAAATACTTGTTTACGTCCTTTACCCAGTCTGTTGGGTTTCTGTGTGTCTCATATTGATTAATACAAATAATCTATAACTTTTCAATGTCATCCCTCTACTGATTTCATCTGCTGCAAATATTTTTCCTCACACTGTAGCATTTCAGCGTATCATTTGGGAACTCTCTCTCTCTCTCTCTCTCTCTCTCTCTCTCTCTCTCTCTCTCTCCCTCCCTCCCTCCCTCCCTCCTCTCTCTCTCTCTCCCTCCCTCCCTCCCTCCCTCTCCCCTCCCTCCCTCTTTCAGATTTGTGTATGTATGTGCACTTTGTACATGCCTAGTACCTGCAGAGTTCAGAAGGTACTGGATCCCCTGGAACTGGAGTTATAGATGTTTGTCAGCCCATGTTGGTGCTGGGAACCGAACCAGGATCCTCTAGTCCAACAAATGCTTTTAACTGCTGAGACAGCTCTCCATCTCCTGAACACAATTTAATTTTGTTGTAATTGAACAGACCAATCTTTTCTCTTGTGAATCGTACATTTTTGTATTCTATTTTAGTATTTCTTCTCTTATTCAGAGGTTTAAAAAATACTTGCCTATATATTAGTTCAAAAACTTGACTAAGGGCTGGAGAGATGGCTCAGCGGTTAAGAGCATTGCCTGCTCTTCCAAAGGTCCTGAGTCAATTCCTGGCAACCACATGGTGGCTCACAACCATCTGTAATGAGGTCTGGCGCCCTCTTCTGGCCTGCAGACATACACACACAGACAGAATATTGTATACATAACAAATAAATAAATAAATATTTTAAAAAAACTTGACTAATATGAAAAGGAGCAAAGACGGTGGCCTGAAGCATCTTAAAGCCAGCTGGCTTCTTGGTCCAGTTGGGCTCACCCAACACATCAAAGTCTGAGGACAAGTTTTAGGAGGTAGCACTCTCTTTCCACCATATGGGGCATAGGTAGGTATTGAATTCAGGTAGTTAGGTTTAGGGGAGAGCACCTTTGCCTACTGAGTCATCTCTCCCAATTGTGATTCCATTTTTTATTAAGGCATAAATAACTTTTGCTTCAAAAAAAATAGTATATTTTGTAGGTAAATCTTTAGTTCTCCAGGAGCTGAGTTTGGCATGTTCGTTTACAACCCCATCTACCGAAATTCCAGCCTTTCCCTCACCTCGTACCGTACCATCATCTCCCCGGTGCTTCATCGTGATATACAGACATGGATTTCTGTCCCAACTGTCCTATTTCTCTTTCTGTCAACGCAACATTTTCCTTTCATGGCAGTACACGGTGACAGGCACTGGTATCAGGGGAAACCCTTTTCTTTACTCTCCTTGAAGGGCAGTACGGCTCTCTGGGTCCTTTCAACAAAGCCTAGAATCAGTTTATCAAATGTTAGAGTATGGTAGAAAATTATTAACTTGCACTAGAGCTACAAATGAAATCAGGACAAATTTGGCCTCTTTACAAGCTCGGTGGTCCAATCCACAGACATGTTTTGGCTCGACTTATATTTAGGTTGATTTTTTAAAAATTATCTTAATAAAATGTATTCTCTATAAGAATTTAATTGTTTCTAGATGTTTTTTCTAGGTGTTCCATATTATTGAAGCTATTTTACATAGCATCATTTAATTTTTATCTTGGTTTATCAAAAACTGAAGTAAAATTGTATTTTTGATTTCTGCAATTTTAAAACATTTCTGCAACAATTAAATGTTTACTAATCCATTATCTTTAGATTATATAAAAGTTGTTTATGCTGAGGATTATTTTCTGTTATGTAGTGAAAGCTTAGTTCTTTCCTTTTCAATATTTTTTGTCCTTTGCTGGTTAGGGAATCTAGTGTGGACTTAAAGCTTTGATAGCAGGCATTCTCATTTTATTTCTCTTCTCAAAGAAAAGGTCTCAAGATATCACCTTGGGTATAAAACATGCTATAGGTTTTCATTTTGTTTTCTGTTTTTAAGAGCTACTGTTTATTATATTAAGGAAATTTCCTTCTATTCTTGATATGCAAGCTGTTTTTCTTTTTTATGAACGGATACTAAATTTCAAAGAAGACTCTCACATCTATTGTGAAAAGTGATTTTTCTTCCGAAATCCATTATTTGGCAGGCTCCATTAATCCCCTATTCCACATTCTTCAGTTAAGTATAAATTGGTCATAAACATTCTTTTTGAAAAAAAAACATATTGCAGGTCTCAGTATAATATTTTGCTTATGCTAGCTTTATAAGAATTGGGAAATGTTTTGCTTTTCTATCCTCTTCACAGTCTGCAAGAAATTAAAGCTGTCTTTTTCTTTGTGTATCCACACAAGTACACGTGGTGGTCTGCTTATACTGGCAATGTTTACCAGGCTTGTTTGCAACAGAAGCTATCTCAACTTGAAACATTCTCTGTAAGATCTTCACATTTGGTTCATTTTTCTTCATCCTTAGAGAATTATTGGGGTTTTCTATCAATACTGACAATTTCCTAATAATCTGCCCATTTTCCCTAAGTTATCCATCTTTTGTTACTTACTACCTATGTCTATAATAATGCCCCTTTTTTGCTTCTAGTATTTGTGTTTCCTTCTATTTTTTGGTCCCCATCCCCCAACAGCCCCAGGCTCAAGCACCACCTAGCCTCTGGGGTATCCAACAAGCCCTTTCCGATCAAATGCTCTGCACACATGCCTAGTTTCCTGACTATTATTTCTTGGGGTCAAATTGGTTTCAAAAGAAATTAGGGTGAGTGCTGTCTTTCACTGTCAGCATTATACTCTGGGATAACTACTGTGACTACCCGGGTCAATGAAAACGGGTTTCCATAGGCACTAGTAAGCCAAATCAATGATACGCAGTTGATAGTTAGAGCCCAAATTCTAAAACTCAAGGTTGTTTTTGTTTGTTGGGGGTGGCTTTTGTGTGTGTTGTACTTTGCTTTTTGAGATAAAGCCTTGCAAGGTAGTCTGGAAATCCACCCTCTTACCCGCTTCCCCCTCCAGACTGAGATCCCAGGGGTTAGCCACTACTCCCAGTTGCATTATGAGTGTTTCAACAGCCATCTCTGATTCAACAGAAATCAATGAGACGTAAAGGCCTAACTCACCTCTGACTGAGAGTTAAGTGAGCAGTTCATATGCAGTGCCTCTAGGTTTCATTTTGGTCCTCGCTGCAAGACTGCCACTTATTGGTAGCATCGTCACATTACAGCATGAAGCCTGATCCTAAACCTTCAATGGTCAATGTTAATGGTCTGCAGAAGACAAACAGCAGAGAGGGCACGCTTGCGTGGAAGTATACTCTCCTCCATAAATATATGCAAGTATTTCCGAATGAAAAACATAAACAGAAGTTGAGTGTGGTGACACCTGCCTGTAACACAAACACTCAGGAGGCTGAAGGAGCGAGAGCCCTGAAAAGTCTGAGGCCAGCCTGGTCTACATAGTGTGTTCCAGGTCAGCCAGGGCTACCTAGGAAGACCCTGTCTCAAAATAATGAAAAATAAACAAAGTAAAACTTTTAAAAAGAGAGTAGTGGGGAGGATATTATCTCATATCTACAGATTTTTAAGTACTACTGCATAATACACTGTAGCTATAAAGATTACTTTGTCTTTTTTTGTTTGTTGTTGTTTTCCAAGATGTGGTTTCTCTGTGTAGCCTTGGCTGTCCAGGAACTCAGAGACCAAGTTGGCCTTGAACTTTGCTATCTGCTGGCCTGACTCCCAAGGTGTCTACTCCCACCACTCTAGGTTTTTTTTTCCTTTTTGACATTATTTCTGTAGTCTATTTTTTACTACTATCAGTATGTGTGGCGTATGGAGAAGTTAGAGGACAAACTCCCAGAGTCCATTCTCTCCCTCAACAAATTCTGAGCAAGCACCTTTACCAACTGAAGTCATCCGACTGGCCCTACATTACTATCTCTGTGACGATACTTTGAGATGTAAAATAAATCCCATCAGCCAAATTGAATTTACTGTCTGATGTTAAACCCACATAGAGTAGAATTTTACATTTAAGTGGTCCAAAAACTCAAAAGAATACTTTAGAAAACACTTGAGCAAATAAAATTCAAATTTCAGCATCCTTATTTTATTCCTACTGTTCATATATAAAAGTTGGATTAGAACATAGTGCTTTCATTTACCCTCTGTCTATGACTGCTGTCACGTCATAGCACTCAAGTATATGAAACGAGTTGGATGGTCCTCAACGCCTATTAACTGTACTTACAGTAAAAGTTTACCACCAATGAAGACAAGAAAGCAATAAAGAGAGAAAAAGAAAAAAAAAGTACCAAAAAAAAACAAAAGCCACTTTTGCCAGCATCTTACCCCACATGGACTCCAGCCCAAGGAAACCATAAACTTTAAGCGTCAACTTTCTTGAGTCTGAAGAACATCTCAGGATACAGATGTCTTAACCAACACATGCCTTAGGATGTTCAAAGTAAGGCTCTCTGAATCTACAAATGTTTCCTCCGTAGTCTGAGGTATTTACAAGCATGGATTTCAGGAGTATAAAACTGGAATAGTCTCTTTACATATGACTTTGTAGACCAGAGGACAGACCCAAGTCCAGTACTGTAGCTATGAAACAAAATACCTACTTTGTTTTCCAAGGCAGTGTTTCTCTGTATAATAGTCCTGGCAGTCCTGGTACTTGCTTTGTAGATGAGGCTGGCCTCGAACTCACAAAAGATCCACCTGCCTCTGCCTCCTGAGTGCTGGGATCAAAGGCATGCATGTGGTAATTTGAATATAACTGGCCCCCATAATCTCATAGGGAGTGGCATTAGGAGGTATAGCCTTGATAGAGGAAATGTGTCACTGTGGGGGGCAGGCTTTGAGGCTTCCTATGCTCAAGATACTACCCAGTGTCTCAGATCACTTCCTGTTGCTTGCAAGATGTAGGACTCTCAGCTACTTCTCCAGAACCATGTTTGCCTGCATGCTCCCATGTCCCGCCATGATAACAGACTGAACCTTTTAACTGTAAGCCACTTCAACTAAATGTTTTATTTATAAAAGTTGCCTGGACATGGTGTCTCTAATCAAGAGAAGTTAGTGTGCCACTACTGCCCAGCACAGAATACCTATTTTTTAACCCTATTCTGTCATTTATTTTTGTGATGTTGGTTAAGTCAAGTTCTCTGAACCTCTACTTCCTCATCTATGAATGAAAAGGGTTGGTTGTGGATAACTTTTATGTGATCAGAACAGTGCTACCAACATACTTTATGTATTTGCAAAGGAGACAATGTGGGCAAGGTGTTGAGTAGGCTATGTTGGAAGAAAGACTCTTCTGAGAGTGCTATAATGGCCAAGTGACTAAGATAGATCTTACCAAACACATACCAGAAAACAAAACAACAAAAAACAAAAAAAAAAAAAAACAAAACTGCTGAGACTGAGAACAGCTGCTCAATAGCGGTATCTACTTGGGGAAAGCCTATATCCATCTGTGAAGACAAAGTAGAACTGGACCATAAACATTTTAAACTGAGCTTTGCCAGCTCCAGGACTAATACGACCTTGACAGAAAAAATCCTTTTGCTCAAAGGAGAGGCTGAAGAGAAATTCTAAGTGGTTACCTAGGAAACCAAATGTATTACATCTATGGGTGAGTTTTCATTTTGAGGTTACAACAGAATCACACGAAAGGCCTGTTCATGCTATTTCACAAAGGATTCTGGTTCAGGTGTGGCATGAAAGACTTTGCATTTCTAATAGGACCCCAAGAGAAGTTATGTTACAGGTCCAGTTACATTCTGAAAATCACTAGCCCACATTAAGAGAGCGACTGGCAGGCAGCCTTTGATAACAAGGCTACCCTCTTAAGACTTTGGTTGAAGAGTCAGAAGAAAGTGCATAAATAAATAAATAAATGAAAAACCTTCAAAGATTTCTTTTGTTCACATAAAATCAAATTAGTTAAGAAATACAGCTGATGAAAAGACCTCTGTCATTCAAAGCAAGGACTCAAACTTAACTTTTGCCATCTTAAGTAGACTAGAATAGTCACATGGCCTCACACAAATTAACGGCCCTGTGTGGAAAAATGTGGACGTGGCCAGCATCGTAACTCAAAAGAAAACAAGAACATTTGGTAAACATTTAGCAGTTTGTTTTTTTCCAGACTTAAGACCTGAGATCAGCTTTAAAGGGCTAACGGGGCTGGAGAGGTGGTTCAGTGGCCCAGTATGTACTGCTCCTGTACAGTACCAGTTTGGTTCTCAGCATCCACAGAAATGGCTTACAACCACCTTCACTCCAGCTCCCAAAGTCAACTCCCATTTAGCCTCTGTGGGCACTGCACTCACACTTACATGGACAGATATGGGGGGGCAAGGAAATGTATAGTTAGCACACAGCTATCTTAATGACTAAAATGAGCAAATTAACTTAGTGACTAAAGACTAATTACCTGACTGGGGGAAAGGAGAGCCCCTAACAAATATTCTAGGGAACACGAGGAGGAAAAAAAGCTGTGATGCCGAGTTTGAATAGTCAACAGCAAAATAAAGCTTCTGTATTGTTTTGGAAGAAGTCTAAACATTTTATAATTTCTTATGTACACTTTGACGCCCTTTATTAGTCTTAAAGCAAATAACTTTTTTCCCCAAGAATGACAGTTCGTTATTACTTCAAATTTTTATTCCAACTCCAAAAATAGGACTATCCCATACAATAGCAAACATTCTCCTTTTTTATGGTCATTACTCAAATATACTTGCTTGCCTATGCTTACTGTTAAATTACCACCTACAGCATTTCAACTGAGAAAAAAAAGTCCCTTTATATTTTTAGTTATACCTCTTAAGACAGCCCAAGAGAAAATAAACTAATATATGTTACTCACTAAAAGAAAAAAATACTCTTCATGGTCTTTCATTCATTTCATCAACTAGGTCACACAAGGCAGCATCTTTTTCTATAATCTGGTCCCTCCTGTGACCTGAATTCTCTCTTTGTTGTTCATTCTGTCCAGTACAATTGCTGCTATCATCAGTATCCATGGGCTCAGTTTTAACTCTCATCCCTGCTTCTGAATGGGGCAAATCATCAGGCAAAGAAGCAAGGCAATTCTGAATCATTTCAATTACTCGTTCCAGGTGTTTCTGAAACCTCTCCGCTGTTTCCAGACGTTGGCGTTTCTGGACCTCCATCATGACTCTCAAGGTCTCTCTCGCTTGGTGGGGTCGATACTCATTTATAAGATGGTGCACATGGACAAAAAGCAGCTTAAGATCTTCTAGCTTCTCTTCTCGTTTTATACTCCCAGGGCTCCTTATTAAGATATCTAAAAGGTCCAAGAAATTAATCAGTATAGACATATTGAGTTTTCTCAGTTCTTTCTTGTGATCAAACTGCATAGGATGAAGCCGTTCGATGCCCTGACTTTCCAAAGGGCGAATGATGAGATCATCACATTGGAACTGGTTGCCAAACATCATGTAACTGTCTTTAATCGGAGGGGGAGGCTTGGGAGCTAAGCCTTCCTGAATATTTTCATCTGTGTATTCCTTGATGTACTGCATTGGCGGTGGTGGAAGCGCACTCACTTGCTGTGGCTCACCCATCGTGGACAATCAAGAACCTAAAGAAACAAAACACAGATTCAGAACAGAACTATAAAACACTATCCCAATCCCCATAAGTGACTTCCAAGTATGTTCTTACCTCTGACAGGACAGAGTCCAAGACAAGATGATCTTGGATTTTAAAATTAACATTAAAAAAGGGACTGGCTATCAATTATTTCCTAATTAAAGATCATGTTAACAGCGATATATTTTCTTTGATGTCCTTGATGCTTTCAACAGCAGTTAAATAAACAAAAGTTAGACTTTCTCACCTATAAAGACAATCTGAGGGAACTGGAAGCTGTGGCAGCCCCACACCAGCTGGGTGTCTGCTGAGGCAAAAGAAAGATAACAGCCTACAGATGGATCTGCAGGATGTTGTTTCTGCTTTGTGCCTAGGATCTCTTGTTGCCACCACCCTCTACCCTAGGGGGTTGGGGGCGGGGTGCCTGTGCAGCAGAGACGTCCAGAGACCACGCCATTCCAGCAGAAGGCAGACACCCACAATTACAGTAATGACATTGAGAGAAAAAGAGAAAGAACTTCCAGGGCACAAAAGACCCCCAGCACCTGTCAATTTCTCAAAGACAGACGGGGTGAAGTACACTGAAAATAAAGGGGTGCTGGGGGAGGGGGGCTCTTGTGACATATGTCGCTGTATCATGAAGCTTCACTGATGAGGAAAAAAAGTTACCAACCTACCACCAGGCAGCCTGGTCAACACAACTTCGATGTTCAGAAGTTCACTGTGAATTCAGACCATACTATCTTCAAACTTCCTGATGGTAAGTATGCCTTGAAAATTGAGATCTTGTTAGGCAGTCAAGACAAGAGGTGTGCTAATTTCGCCCTAGAGGACAGGTGACCCTGGCAAAGGAGGAAGAAAAAAGTAAAGCAAAGCTGTGGTTTCATGGATGAACCGACAAGAACTAGTTAGGTGTATGGACTAGGACAGAAAACTACAGTCCAAAGACTTCTGTTAGCTTTGGAGCCAGTCCTGGAACTAGCTCTGGTAAACTAGGGTGGCCTTGAACTCACAGAGATCTGCCTGCTTCTGCCTCCCTCAGGCAGGGATTAAAGGCGTGTGCCACCACCGCCCGGCTCTAAAGACTTCTGGGTCAAGCATGAAGGCAGGTTCTGTAACTGAGAGTGGACACTGGCAAGTTCACTTTCCCCGCAGAATCACCTGACATGGAAACGTGCTGCTTTTCCCATGGAAACCTACTTAGTCACCGACTGTCCCGGTCCTACATCCTCCTGACACTACCTGCTCTGATCCCACACACGGCCTGTTCCATCTTAGCGACTGACCATTCACCCAGAAGCCTGCAGGCTTGCGTCAGATAGCTTGTTGCTTATCTGAATCAGACCTAAATGCTGCAGTCATCACGGCCACTGCAACGTGAGCAGTGAAACAATCTCTAGCAACCAAAAATATACCCAGAGCTGTGCAAACTGGACTATGAAGGAAATTCTGAGACCACAAAGCAACATCATTTGGAAACCTTACAATTATTTCAATCTCTTCAAGTCTCTATCACCTGTTAAAGGGCATGCTTGTTGTCCAGTCTAAGTAAAGACACCATACGCTTAAGATGGGACTTTCTCCAGAAACCTTGGATAGCAGAAGTTTGAAATTTAACAATGCTGTCAAAATGTTTAGAATTTTAAGTGTTTGGTTTTGGAAAACAGTGTATAATAGAAAGCAAGAGTGATCTTTAAAAACTAGCAACTATTTTAAAAGTACATGAAGTCGGGAATGAGACCCGGTGATGGTCTGCAGGCTGTCAGATGGGAAGGAGTGGCTAGGCAATGTGTGTCATAAAATCCTCAAAAAACAAAATATATATTCGAAAAACTAAGAGAAGAGGGTCTTTATTTGGGGAGCTTTTGTATGGCACATGATATACTAATTTTCAAGTTTGATTTTTTTTTTTGGTAGGTGCATGTGGGAACCTACTCTGGGAAAAGAACACTTACACGCAAATGTCATATGCCTTATTTATTACTCTTTCCCACAGTGAAACTACATATGGTGTTTACCAATCTCCCATCACAATCACCTTTGCTTCCTATTGCACACTAGTTTCCAAAACCAAACTCTTAAAACTCTAACATTTTGACAAACAAACAAACAAACCCAAAGCATTGTTAAATTTCAAACTTCTATTACTATCCAAGGTTTCTGGAGGAAGCCCCATCTTAAGAGTATGGTACAGTTTTATCAACACATTACCATTCTATAACCTTTCTTAATACATAAACCCCAACACTGCAACATATATGGTCAAAATAACCTCTGCTTATTCCAATCTGGGCTTAAGTGTATTATCCAAGGAAGAGATTCCCGAGTGCTTTTTTGCACTGATCTGAGTTCAGCATACACCACCTTCCAACATCAACCCGGGCCAGTAACACACGGGTTCTGTACCAGTATTACACCTAGAATACGTTAAATCTGAGGCTAGCCTCTTCAAACTCTTCAGGTTTCCAACTGTTTGGTCACACTCACACACATACACGCCATTCGCTTCTTTTTTCACTCCTCTTCCCCTAAGTACTTCAGTATAGTCCTAAAACACTAATGTTCTCTGGCAACCACAGCCAGCCGCCACTGAGCCTCATTATAGAAACAAGAAAGGCAATCCCCAACGTGCAAAACTGGGTACATCAGATCAAAAGCCCGGCAAATGGTGCAACGGGAATTCTTACTCCCGGGTTTGCCAGATTTTTTTTTTTTTTTTTTTTTGCGCCAAAATACAAATGCCCGAGCTTCAATAAGTCGCGAAGCCTCCAAAACACAGCCTGCCACGGGACGGCATCCGCCCATCACCGGTTTAAACTGAACTTTTCAAAGCCGCTGGAGGTCGTAACTGACTAGCACTAGCAAAACTCACACTTTCTAGCGTTTGCTTTGGGGGGGGGGGAAGCGTCGCAAGTTTCAGTTTGTCCCCTGTACCTGGGACCCCTCTGCAAGTCTGGTAAATGGGGAATCGGGATCCGCTCGGAGTTCTCGCGCCCCTCCCGCCAGCCCCCCGCCGTCCCAAGTGGCTCTTCTCATTTTACCGATGGCGACGGGGCACAGTCCTGGCTACGGGCACGGCGGTTCAAAAGCCGTCGGCGTGGGGACGAGAACTCGGGCCTCCCGAGTCCGGCTCTTCCCGCACGCGGCTCACCTTCGGCCTCGGGCAGGCTGCGCTCAGCGACGCGGGGGGCGGGGGCACGCGAGCCCGGGATTCCCAGGATGCCCCGCGCCGGGCCTCGGCGCTCCACGCTCGGGGAGACGCAGCCGCGGGGGCGGAGAGAGAAGCTCAGGCTGCGGTCGCCAAGCGCGGCCGCCCGCTCACCTCAGCGCTTGCTTTTCCGGTAGCGACTTTCCTCAGCGCAGCGGAAGCACAAGTTCCGGTTGCCTTCTCAGGAAGAAGCCTCTGACGCTGGCCTTTAATTGGCTACCGAGGCTGTCCTATGACAGGTCTTACTCCCGCCCTAAAGATCCTGCGCCTGCGTACTGCCGCATCTCCCGTTTTTTTTTTTCCTTGGGGTTTTCGCAGGGATTTCGCCTTACCCAATACCCACAACCCTAGGTCAGGTCAGGATAGTACATCTGCGTACATTTTTATCAGTAAAAGAAAGTACTACCTATTAATTCCATTCCTCACCCCTCACTTTCAAATGAGACTCTTAAAGAGGAATCCACTTGCCTTATGTAAAAAGCCCGAAAATACGGATAAGCAATATATTAAAATATTCTATCAATGCTAACCTCACCATCAAAAATATTTTAATAAGATTATACTCCGTGATAAACATATGTACGTATATAACTATTTGCAAATATATGGACATATTTGTGAACACGATTAAGAATAAAATCCTAAACCTGTATCCCCCCCCCACACACACACACTCCGTTCACCTTTATTTTCTCTCAGGAATTCAAAGATGTCTCTTACAATTCTTCCACAAGTTGACAAATGAAAAAAAATTAATCTAATATAATTTTTTAAATGAAGAGAAGGGGCGATTTCACTGCATAGCCCAGGCTAGCCTGAAACATCCATTCCCAGCCTCAAGAGAGTACAGCAATATGCCCTCAGGCCCAGCAAGAAAACTTCCCATTTACCATTTTGTTTACAGTTTTTGTTTTTTTGCTCCCTCCTTCCACCCCAAGAATTGTTAACAAATGTCCAAATTCTTGGGAGTCTTAAGGATGCACTCTGAATATTAAAAGTAAGATAAGAATGTTCTTCTGATAAAACAGCTCTGCTTCACAATTCTTTTTAAAGATGTGGAGAATTGCAGGCTAAAAGTGAAAGTACTGACCATCAACATTAACGATTCCATGTTCAATATCATTTCATCTCCAGGCCAGCGTGCAACTCGGCAAGGTAAGGCTTTTTATTTCTTCGTATACCCATAGAACTATTATCTTACTGAAAGTTTATAGCGGTCATTAAATTAAAAAAAACTGACTATAAATGCATATACATATGATTTATTAGAGTGTCTCACAGGATGCCATCCAAGCATCCCAATGTCTGTCTCATGCATGAAAGGCCGAGCATCCTGTAGCTGCTCATCCAAGAGGCTGAACATCTCAGCAGCCCTCGTCTGGCACTGGAGGCCTGGAGGATTCCTGGAGGGTTTCTGGACTTCAGTCTCTGTAGGAATCCCAAAGAAATTTGGTTCTAATACTGGCAAAGGATTGACACAGCAACAGGATAGATGAAGTTGCCACTAAGTGTGAGGGACACGCAACCAAAGCACAGTTTCCTTTCTTCTTGTCCTTTTTATCTGGTCAGCTACAAGAAAATACCACCCAGTCTTCCTTTCTGCTTCTAAAAATCTGATTAAGAAAATTCTTCATTGGAGCTCACAGGAGTTTGGGTTTTAGTTGATTTCAGATGCAAACGAGTTAATAACCAAGATTAGCCAGCACCCAAAGATAAGTTAATTGGGATGGGGTTGTAGCTCATTTGGTAGGGAACTTACCTAGAATACATGAAACTGGGCTCTATCCCCAACACTACGTTAGCCAGACATGATGGCCTATGCCTGTAACCACAGCACTTAGGGGGTCAAAACAGAAGGATCCAGAATTCAGAAATTCAAGGTCATCTTCAGCTACATAGTTCAAAGCCGGCTTAGGCTATGTGAGAACATGTCTCAGAACACAAAGAAGGAAAAGAAGAAAGTAAAAGAAAGACCGCTCTAGTTTTTATAATCAACTACCACATCAATATTTTGATTCAGATTGTCTCTGGTTCCAGTTAAGAACTACCCTTTTCAAACTACTAATGTCTTTTAATTGGCTTGTAATACTTACATTCCTCCCCCATCCTACCCCCCATCAATATTTTGTTTGAAGGAATCCATCCCTTTTAAGCATACCTGAATCAAATGTTTCTCCTGACACCAGCATGTCCTACACCAGAGACTGCCAGGGTTATTTCCCATATATCACTGTATCCCATCTGTCAGCAGTACTTGGCACATTTCATCATTTGATTCCTCCAGGACTCGGTTGTGAAGCCACCTCTCAGTCATGTGACGGCCCATAGGTCATACCACAAACACCCTGGATCCCTCTATACTTCAGTCCCTAGCAGGCAGCTTTACCCAATTGTATTGCATCTGCTTGCAAAAAGCTCCTGTTTTTCTTCCAGTGCACTGCTGAAACTGCTACACCAGCCTCTTGCATTAGTTCTATTTTAAAGTGTTTCAAACATAACAAATTGTTACCACTCCCATGACTCTGTTATCATTCTTTCTTACCTTGATTTCTCCCAAATGGTTTCTTTGCTTCCGCTTTTGTCCTCCCTTATCCTGCTTCCCATTCCATTCTGAAGTAGAAGATTGAGCTCTGTTCATAATTCTCCAAGGCAGTTTTTATCACATAGAAAATGAAATATAACGCCCCTGCCATGGCCTATAGAAAGCTCTACAGGATGATGGTCCCCCAAACATTTCAAAATGTACTAAACATCCTTCATAGGGTTTGTCATCAACTGAAGTCATATTCATGTAGCATATTGGTTTATTGCCTTCCTCGGCAGAATACAAGTTTATGAGCATAGAACATCTTCCTGATTCATTCACTGTTGTCAGCACCTAGAACAATGTCTGAGATGGGCAAGTACTCAAGAAATATTTATTGAATAAATAGCAGAATAGCTATAACTGTCTTCTGTAACTCCGGGGAACGTATTCCATGATCACTAGTGAGTACCTGAAGGCACAGATAGTTCCTAACCCTGTACATAGTATACAGTTTTATTATTCCCACCTATAATAACGTTTAATTTATAAATAAGTACAGTAAAATGAACTACGATAACTAATGAAGGAATAGAATATTTATGACAACATATGTAATAAAATTTTGTGAGTGTGGCCTCTAAGTATCATATCACTAATTCACTTTTAGGAAATACTTTATGACTTCCCATTGACATACGTGAACAGCAAGATTGATTCCTCTTGTATGTAAAGTAAAGAAAGATTACTTGAGCAAAAATTCAGCAACAATGTAACAGAAAATCTCTAACTTGATGGTGTCTACTAAGAGACAGCAGGGTGGGTAGCATATATAATATCTATACTCTGAACAAAGGAATAATTCACAACTTTGGCAGGCCAGAATTGGACAGTCTGCACCATTCTATTCAAACTGATACACACTTTAAAGTATACTATAAATTTATTTCTGGAATTTTCCATCTAGTGTCTTTATGCCATATTTGTCCATGAGCAATTGAAAGCAAAAGCTTCAGTAAACGAGGACTACTATACGGCCATAAACGAGGACTACTATACGGCCATCAGTTTCAAATGAAGCTGTAGTGATGCTAATTGACAGACCACGGTCTGCATAGCCATAGCTCCGCTGTGTGACAGCACTTTCCTCCCAGCGTTAACTGTCATAACCACTGGATTGTGAGCATCTCAGTTCACACTTGTTTTGCAATAAATTTCCCAACTGAGATTAATTTCTAGAAGGTCCAAACTGCACGTGTCTTACAGCTAGTGACCTAATCAAGGTGGACTGTCAGCCTCTTGATTCTCATTCTGGTATTCTTTCCAGTAAAGCCCAAATGAATAGTGGCTGTGAACTCCATGTCGTGATAGAAGCTGTGAAAACACGGGTGTGATAAACACTTATTTTATCTGTTGTTGACTGTATCTGCAAGGTTTGAATGGAAAATGTATGCCTTAGATTTAACAAGGAATACATTTCTTCAACACATCTTTATGGTGTGTCCATCATGCCAGGCACTGTTCTAGAAGGTTAAAGACACATGTCTAACCTTCTGATGGAAAGGTGTAGACAGCAGGATGCAAACATAGGCATCTCAGATAGTGATAAGGCCTGTGGGGACAAAGTAATGCAGTCTCATGTGGTCACAGTGTAGGCCAAGGCCAGCTGCTTGGGGGAGTGACAGATGGTGACCTTGGGTGTCAGCTATGAATAATGGAGAGAGGTGAATGTTGCGGGGGTAAAGGAAACAGCAGTTGGAGCAATGTCAAGGTCTCCATGATGGTCTTGAGCTGGAGCTGGAAAGGAACCGAGTGCACCTCTCTTGTGGCGTGCACCTTCTCCTTGTGTCGTCCCCCCTCATGTCCTGCCACGCTCACGGAAGTAAGCTAACGTAATGTTACAAACCTTTGGGTTGTATTTGCTCTGCATCTTCAGTCTGCTCTGCCATCCCAAAGGATGCTCAGTGCTTTAATCTGCTGTCATTTGGTGCTAGGAATCTGTTCTTCACTTTTCTGTCATAAGCAACTTTTCTCCAGTGAGCTGCTTGAGTTTTTATACTTTTTAAAAATTGGCTTGTCTTCTCTGTTGAGTTGTGTGAGCGTGCGCTGGGTACAATAAGTTATTTACTAGATATATCTCTCGTAAATATAAATATTTTTAAGAACTTATGGCTTTTTTAAACTCTCCCTATAGCATCTTTTAAACAACAAGAGTTCTTAGCTTCCGCGAAGTGATATCAATTCTTATTTTTTAGATTTACTTATTTTACTATGAGTGTTTTGCCTACACATATGTATGCATAACACATGTGTGCCTGGTGCCCACAGGAGCCAGAAAAGGGTTTTGGACCCCCTGGGACTAGAGATACAGATGGTGGGAGCCACCACGTGGGTGCTGGAAATCAGACCCAGATCATCTACAAGAACAATGGATGCTCTTAACTGCTGAACCAGCTCCAGTCCTGTCAATTATGTCCTTTCATGGCTCATACTTCATGTATCCTATCCAAGAATCTTTGCTTAACCAAACATTGTAAGGGATTGGTTTTTTATGATTTTAAGTGTTACTTTGAGGTTTCTAACTTTGGGTGGATTTGTTTTCATATATAGTTTAGGTAAGAATCAGGGTTCCATTCATTTATTATTTTTGTGTATAGAAATCTAACTTTTCCAGCCCTTCACTGACTCTTCTGATATTATAGTGCTATTGGTAGAAAGGTTCATATACAATAATCTGTGGGTTGGTTGTCAGTTGGTTTGTATTTTCAGCCTTTTAATCAGTCTCAGGAGAAGAATTGGAAGCTAGCAAATGAAAATGGTTGGTTTCAATATCTTCTTATTTATAGGATATGATATAGTATATATAGTGACGGTGTATATATGTGTGTGTGCATTTGTATATATACATATACATACATTCATAGATCTGCAACCTAAAGGAAGCACTTCCAATGAAAATCAATGCTAATGAATTTTCCAATGAAATCTACGGTATAGCTTCAATCATTAATAACTATTTGTTTTTGTGCGTGTTGCTGTTACTTTATTGGTGTGAACAAACGTATCACTAACAACTCAGCAACCCAGACCTGGTACAGCCATTGGTGAGAGGGGCAGTTTGCTTTGCGGCTAACAATTTTTCATGCCAGCAGGGGGCAGCAGTAACCGGATCAGCTACATCCAGGCCCTGGGGCTTCTGTGCTAATTCCCCTCGCTGTCTCCCACTTCCCATCTGTTACACACAGCACTGCCAGGCTGCTGTGTGCGTGGTGTTGCTGTGCTATTTCTCATCCTCTGTTTGGATAACCAGGCTCTCTGTCTGTCCTAAAAATCCCCCGAACTCTCCCAGTCATCTCTCCCTCCCCACAGGTCTCTGGAATTCATTGACCTTTTTACTATCAGAATGATGTGACCTTTCCTAAAATGTCATGTAGTTGGAGTCATACGTAGGGTTTAAGAAAGGGTAGAAGACTACCCAAGGATTCCTCCATTTCTTTTGTAACTGGATCTTTACTTTTTTTTAAACCCATTTAATAACATTCTATCATGTGAACATACCTCTTTAACATGCAGCGGTCAGAGGGCAACTTTGTGGAGCTGGTTCTCTCCTTCTGTGTGTCTGTGGGCTACAGCACCTTTACCTGCTGAGCCGTCTCTCACCCATCCTTAGCGTGTGCTTTTAAGAGTTCTTTGAATATTTCGGGTAATAACCTTTATCAGAGAGGTCTTTTGCAAAATATCCCACTCGGAAGCTTATCTTCTCATTTTCAACGGTATCTTTCATAGAACAGATGGGGAGGTTGTTGTTGTTTTAATCAAGCCTGGCTCATGTTTTCAGGGATTATGTGTTTGTTGGTGATACAGTTTCACATTTTACAGGCAGGCCTATGACTTGTTTGTGCTCGTTTTGCGGTAGGTTAAGGTCTTTGGGTGTCTAGTTGCCTCTGTTTACTGATAAAGCTATCCTGCCTCCAGTGAGCTGCTTCTGCTTCTTTACCAAGTCAGTTTCCTTCTGGGCTTTCAGTTCCCTTCCTTTGGTTCATCAACAGTTTGAACCATAATGCTTTGTGCTATCAGAGTAATTTGTGATAAATCTTAAAATCTGGTCCTGTCAGCTGTTTGGCTTTATTTTCCCCAGAATTGTACTAGGTGCATTCTAGACTTCGTGCCTTTCCTTATAAACTTTAGAATCTGTTTGTCAGTATCCACGCAGACACCCCCTAGGTAAACTAGTTATTGAAATGGGAGGCAATTGTAGGTAATTACATGAAGCAATGCAGAGAGATCCCTTGCATGCGGTGTCCAGTTTATCCTGATGGTACCTCTTGCAGAATGATAGGAGAGCACAGTTACTACAGCCATGGTATAGTACAGTCAAGGTCCCTTTCCATCACTCTCCTCGTGCCCCTTTTATATATCCATTTCCCGTAGCCTATTGTCCTTTCTATACCATTTTAGGTCAGCAGCATTACATAAGTGAAGCCAATCAGTAGGTAACCTTTGGGGCTAGCTTTTCCAATCACAACAGTTATCTGGAGAGTCAGGTAGGTTGTTTGATAGCATATTCTTTTTTTCCTGGATATTATTGTAGAACACGGAGGTGAAAAGGCCATTTTAACCTCTGAAGGAGTCATTCAGGGCTGTTTTTTATTATGTGGAAAGCTACCATAAACATTTGTGTAAGGGTTTTTATATTGAGATACATTTTCATTTCTCAGAGATAAATACCGAGGGGTAAATTGCTATAAATTGCATATTTGGTATTTAAGAAACTACTGAACCATTTTCCGTAAGGACTGTGCCTCTTTACATGTCCACTATCAACAAATACAGATGAGTGACATAATTTCTCCTGCTCTGAATCACGCTTTTGTATTTCCCCTATTATTTGTTATTTCTTACTTTAACTATTCTCATAGATATACAGAATTATAACATTGTGATTTTAATTAGCATTCCCTCAAAGGAATTTATGGATTTATTTAATATTTTTATTTATTATCTGGGTAACTTTTGCCCATTTTTGACTGGGTTGTTTGTTTATTTTTAAAATTTTTTTATTTTTATTTTTGGTTATGTGTGTTTAAGGGGGTTATGCATATGAGTGCAGTGCCCATGGAGACCAGAAGAGGGCATCAGATCTCTTTAAGCTGCAGTTGGCAGTCGTCGTGAGCCATCTTATGTGAGTGCCTGGAACCAAACTCAGATTTTCTCTTTGGTCAGTGTGTGCTCTTAACCGAGGAGCCATCTCTACAACCCAGGGTGTTTTCTTAGTGCTGACATTTGATAGTTTCATAATATGGAAACTGTTATTCTGTGGGCCATTTGATTTGCAAATATTAATATTTTTTGCATTTTCAACCTGTTTTTATTTGGTTAACAAGATCATTCAAAGGACTTAGTGTTTTGAATTTTGGGAATGTGCAAATGAACAATTTGTTTTCCTTTATGAACTACATTTTTAACATCTCCTGTGATTTCTTCTTACATTTCTTATAATTTTGTTTTCTTTAGATAAATCTTGAATAAGTCTTTGACTCACTTTGAAAGCCTTTTAATTTAATAAGGTTCAAGACTAAATTAAATGTATTTATTTTGTGGTTTGTTGCTACCCAGGACCATATGTTGAAAAGGCTCTCTCTCCCATTGAACCACTTTTGCACCTTCATAAGGACTATGCCAGCCATCTCTACATTAGCATGCTTCAGAGTTTCCCATTGTCTTCCCTTCAGCACTGCGTGTCTTCTGCCACTTAGGCCACTTGGTGACTACCATGGTGCGGTGTCTTGAAATTGGGTAGCCGTATCCCTAATACCTGGTTATTCTTATAGTTGTTCTGTATAGTTGTGTTTATTTCTCATACATATGATTTTTTTCAGATTTTTGTCTTTACAAAATATCTTATTGAGTTTTGACTGATAGCACATTATACCTATAAGTCACTTTGGGGAAGACAGAAATACTGAAACTTCAAATTTATGAACTGGATATATCTTTCCGTTGGCTTACAGCTTCTTGATTTCTTCCCTCAATGTTGTGTACATGTTTTTAGATTTACATGTAAATATCTATGTTTTGTGTTCTGTGAGCTTGGGCAACTCACTTATCAGTTCTTGGAACTTTATTGTAAATACCTAGGGAGTTCCTGTAGAGCGCTCTTGTTATCTCCGCCTAAGCTGTGTTTCTTGCTTTTTCATCTGCATGTTTTTGATTTTATACTGTTGCTAGAGCATTGCCCACAACTCCTGGCACCCTGCTGGGTACATGTGATGAGTGGACATTCTTGCTTTGCTCTTGGCCTTAGAGAAGTGTGGGCTTTCATCACTCTGTAAAATGTGAGCTCAATTTTTTTTGTGCTGTATCATATTGACATTTTATTTTTGTTACATGAGACGTTTCACTGCGACTAGGTGTTGGATTTTGTCATTTACTCTTATTCACAGATTAATGTGATTATGTGATTTTTCTTCTGTAGCCTCTTCATGTGGTATATCAATTGGTTTAAGATACTCTAGAATAAAACCTGCTTGGTTGTAGTATATATTTTAGATATTGCAAAATCCTATTTGCTATTATTTTGCTGGAGATCTTTGTTTTGTCTTATGAGGGACATTAGTCCACTGCTTTCTTCTTTCTCCTCCTTTTTTCATCTTTAAAAGTATTTTTTTTTACTTTTTTTGGAAATTTTTAAAATATTATGTGTTTGGATGTTTTGCCTACTTACCTGTGTGTGCATCACATACATGTCTAGTGCCTGCAGAAGTCAGAGGAGGTATCATGTCCACTTATCCTAGAAATTTGAAGGGTTGTGAGCTGCCATGTGGATACTGAAAACCAAACTGAGGTCTTCTAGAAGAACAACAAGTGCTCTTAACCCGTGAGCCATCTCTACAGCTCCTTTAATACTTTTTGAGACAAGGTCCCACTGTGTACCCCTGTCCTTTAATTCAATATTTTGATGCCTCAGTCCCCTTGGTGCTGGGATTACATATATGTATAACCATACTTTGCCCTTCTTCTTATTAGTTTCTTTGGTTTTGGAATCAGAACACTACTAGCTTTGTGAGATGAATGAACAGGTATTCTACTTTCTAGAAGGCATTGTGTTTAGTTGGCCTTCCTCCCTTCCTTCCCCTCCCCTCCTCCTCCCTTCTCCCTCAACCTCCAGAGTGCTACAGTGACAGGTGGTTACTACTGTGCTCAGTGTTTTTTTCCTTTAGCTGGAGGTAGAATTCTCCAGTGAAACCATCTTGATTAGGTTTATTTTTAGAGGGAATTAAATTAAAATACCAATGTAATATCTCTGTGTACATTTGTGAGGGTTTTGTTCTTTGAGAAAGCTGGTACCCTTTATGTAAGTTCTGAAGCTCTGTTGTAGCTCTGCTTGTAGGGTCCCCTTAGTCCCCTTTTTCATGTCCTCAGAGTCTGTGTGAATATTTCTGGTTTTCATTTGGGATACTAGCAATATGTATTTTTCCTGTTCTTTCTTTGTTTATTTTACTGTAGGTTTGTCAATTTTCCTTTTAAACAACCGGCTCTTTAATCTATTTTCTCATTTTCAATTTCATCAATTTTTTGCTTTGGTCATCTTATTTCTTCTCTGTTTCAGCTTGACTTTAATGTGTTTGCTTTGAGATTTTCTCTTACAATTTTAGTCCTAGGATGAGAATTTAAGTCACTTAACTGAGAGTTCTATCTTCTGTGGTAAATGCAGAAGATGTGTTCTTTTGTCTACACAATGGTTTAGTTATATTCCACAATTATCAGTATTATTTTTATTTTCAAATCTATGAATTTCTTATTTCCCTTTGAACTTTATGAAGCCTGAGGATATAGCTCAGTTGTAGAATAAATTCAGTCTCTAGCACTGAAAACAAACACACACACACAAAAAAAAATGGGCCTTAGATTTCCTTTATGATCTTGGGGAGTTAGAAGTGCACTGTGGAGACTTTTAATATTTGGAGTGTCTGGTTCCTGTAATCTTTCTATTATTGATCTCTGGCTTGCTCCCATTACAGTCAGATAATACACGGTATAATTTCAACTTCATTAGGTCCATTGAGGTTATCTTTAAGACTTAGAATGTTTTGATACAACAACTTGAAAATAATGTGTTGCTGCCAATGGTGAGTGGAGTGTTTGGAAAACACTACCTGGACCACGTCGGTAGAGAGCATCATTGATGTATTTTGTATGCTTGCCAGTCTTTGTCTAGCTGTTCATTATGTCGTTGAGACAGCTATGTGGAAATACAAATCTAAATGCAAGCAAACTGTGAATTTGTTTCTTTCAGTCCAGCCAGTTTTTGCTTTCCATCTTTCATAACTTTTTTAAAAAAAACATATTTCTTCATCCACATTTTGCCTCAGGACTTTTTAACGTTTCTTTCATTCATTTTTAAAATTGCTTTTATTAAGTTGTACATTTTTCTCTGCTCTCATTCCTTCCTCTCCTCTCCCGTTCTGCCTTCTCCCATGGCCCCCATGTTCCCAGTTTACTCAGGAGATCTTGTCTTTTTCTACTTCCCATGTAGATTAGAACCATGTATGTCTCTCTTAGGGTCCTCATTGTTGTCTAGGTTCTCTGGGATTGTGAATTGTGAGCTGGTGTTCTTTGCTTTATGGCTAAAAGCTACTTATGAGTAAGTGCTTATGATATTTGTCTTCCTGAATCTGGGTTACTTCACTCAATATGAAGTTTTCTAGATCCATCCATTTGCCTGCAAATTTCAAGATGTCATTAATTTTTTTCTGCTGTGCAGTACCCCATTGTGTAAATGTACCACATTTTCCTTATCCATTCTTCAGTCGAGGGGCATTTAGGTTGTTTCCAGGTTCTGGCTATGACAAACAAAGCTACTATGAACATAGTTGAGCGCATGTCCTTGTGGTACAATTGAGCATCCTTTGGGTATATACCCAAAAGTGGTATTGCTGGGTCTTGAGGTAGGTTGTTTCCTAATTTTCTGAGAAACTACCATACTGATATCCAAAGGGGCTGTACCAACTTGCACTCCCACCAGCAATGCAGAAGTGTTCCCTTTACCTTACATCTTCTCCAGCATAAGTTGTCATCAATGTTTTTGATCTTGGCCATTCTTACAGGTATAAGAAGGAATCTCAGAGTAATTTTGATTTGCATTTCTCTGATGGCTAAGGATATTGAGCATTTCCTTAAGTGTCTTTCAGCCATTTTAGATTCCTCTGCTGAGAGTTCTCTGTTTAGTTCTGTACTCCATTTTTTATTGGATTATTTGTTCTTTTGATGTCCAATTTCTTGAGTTCTTTTGTATACTTTAGAGATCAACCTCTGTCCAATGTGGGGTTAGTGAAGATCTTTTCCCATTCTGTAGGCTGCCGTTTTGTCTTGTTAACCATGTCCTTTTCCTTACAGAAGCTTTTCAGTTTCAGGAGGTCCCATTTATTAATTGTTTCTCTAGGTGTTTATGCTACTGGGGTTATATTTAGGAAGTGGTCTCTTGTGCCAATGCGTTCAAGTGTACTCTTTACTTTCTCTTCTAAGAAGTTCAAGTTCAGTGTGACTGGGTTTATGTTGAAGTCTTTGATTCATTTGGACTTGAGTTTTGTGCATGGTGATAAATATGGATCTATTTTCATTCTTCTACATGTTGATATCCAGTTATGCCAGCACCATTTGTTAAATATGCTTTCATTTTTTCCATTTGATATTTTTTGCTTCTTTGTCAAAAACCTGGTGTTTGTAGGTGTGTGGATTAATATCTGGGTCTTCAATGTGGTTCCATTGGTCCTCCTGTCTGTTTTATGCCAATACCAGGCTATTTTCAGTACTGTAGCTCTGTAGTAGAGTTTGAAGTCAGGGGGATTGTGATGCCTTCAGAAGTTCCTTAATTGTACAGGATTGTTTTGGCTATCCAGTTTTTTGGTTTGGTTTTGTTTTGGGGGGGTTTTGGTTTTGTTTGTTTTTTTGCATATGAATTTGAGTACCATTCTTTTGAGGTCTATAAAGAATTTGGCTGGAATTTTGATGGGCATTGCATTGAATCTGTAGATTGCTTTTGATAAGATTTATATTTTTACTATGTTACTTCTACCTACCCAAGAGCATGAGAGATCTTTCCACTTTTTGGTGTCTTCTTCAGTTTCTTTCTTCAAAGATTTAAAGTTCTTGTCACACAAGTCTTCCACTTGTTTGGTTATAGTTACTCCGAGATATTTTATGCTATTTATGGCTATAGTGAAGGGTGATGTTTCTCTGATTTCTTTCTCAGCCCATTTATCATCTGTGTATAGGAGGGCTATTGATTTTTTTTGAGATAATCTTGTTTCCTGCTACATTACTGAAAGTGTTTATGAGTTATGGAAATTTCTTGGTAGAATTTTTGGGGTCGCTTTTTAAACTATCATATCATCAGCAATAGTGAGAGTTTGACTTCCTCTTTTGTGATTTGTATCCCTTTGATCTCCTTTTGGTGTCTTATTGCTCTGGCAAGGACGTCAAGAACTATATAGAATAGATATGGAGAGAGTGGACAACCTTGTCTTGTTCCTGATTTCAGTGGAATCGCTGGGAGTTTCTCTTCATTTAGTTTGATGTTGGCTGTTGGCTTGCTGTTTATTGCCTTAATTATGTTTAGGTATGTTCCTTGTATCCCTGCTCTATCTAAGATCTTTATCATGATGGGATGTTGTATTTTATCAAAAGCTTTTTTGGCATCTAATGAAATGATCATGTGTGGTTTTTTTTCAGCTTGTTTATATGGTGGATTTCATTGACAGATTTTCGTATGTTGAACCATCCCTGTATCACTGGGATGAAGCTGACTTGATCATGGTGGATAATGGTTCTGATGTGTTCTTGGATTCGATTTGCTGGTATTTTATTTAGTATTTTTGCATCAATGTTCATGAGTGAGATTGGTCTGTAATTCTCTTTTTTAGTAATGTCTTTCTGTGGTTTGGGTATCAGGGTAATTGTAGCCTCATAAAAAGAGTTTGGCAATGTTCCTTTTGTTTCTATTATGTGGAACAATTTCAGGAGTATTGGTATTTGTTCCTTTTTGAAAATCTTGTAAAATTCTGAGCTGAAACCATCTGGTCCTGGGCTTTTTTTGGTTGGGAGAATTTGATGACTTTCTATTTCTTCAGCAGGTATAGGTCTATTTAATTTGCTCATCTGTTTGTGATTTAATTTCGGTAAGTGGTATTTATTCAGAAAGTTGTCCATTTTCTTTAAATTTCCAATTTTGTGGAGTACAGGTTTTCAAAATATGACCTGATGATTCTCTGTATTTCCTCTGTGTCTGTTGTTATGTCCCGCTTTTCATTTCTGATTTTGTTAATTTGGATTTTCTCTCTCTGCCTTTTGGTTAATTTGGATAAAGGTTTGTCAATTTTGTTGATTTTCTCAAGAACCAACTCTTTATCTCATTGATTCTTTGTATTGTTTTCTTTGTTTCTAATTTGTTGATCTCAGTTCTCGATTATTTCCTGCCTTCTAGTTTCCTTGGGTGAGTTTGCTTCTTTTTGTGCTAAAGTTTTCAAATGTTCTGTTAATTCACTAGTGTGGGATTTTTCCAGCTTCTTTATGTAGGCATTTAGTGCTATGAACTTTCCTCTTAACACTGCTTGCATTGTGCCCCATAAATTTGGGTATGTTGTGTGGGCATTTTCATTGAATTTTAGGAAGTCTTTCATTTCTCCCTTTATTTCTTCCTTGACCATTGGTGATTCAGGTGAGCATTGTTAAATTTCCATGTGTTTGTGGGCTTTCTGGAATTAGTGATCCTGATGAATTCTAATCTTAAGCCATGGTGAGCTAACAAGATACATGGGGTTATTCAATTTTTTTTTGTATCTGTTGAGGTTTGTTTTGTTACTGACTATGTGGTCAATTTTTGAGAAGGTTCTATGAGGTGCTAAGAAGAAGGTATATTCTTTTACGTTTGTATGGAATGTTCTTTAGATGTCGGTTAAGTCCATTTGAGATATAATATCTGTTAGTTCCCTTATTTCTTTGTTAATTCGTTGTCTGACTGACCTGTCCAGTGGTGACAGTGGAGTGTCGAAGTCTCCCACTATTAGTGTGTGGGGTTTAATGTATGATTTAAGCTTTAGAAGTGTTTCTTTTACATATGAGGGTGCCCTTGTACTTGGGGCATAGATGTTCAATATTGAGATTTCCTCTTCATGGATTTTTCCTGTGACTAATATGAAATGTCCTTCTTTGTCTCTTTTGATCGATTTTAGTTTGAAGCCTATTTTGCTAGATATTAGACTAGCTACATCAGCTTGCTTCTTAGATCCATTTGATTGGAAAAAATTTCCCAAACCTTTAATCTGAGGCGATGTCTGTCTTTGAGGTTGGGGTGTGCTCTTGTAGCAGCAAAAGGATAGATTCTGTTTTCATATTCAGACTGCTAGCCTGTGTCTTTTTATAGGTGAGTTGCGTCCACTTATATTAAGGGATATTAATGACTAGTCATTGCTATCTCCTGTTAATTTAGTTTTCATTGTTGGTGATGTTAAGTTGTGTGTTTTTCCCTTCTTTGGGACTTGCTGCTGTGAGATCATCAATTGTCTGTGTTTTTGTTGATATGGATAACTTCCTGGGGTTGGCGTTTTACTTCTAGTACTTTGTGTAGGGCTGCGTTTTTGGCTAGGTATTGGTGAAATCTGGTTTTGTCATGGAATACCTTGTCTTTTCCTTCCTTGTTGACTGAAAATGTTTCTGGGTATAGTAGTCTGGCCTGGTATTTGTGGTCTCTTAATGTCTACATAATGCTTGACCATGACCTTCTGGCTTTCATTGTCTCCAATGAGAAGTCAGGTGTAATTCTGATATAGGTTTGTCTTTATATGTTACTTGGTCTTTTCTTCTTTGCAGCTCTTAGTATTCTTTCATTATTCTGTATGTTTATTGTTTTGATTATTATATGGCAAGGGAACACTATTTGGTGTTTTGTAAGTTTCTTATGTCTTCATAGGGATATCTTTCTTTAGGTTAGGAACGTTTTCTTCTATGATTTTATAAATATATTTTCTATGCTTTTGAATTGAACGTCTTCTCCTTCTTCTATATCTATTATCCTTAGGTTTGGTCTTTTTTAAATATTTATTTATTTATTTATTATGTATGTATGTATACAATATTCTGTCTGTATGCCTGAAGGCCAGAAGAGGGCGCCAGACCTCTTTACAGATGGTTGTGAGCCACCATGTGGTTGCTGGGAATTGAACTCAGGACCTTTGGAAGAGCAGGCAATGCTCTTAACCACTGAGCCATCTCTCCCGCCCCCTTTGGTCTTTTTTTTATGGTTTCCCATATTTCCTGGATATTTTGTGTTAAGCTTTTATTAGACTTAAGGTTTTCTTTGACTGATGAATCTATTTTTTCTATTGTATCTCCAGCGCTTGAGATTCTCTTTTTCATCTCTTGTATTCTGCTGTTTATCTTTGCATTTGTGGTTCCTGATCATTTTCTCATGATTTCTGTTTCAATAATTCCCTCAGCTTGTGTTTTCTTTATTGTCTCTATTTCAATTTTCAAGTCTGAAACAGTTTCTTTTATATGTTTGATTGCCTTTTCTTGGTTTTCTTTAAGGGATGTGTTATTGTCTTCCAATTTTTTGTTTGTCTTTCCCTCCATTTCTTTGAGGGAATTTTTCATTTTCTTTTTAAGGGCCTCAAATATTTGCCGAAAGTTATTTTTTAGGTCATTTTCTTCTACTTCATCTATATTTGGTTGTTCAAGTCTTGCTATTGTAGGGTTATTAGTTTTTACTGGTATCGTGTTGCTCTTTGGGTGTTGCATGTGTTCTTACCTTGTCTATCCGTCTTTTCCTCGGATTGGTGTAGTTGGGGCTTTTTGTGACCCTGTTGATCAATCTTCCAGGTGCCAGTGGATCCAGGATCAGATGATTGCTCCTTGTGGTGCTGTCAATGCCACAGTTCCAGTGACCCTGTTAGTCACTCTGTGTTCCTTGAGGTCACTCTGCACTCCCAGGCTTTGTTCTGTTCCTGTGGAGTTTGCTGTCTCAGGCCTGCTCCAGCCTAGGTCACTGGCTCAGTCCTGTTTCTGTAAATGTCCCTGGTGTGAATCCACTCCTGTTCCTGTGGAGTTCGCTGTCTCAGGCCTGTTCTGAGACCTCGATCCTGCTCCTGTGGAGTTTGCTGCCTCAGGCCTTCTCCTTTCATACCTTTTCCGTGGGGTGAATACACTCATATGGTTGCTCTTTTCTTGGTCCCTTTAATAGCCCCCTGCCTTTTTCCCTCCTACCTCGTCTCACTATGTATCCTAGTGTGTCTTTGAACTCACGATCCCCTGCAACCTCAGGTTCACATCACAATTTAATGTCTTCCTTAATCACGATATGATGTGTCTTTCTCGTTCATGATGGTTTTCACTGCTCTGTAGTCTATTTAATGACATTAATATAACTCTTTTTGTTTTCTTTAATTTTTTCATGATACAGTTTTCATTCTTTTATCTTTAATATTTCTTTGTCATTAGAGATTTTTTAGAGGATTTTGTGAGGGTTTTATAGATAACATATAATTGCACCATGCTTTTTGAATAGGTATATGCAGAGTATTTATGTTTAATATGTTTATTAATATGCCAGAACTTACATATGCCATTTTGTTTTCTGTGTTTTTGTTTATAGTTTCTTTTTTTCTGTGGATTATGCTAATATTTTCTAGAGTTTCATTTTGATTTACCTATAATATTTTAATACTTTTTTTTTTGGTTTTTCAAATCAGGGTTTTGCTGTATCTTTTGGAGCTTGTCCTGGAACTAGCTCTTGTAGACCAGGCTGGTCTCAAACTCACAGAGATCTGCCTGCCTCTGCCTCCTAAGTGCTGGGATTAAAGGTGTGCACCACTATCACCCTGTTTAATACTTTTTTTAAGTGTTGGGTTTTCTTTATTATGTTTATGTGCATGGCAGAATTGGGGATGTGCCTATGAGTGCAGGTGCCTGACAAGGCCAGAGGCAGCAGATTCTTTAAGAGCTGGAGCTGTAGGAGGTGTGAACCACCTGGCATGGGCTCTGAGAACAGAACTCTGGTCCTCTAGAAGAGCAGTAAGTGCTCTTAGTTGCTCAGCCATCTCTCGAGCCCCAATTGGATCTCTTTTCAGGCACTTTGATGCTGCCACCATAGGTATGACATACAAACATATCTTTTTAACAGTCTCTACTATTGTCATTTTAGTGGTTTAGGTGAAATCTTATGTCTCTTTATATCCCTTTTCTCTTCTTCACTTAGAATATAATTGTCTTAGATACTTCCTTTATAAACATTTAGAACCAAACAGAAAGCACAATAATTTTTCCTGGAGGTATTAAACACAATTTAGAAAAATATTACAGAAGGAAAACCTATGCAATTTTCCTATATTTTTGCTTACTGCATTCTCCCATCTTTCAATGTCTAGCCACAAATATTTAAATAAATCATTTTGAGCCCCTCAAACTAACTCTTTGTCTTAGTGTTCTGTCATTGTAGAGACATTATAACCAAGGCAGCTTACAGAAGAAAGCATTGTTTTCCTTTTTTAAAATTTTATTATTGTTTAACATCCTGACTGCAGTTTCTCCTTCTTCCTCTACTCCAAGCTTCTCCCCCATTACTTCTCTTCCCCGCTCCATCCACTCCTCCTCTGTTTCTCTTATTTCTCTTCAGAAAAGGGCAGGCCTCCCATGGATATCAAGCAAGCGTGGCATATCAAGTTGCAGTAAAACTAGGCACTTTTCCTCCTATTAAAGCTGGGTGAGACAACCCAGTAAGAGGAAAAAGGGCCCCAAAAGCTGGCAAAAGAGTCAGGAGAGCACCTGCTCTCACTGTTAGGAACCCCACAAGACCAAGCTGCACAGCTGTCACATATATGTGGAGGGGCATGCAGGCTGCATGGTTATCGGTTCAGTCTCTGTGATCCCCTATGAGCCCAAGTTAGTTGATTCTGTGGGTTCTCTTGTGGTGTCTTTGACCCTACAGAAGAAATTAGTTGACTTCCGGTTTCAGAGGGTTAGTCCTTTATAATCATGGGGAGCGTGGTGGCAACTAGGAGGCATGGCACTGGAGAAGTAACTGAGAGTGTTACCTCCTGATCCACAAGAGGAAAAAGGGAGACACTGGACCTGGCATGACTTTTGAAACGTCAAAGTCACCTCTTGTGACAGAACTCCTCCAACAAGACCACACATCTCCTAGTCCTTCTCAAATAAGTTCACCAACTGGGGACTAAGCATGAAAATACATAAACCTATAGGGCCAGTCTCATTCAAACCACCACACTGTGTAAGGGAGGATGACCTGGAACTTCTGATCTTCCTGCTTCTTCCTCCCAGGTGTTGAGATTTCTGGCCTAGGTCACCAGTACGTCCTGTGGATCTTTAAAAACAGGTTTTCTGGATGAGTCTCTCTCTTTCCCTCCTACCCTCACTTCCTCCTCTGTGCGTGTGTGTGTTTTCCTTGGATTGAGAATGTCTCTCTGGGAGGTGTGCATGCCTTTAATCCCAGTACTCAGGAGGCAGAGGCAGGTGGATCTCTGAGACCAGCTTGGTCTACAGAAGTGAGTTCCAGGACAACCAGGGCTACACAGAGAAACCCCATCTGGAAAATCCAAACAAAAACACACACAGAGAGAGAGAGAGAGAGAGAGAGAGAGAGAGAGAGAGAGAGAGAGAGAGAGAGAGAGAGAGAGAGAGAGAGAGACAGGGAGGGATGAGGGGAGTGTTTTGATTTCATGTTCATTTATGAAGAACAAATTTCTTGCAAAAAAAACTCTGGGTATTTTTAATTGTTTTATTTAAACATTTGAAAATTATTGTGCCACCTGTTTGTGTCTTCCACTGTTTCAGATAAGAAATTCTAGTCTTTGAGTTTATTTTCTCTGTAGCTGTAGTGGTTTTCAGTATTTTTGTTTACAGAGCCTATGATTTGTCTGCATATTTTTTTTTGCATTTATCCATTTTTATTCACTTAGCTAACTGGGTCTATAGATCCTCTTATCACACTTTAGACCTTTCAGCTGTTACTTCTTCTAGTATTCCTATAGCCTCCCCTTGTTCCCATCTCAGGACTCAGTGATGCAATGGTAGGTCTTCTGTTTTGCTTTTACAGGCCCTGGGGCCCTGTTCTTTTTCCCCAGTTTGCTCTGGTTATTCCAATCTCATCATGTCTATCTCTTTCTCTTTCAGTTCACTGATTATTCCCTCTTCCTTATTTAATCTACTATGGAGCCCAACCACAGCTTTTTTCAGATATGAAGATTTATTATTTTTAAACTCTATGTGTCTGTATGTGCGCACGTTAGACATGTGCAGGAAAGCAAACTTGGGTTCCCTGCAAGAGCCATGACTCTCTTCGCTGCTTAGCGAATCTCCTCAGCCCCTCGCACTGCTGATGTATCTCCAGATGTAAAGCTTCCACTTGGTTCTCCTTTTCATATTTGGTTTCTTTTTTGGGGATTTCTAGTTTTTCATTTGTCTCAAGAACTCCCCCAATTGCGTTGTCGAGGATGCTTTAAAATACATGTCAGACAATTCTGACTTCTCTGTCATTGAGGTGTTTGGTAGATTTTTCTTCATTTATCCACAAGTCTTTCTACTTCTTGGTTAAGATATGGTATTTTTGGTTAAGACAGGAAATTATTGCACTATGTTATGATACTGTAGGTTTTATTTATACATTCTTTTAATGAGCTTCCTATGATATTATCCTAATAGGAGATGGGAGAGTCCTCCTTTTTACTGCTGCACAAATCTACACCTCAACCCTCTCAATGCTGTAACCTTTTAATACAGTTTGTCATGTTGTAGCGACCCCAACCAGAAAGTTATTTTTGTTGCTATTTCATAAATAATTTTGCTACTGTTATGAATTTTAATATAAATATTGGTGTTTTCTGATGGTTTTCTGAAAGGGTCATTTAAACCCAAAAGGTTCATGACCCATATATTGAGAAGTGCTGCTTTTGAATAAATCTGTCCTCCATGTAGTGCCCTCAGAGGTCAGAAGAGGGTATTGGACCCGCCGGAACTGAAGTCACAGATGGTTGTGAGATGCTATATGAGTGCTGAGTTCCAGGTCCACTTCAAGAACAAGCACTCTTAAAGCCATTTTTCCAGCCATAAAACATTTACTCTTCAGAGAAGGCCCCCAGATGTCCCTAGAAACCCAACTTCACCATACAAACAATATAAGCACACATGGGTTCCACAATTTTTCTCAAGTTAAACTTTTATCATCTTTTGTTTAATATCTGATTTCATGTAGAATTATGAGTTTATCATTTGTTTAAAAATTAAGTAACATGACAGTTCTGTAGTAATATTTCATTTTTATAATGTTTGAATTTTATAATTTTATATATCATATAGCATATATTTAAACTTTTGGACTTAATTGTGCTGTATATATAATTTATATAGTTAATTAGGATACATATATGTTATTGTGGGATATTGTTTCCTTTTTCTTTCCTTTTTTTTTTTGAGCTTTATGAATTGATCCCAGGACTTCATTCATTCATGCTAGGCAAGTGCTATTCCTCTGAGTCTTATTCCATATAATATATTGAAATAGTTTCCATGTTTTCATATTGTGACCACTCCTTTTTAATAGCAATGAAATTTTTATTTTATATTTATGAAAGGCCTATTTCCAAATAGTGTGTTTTGTCATAAAGCTCTCTTCAATATATACAAAGTGGACAGCTTACCTGGGCACATCCTCTTGCCTAAGAAATAGGATGTTTGCCCCTGCCAAAAACTCCTGCCTGTGCCTCTCACATCACACATCCCTGCTTTGACCTCTGAAAACCGTCTCTTTCCTGAGTTTTGTGTTCATCGTTTCTTTGGTTTTCTACATGCTTTCAGCAAATACACTCTTCCAAGCTTTGTCTACTCTTGCTTTTTTATTTTATAATGCATTTTATTTTATGTGTGTGGGTGTTTTGCCTACATGCTTGTCTACCACATGCATGCCTGGTGCCTGCAGAGGTCAGAAGAGGACAGATCACCTGGAACTGGAGTTAGAGATGGTTATGAGCTGCCATGTGGGTGGTGGGAATTGAACCCGAGTCTTCTGAAAGAGCAGCCAGTGCTCTTAACTAGCTGGGCCGTCTCGCTAGCCTCTGCTCTTGTTTCAGTGGAATCCCCTATAATAGTTCTGTCTGAATTTTATTAGCCCATGTTATATAAAATTTATTCATGCTAGCAGGCGTAGCTGATGTTTGTTTTCACTGCCAAAAATAGGGCCTGCAGCCTTATATCAGAGTTTATGAGCTTTGCTGTTTGATGAATAGTTGGGCTCTATCCAGGGTCTTGTTAATACAGAGTGTCTTTCTACAAGCATTTTTTCTGGCTTGCTTCTTTCTGATAAGTGTTTCTCATAGTTTCTCCAAAGTGTGTAGACATCAGAGGAAGAAGAACCGTTAACATCTCCCTAGACCAGGGGACAACAGGCTTTCTTCTCTAAAGGGTAAGATGGTAAATATTTAAACCCTGTGGGCTGTCGAGTCTCTGTGCAGCAGCTCAGATCTTCCATTTTAACATAAAAACTGCATAGATAACACTGGCTACCCCTGTGTTTCAGTCAAACATTATTATTCAGGGCCGGGGAGATGGACTCGGTCAGTGGAGTGCTTGCTGCACTCACATGAGGACCTGAGTTTGGATTCCAACAAACACATGAATACCTAGGGGACCAGACAGGGAGAGCCCTCAAGTTCATTGGGCAGCTGCTAATCTAGCTGAACACGAGCTTCCGTTTCAGTGAGACATACTGTGTCTCACTGTGTGAGGAAGAGTGAGGAAGACATCAAACTTTATCCTACACACACATGCACACGTGTGTTCACACTTACACAGACACATGCACACATGTGTTCACACTTACACAGACACATGCACACGTGTGTTCACACCTACACAGACACACGCGCACACAAACTTGGTTCACTTTAATAAAAAACACAGTGCTTTTGTGTTATGTCTCAAAGCCTGGCAAATGGCTGATGTGTCTATTTAACATATCAAAGTGTACCTGGCTGCCAGGTTTCTCCCAGCTTCCCTCAGTCCCTACCTGTTAAAGGGTATGGCTGACATACCCCACCCCTTATCCTAAACTTCTCCAGCGCACGGACTGGGCTGCCCTTCCCCCAGCTGCTCTTCCCTGTATAATCCAGCCATTTTGATCACCTGACCCTTTTTTCCACCCTTTACCCTCCTGGTTTCCTGGCTCTCTCCTTTCCCCTCCCCTTCTCCTCACATGGCTCAGGGTAAGTCAGAGTCACTCTGGACTCTCCCAGATGTCTCTGCCTCTCACTATGCTTTCCCTCGTATCTACAATAAACCTTCTCCTCTACCATCCCTAGGAGCAGCCATGTCCTTTTTCATTTCTTTTTTTTTTTTCAGTCTACAAGATTTGGTCATCTGAACATGGCCTGCCAATCCTAATGTGGGTGAAACATTCTTAACTCTTTCTGCATTTTGCCCAAAGTCACTTAGGAGACTTCAGATATATAGGTTTAAAATGGGTATACAAATAAAAGGGTTGCAAAAAATAATACGACTAAAGCAAATTACCTTTAGTTGTGGGTAGGTAGGTGTGTTGATGGAGAAATTGCCCTCAAAGGCTCATGCATTTGAACACTCTGTCTCTCGTTGGCAGTGCTGTTTGGGAAGCACTGTCATGGAACTTTTAAGAGGTAAATACTTGCTAGAGAAAGTTCATCACTTGGAGTAGGATTTTAAGATTTAACAGCCTTGCCTCATTCTCTGCTCTCCCTCTCCTTGCTTCCCATGTGTGGATGAAAGATGTGATTCTGTGCCTTCCTTGCCCGAATGGACTGACTGTCCCTCTGGAAAGGTCAGCCTAGACAAACTCTCTCCATAAGCTGGTTTTAGCCATGGCATTTCATCGTAGCAGCAGAAGAGTGACAAATACAGTGTGTTAAACCAAACTAAGGATGTGTGAAAAGCCTTCTGGAAACCCATGGGTTTGTAAGATCATTTCAAAATGTTAACTTTAAAAGGTATTCATGGAATTGCCCCGCATTGGTGGACAGTGTTTCTCTTAGAAGACAAAGGTTTTGAATGCAAACCATAGCACAATGCATAAAAATCTCTCCTTTCAAGTCATAGCTTAGGAGAGTCCCAGAGGTCTAAGTGACAGACTATCGTCCTTGCCCTTGGTTGTCTTTCATAGCTATGTGGTAAGTCCCTGCCACTGAAAATGCCATACTTGGGCTACAGGACACAGAGAAATCATTCTCAAACTTCCACTGTGTTGGGTAGCTTGTCTATTACCTGGAGGGCTACCCAGGCTGCCAGGAGAGAAAAGACATCAGTGTTCTTACCCAGCACTGGACCCTGCATGCTGCACTAACTCACTTTCCAGAAGATGTGCACACTGCTGCAATAGCTCTACATTTATTACAGAGTGACTAATTGGTTTTTGACCGCATTTGAGATCTGATCCACAGGAGAGCTGTGGTATTTTTTTTTTTTGAAATTCAATCATTAGGTCTTACTAAAAAAGCCTGTACTCCACAAAACTGGAAAATCTAAAAGAAATGGACAATTTTCTAGATAGATACCATATACCAAAATTAAATCAAGATCAGGTGAGCAATTTAAATAGACCTTTATGTCATGAGGAAATAGAAGCTGTCATGAAAAACCTCCCAACTAAAAAAAAAAGAGCCCAGGGCTGGATGGTTTTAGTGCAGAATTCTACCAGAACTTCCAAGAAGAGCTAATACCTATACTCCTCGATGTGTTCCACATAATAAAAACAGAAGGGCCATTGCCAAACTCTTTTTATGAAACTACAATTACCCTAATACCAAAACTGCACAAAGACTCAACCAAAAAAGAGAATCACAGATCAATCTCACTCATGAACATTGATGCAAAAATTCTCAGTAAAATACTGGCAAACCAAATCCAAGAACACATCAAAAAAAAAATCATCCATTTTGATCAAGTAGGCTTCATCCCATAGATGCAGGGCTAGTTCAACATATGAAAATCTATCAATGTAATCCGTCATATAAATAAACTGAAAGAGCTGTGGTATTTTAAATGAGAATGGTCCCCATAGGCTCTTATGTTCGACTACTTGGAACTGTTGGGAAGGATAAGGAAGTGTAACCTTGAAAGTGTGTCACTGCAGGTGGGCTTCCGGTTTCAAAAGACTGATGCCTTCCCCAGTGCCCTTTCTATTTCTTTTTGTGGATCAGGGTGTGCCTGCCTGTTGCCCTGCTTCCCACCATGATGTGGAGGGACTCCTATCCCTCTGAAACTGTAAGTCCCAATAACCCCTTCCTTCTAGAAGTTTCCTTGGTCATGGTGTTTTATGACAACAATAGAAAAGTAACTGAAGGAGGACATTTTCATGGCCCTGGACCAGTCTTGATCAAAGTCTGGGGAGGTCCTAGGGTAGAAGCATGGCTAAATGCTCATGCTGCCCAGTATCCTTCTACTTGTTTATGTTTATACCCATAGACCTGGGCTGCCTTCCACCTTGCTCAGAGACGCTCCTTTGTGGAGTGGGCAGTAGCCAATGCAGAGATGCCCAGCTAGTTAAGATGCTCAGAATAAGAGTTTCTTGTGTTTTGCCCTAAATACGACATCTATATTCAGTCCGCCACTAGTGCTCAGGGAGCACTGTATGAAGGAGAGGGGAGAACGTAGGAGCTGGAGGATGAGGAGGAGTGCTGTGATGTGCTGCCTTCTGGACGTGGCATGGCTGTCCCACTTGTAAACTCACAGCAGCTGTGAGATCAAGCCACCCAATCTAAGTAATAGATAGGTGGGGTATGTGATCTCCAAGCCTCATTCCTTGTTGTGGAGCTCTCGGCAGCTGATGGGTGCTTGGAGAGGAAACATCATTATCATTGGAGGATGTGGGCACTGGGGGATGACCCACACCCACACAGATATAAGCAGCACTGACTAAACTTCCTACAGTATATATATATATATATATATATATATATATATATAAATGAGATAAAGTTGAGAGGGTGACCTGTTGATATGAGGGAGGTTGGAGGATAAAACATGAGATAGATGTCATATTTCATTATGTATCAATAGAAAACTCTCAAGAGAAAAGAAAATTAAACATTTAAAAGTTCTTTGGGATACATTTAATTGTACTGTTTATTAGAGAGGAAAGCACATTTGCATATCAATGAGATTCATAAGTTTATTTATTTTTACGTAGAAATTAAATACTGAGCCTGGAGAGATGACCCAATGCTTAAACTTACCCTGCTTTTGCAAAGGACCTATGTCCAGACCCCAGCACTCACGATGGGTAGCTCACAACTGCCTGAAACTCTGTCTAGGAGGATTTGATGCCTCTAGCAGCCAAGTACACCTGTACACATATGCACATACCCACACTTAGACACACATCATTTAAAATAATGAAAACAGTTCTCTAAAATGTCAGCTCTTGACGGAGTATTTGATACTACAGCATGTGGAATATTTCCAGCATTTTTCAGACTTGGCCAATACATTGATTTTATAATGAGCATTACTCATAAATACATACTACAAAATGATAGAAGTAAGTTCAGGGCTGTTTCAGAAATTGTGGGAAACTGGTCCTGATCTCAAGCCAACATGCATTTAACCATTTATTATAACTCTTACCAGCCACTGCAATATCACTTGGAAATCATGCATGTTCACACAGGGCAGTCAGAGATACACGCTGGAGGATGGAGGTAGAAAACAATTAAAGGTCTCTGTTTTATGTAATTAAACCATTGTTTTTATGACAGCAGAAGCCTGTTGTAAAAACACTTCAATGACTTACAGTGACTTTTAACCTGAAGGGTATTCCGGACACCTTTGACTGGCACACTGTGCCAGTGTGCGCATTGCATAGTGTGTGGATTGTGTGTCCAGAGCCAAGGCTGCTCCAACAAAGTCATCTCTGCTTCGTTATTCTCATTTTGAATTTTTTGTTTTTTTGCAAGTTGAGAAAGCTTTAACTGGTGCAAGTGATTTTGTTTGCTTCCTGCCGCCCCGCCTTTAGGATTCGTACACATAGTTTAAGAAGCTTTTAGTTCATAGACTTCCCTGTGCCAATTGCCTGGGAAGGCCACTGCATCTTCTTGCCCTGTCCTCCCTCAAATATGGAATAGACTGAATGTTCCCACTCACGAATGGCCTTTTGGGAAAGGGGAGAATGGGTACAAAGTTCCCCCAGAGGCCGCTGGCTTGTACTTAGGGAACCAAAGACAGAAAGGGGTTAATGCTGTTGCTTCAGCCTTGGCTCATCTGGACCTGTGGGTGGGAGGCTCTACCTCACCAGAGCAGTGCATGTCACAGAAGCCACTGTGAAGTCACTGCCGGAGTGTACGACACAGAAGTGCAAACAGAAGACAGAATTCTTTTTGAGTTATGTGACCTTTATTATTGAAGCTGCCTTTAGGGGAGCTGGAATTGTCCCACTGGGCTGCTCTCCTGATCCTTGGTCTCTGTTGCGGCTTCCTACTCTGGGTCTTATTAAATGGACTTGGCTTCGAAGATGATCCTCTCTGTTGTCTCGGTTACCATACCGCTGAACTCTAACTCCTTGCCTTTCTCCAGTTTCGTCTCTATGTTGTGCTTCTCCACCGTCTTTGTCACGTCTACCGCTCTATCACATGAGGAGACCCCTGGTTTTGCAGTAGGCCGTGTTAGAAAACTCCTAAAAAAAGAGCCAATCTTACTGGACTTCTTATTCACAGACACTGAGCTAGGTGTAGATCGGCTCTTCCTGGGTTTGCGAGCAGTCCTGGACTCACTCTTGCGAGAGGAGCCGTGTCTCTTGCCCCTTACGCTGCTGTGCCCTTTTCCTTTCTTGTCTTCTCTTGTTTTCCCATGGCTGGATACGGAGGACCGGTGGGAAGATGATTTCCGGGTCTTGTCCTTGCCTGAGCTTCGGTGACTTGCCCCCGTCCTGTGGTGATGGGATCTTTTCCGGCTGGCATTTCTGTCCTTTTCTCGTCTCTCCCGTTTCTCCTTCCGGGGTTCAGAGTCAGTGTGTGAAACCTTCTGGCTCCCATCCCTTTCACACATGTAGCCTTCACTCTGCAGGGTTGACACGAGTGGAGCTTCGGGTTTGTCTGCAGCAGGCCCTGCAGCAGGCCCCTTGGTCGTCATGGTGCCTGCAAACGCCACACTCAGGTTGCTGTCTTGGGTAACGCTGACAGTTCCAGCTGCGGAAGTGGTCTCAGAGGAGGAGCTAGCAGCTCCTGCCAAGACTACGTCTATCACGTCTGAGGATATGTTTGCAACAGCTGCCAGGGCCTTGCTGGATTCACTTCCTCCTGAATCTTTGCTGGCTGTTCCTGCCAGAGCTGCAGCTACCTGTCCTGAGCCTGGAGACTTGGTCGTTGCCGTGCTTACAGCATCAGAGGCAGAGCTTGTTGCTGACCCTACTTTTGACACCCCTGCTAAGGAGCCTGTTGCTACTCCTGCAGCCACTGTACCACCTGCTGCCCCGGCTGCTGCCCCGGCTGCTGCCCCTTTAGCACCTCGAGTACTAACGACTGCAGAGGCTACAGTAGGTGGTCGCGTCCCTTCTCCTCCCGCAAAGGCAGCAGAGGTGGCTCCTGACACATCTCGGAGCTTTTGACGCCCAGAATCCTGATCTCCTTCTCCATGGATCTCTGAGCCCTGTGTCGAGGGGAGAGTAGACAGTGAAACTGAGGTGACAGGCCAGAATGCTCAGTTCCTCCCTCACCCTAGAGCTCAGTAACCCAGGGACTTCTGAATTCCCATTTATTACAAGATCCCTCCCATCGCACTTCAGTCAACGGCCTCTCAGTTTCACCTGGGCAATTCTAGGGCAAAAGGAAGCACTAGTTTAGAATGTGTTTTCCACATTTTGTATTTGTCTTTGCAGGGCACAGATCTACAAATGGAATTGTTGGGTCAGGGATACACTAGACATATTGATGGTCTTGAAACCCGTTGTGCAAGTACACACATGGGGACTGTGCTTAATTTTTTTTAAGAAGATATCATATAATAGGCACAGGGCGACAGATTATGGCTCAAGGAAGGATACGTTTCTGAGAACATTGAGTTCTGGAGAACTAAAAACATTCTACACTAAAAAGCTGGTCTCAGGTTAGTGGTCACCAGGACCTGGAAGGGCTACTGGGGAGCAGGAATGTAGAGAGGATGGCTAAAAGATACAGTTAGGTAAGAGGAGTAACTTCCTGTGGCTTATGTTCCCCAAGGATAACTATGATTGGCAACCATTAATCTTACCTCAATAACAAATCAAGAGGATTCTCCCTATTCCTAGCAAAAGGAAATGATCAATATCTGGGGTGATAGATATGCCAACCACCCAAGTTTCATCACTACATATTAAATACAAGTATCAATGGCACACTGTAACATATGAATATGTACAATATCAATTAAAATTAAAAATGTAATTTGATCAGGTATGATAGCACCTGTCATCAGTCTCAGCACGAGAGGCTGAGGCAGGAGCCAATTCAAGGCCAGCCTACGCTGCATGGTGGGCGAGTTCCAGGCCATGCTGGGATACATTTTAAGATCTTGCATCCAAAAGAAGAGAATATATATATAATTTATTTCCCTTCATTTTATATATTATATAACATTCCATAGCATAGGAGGCTGAGTTGGTTTATAAAGAGTTTAAGACTGAGCCATCAGGAAGTTGTAAGGTTCACCTACAGTCTTGGATATGAGGCAGAATAACTGATAATTCAGGCCTCTGACATTAAGCCTTCTAAGACATTTTGGAGAAGTAGTTCAGCTTCCCAGAGTGATAGTTAAGTCTGTAGTGGTGGCGCAGGATCCATTCAAATATAACACATTTCCCAGGTGGGCCTAAACAGGCACCTTTGTCTCTGTGGAACCTGCTCTGAGATGTTCCCCAAATCTCCCCAGCTTATTTAAGTCTTTAGAAACTTACCAGTAGGCTTTTGTCTTCAGGGGAAGTTGCGTCACCAGTGTGAAGCGTGGGGCCACTGCTGCAACTGTCCGTTGGTGGCCTCAGGAGATAGACGAGCTTTTCCCAATAGCAAAAGAGATCTTCTCGTGCGTCAGAAGAGGGACACAGCTGTAGGTAAAAAGTCCGGCCTGTGGCAAGTTTCAGGCGCAGCTGCTGTTTCTCACGATCGTGGATGGAGATCTTGACAAACTTCAAAGGCAGCAGCCTGGTGAGCTCTAATGTCTTTAAAGGCTTGCGACCTCTCCCCTTGATGTACCGGGCCCGTCTGGCATGTTCTTCACAGACTTTAGCTGGTCGGGCCAACAGCATGACATCAGGTAGTGGGAGGACCGGGCTGGTGGACGCGATGCATACAGTCACCATTCGGACGCGGTTGTGAACATCAATCACCTCTCCTTTTTTGCTAATCTGGATAAAGTCACTCTCAAACATTGGTGCATACTTGAAAATATCATACTCTCCTCCCTTGTATAGTTGTCGCTGTAGGTTTCCCATGGAGGTGTTGAACACGCCCATGGATCGGTAGCTGTGGGCAGTGTAGTAAGGCAGCAGACACTCACTGCTCATAGTTCTCTTCATTCCAGGCATCGCTGCCAGCCACAAATCGTGTCCCCAAGAGAGGGAGGGAGCGAAGGCAATTGCCCATCTCCCAGCAAGATTTCTGCCCACATCTACTCACAGCTCCACAGTTATCCCCCTGCTGTCCTTTGTGACCTGTCACCAGCACACTCCCCTTTGTCCTGGTGTCCAAGCAGTCACCCCTCAAAGCCAGAGCAGCAGCCTCCTCCGACTCCAGCCATACCACCACCTTCAGAGGGCGCAGGCTGCACCCAGCCAGAGTATATATGTGGGTGTGCTGGACATTTTTAAAACTCAGACTGTTGGATGCTTAGGACATAAGCCATTCTGCCTTTCTCAGCATCTAAGATGTTTATTTCTAGTTCTGGTGTTGGTCTTATCACAGACACTCTAATAAGGACCATCTTCCTGTGAACACATTTTTTTCTTCAAATGAATGACCTCCTGGGGTTACAGTCCTAGTGATGGAATGAAGTTTGCTAAAGGGCAAGACCCCACCTGGATTCTGATTCATCAAGGCCTCCGTGTGTAACAGCACAATCCGGGCGGGCTCTCAATACAGCTTTCTTGGCCATTTTCTCATTTAGGCAAAGTTAATCTTTCAAAGCTGTAAGTTACAGCAAGGAAATCAAGGGCTACAGGCTATCTTGCTTGGGGTCAGAGTTCAGGACTGGATTCTAAGCCAGTCTCGTCAGCGCTACGAGAGCTTTCTCCAAGTCAAGCTATTAAACCTTTCCGACTCCTGCCCTCCGTACACAGAGAGGGTTAGTGGTCAGTAGTGTGTGGGGTCGGGTGTTACTGGGAACCGCGGGATTCACAGGTGCTAGAATCACAGTCGGATTTCCCGCAATGGTATGCCTGCCTCTTCACCCTGATGCCTGCCTGGTAAACCACTGGTGTCTGGGTTCTTTGAAAAGCTTTTCAGAGAAATCGTAGCAGATTTATCATTCTGGAGTTTTTTCTTTACTTGGCAGAAGGTGATGAAGCTAAAATCCCCCTCCTCCAGTTAGAGCAGTACTTCTGAAATAAACCCACACCCAGTGATTACTGTGTAGAGAAAAATCTTTGTTCTGTGCTCATATTCGCCTCAGTGCAACGTGCAGCATAGCTTTTCAGTGACTACGGACTTGTGTCTGCTGAGGCTCACTCTTCCATGCACTTATGAAAATCTAATCAACAAGTGATTTGTTCGTTACTAATAAGGGAAAGACCTTGGAAAAAAAAGTCTTTTACCACAGGAGAACTAAAATATTTTTTCCAAAGGTATTATTTATCCCAAAAAGGTAGCACAGTGACTTGTAAGGAGGTAATGATTAAAAGTTAATAATATTAGATCTTATTGACTTAGAAATAGTTCTGTCTCCCTCCTTACTCACTTTCTCCCGCTTGGCCCTATCCCCATATAATATATATTTTATATTTTACTATTACAAATTATAAAATGTATATTGTCGTAAGTCCATCACAGATATATTACTAAAATGAGAGTTTGTCTAGCATGTATGAAACTCTTGAGTTGGATCGCTAGCCCTGAGAGTTTTTCCTATTTCTTTTTTAATTGAGATCATTCAGTAGGCCAAGACCTCTGTCACTAAACCTGGTGTGAGTTTGATCTCAGGAACCCGCGGGGTGGAAGGAGAGAACCAACTCCCAAAGGTTGCCCTCTGACCTCCACACATTCATCATGATGTCCATGCACACACACATAACTAATAAGAGTAAACAATTCAAAAACTGAGACAAATCGTGGTCGTGTTATTGAGAACTTGCTATAAACCAAGCATGGTCCTAATCGGTTTATGTTAAGAAAAGATTTTTCTTCAGAATATCCCTATAAAATGTAGATCTGTTTATCATCCATATTGTATGGGCGGGTGCGGGGTGACATCAAGGCTCAGAGAGGTCAGGTAAGTTCACCAAGGTCACAATGGGGTGAAAGGAATGCAAGTCCCCAGACATACAATGGTTGAAATTATCCTAGATTAGGCCACGCCAATGGAAGGTAAATGTATGCGTCCTACGCAACCTAAACTGACCCACTTTACCCTCGTTAGCAGCACACCGCGCTGCGCCCTGTCCTGAGGGAAGCAGCAGTGGATGAAATAGGCAGGCATACCTGGTGGAGCTCTGTAGAGACGGTGAGCAAGCGTGTGGTGCAGTGTGTCCAGCACTGGTGAGAACTGTGAAGAAGGAGAAGTGGGCTGCCAGGAGGAGCCAGAGCAGCGCACTAGAGACGCGGCGGAACAGGACCCGAGCATTCAGGAGCATACAGATGTGTGTCTCCACACCTACGTGCATCTCTTGTGCTTTTTCTGTGGCTCTTTTCCTGTTTGGTGCTTCTGCCATATTCTGATTTGTTTCTTTTTACTTATTTTATTGTTCCTTAGATGCCTGGTTTTTTTCTTTCATAATGAGAGACAGATCATTAGGTTGGATCCAGATGGGAGGGGAGATAGGGAGGGACTGGGAAGAGTATAGGGATGGAAAGCCATAATCAGACTATATTGTATGGGAAAAATCTGTTTTTAATAAAGAAAAATGAATAAGAGGGGAAAGAAGATGAGGAGGAGGAGGAGGAGGAAGAGGAGGAGGAGGAGGAGGAGGAGGAGGAGGAGGAGGAGGAGGAGGAGGAGGAGGAGGAGGAGGAGGAGGAGGAGGAGGAGGAGGAGGAGGAGGAGGAGGTGGTGGTAGGGGAAGAGGAGAAATGACCTTTCAGCAAAGGCATAAAGAGGCTCGGGAAACCGACAGCAGTGGAGCTTGAGGAAGAGCCTGTTGGAGGCATAGCAGTTAACCACAGCCCTGCAGCCAGAACATGCTTGACATGTTTAAAGATATGCCAAGAAGATATCCGGGACCAGGGATAGAGTGAAGCTGGTAAAGAGGGGTTGGAGTTGACGCCAAGAGGCAGATCGTCAAAGGGCAAACTACCAGGAGGGTTGTTGGCCGTTGCTACAGCCTGAGTGCTTCCCTCCCTGGTCACATCAGCCTGCGTCACTGACTGCACAGACAGTATTCAGGGTGAACCATAGTGAAGCAAAGGCTTATTAAGTCAGGGAGCCATGCTTAGGTGCCGTGCAGTCATTGTACCTGTGATCCTGTGACTATTTATTTACTTACTTGTGTTTGCTTGTTTACTTGTGTGCATGTGCCCACTTGCCACCTCACATGTAGAGGTCAGAGGACAACTTTTCAGGAATCAGCTCCCTTCTTTCATTGTTGAAGTCAAATTCAGATCACCAAGCTCTGCAGCAGGTGCTCTTACCCACTGATCCATCTCTCTGGCCCTTGTTTATTCATTTTTTTCTCTTACTGGATTTCTTTTTAAAATGAAATTGTGAGATAATTCTATAAAGTACATCATTGAGATTTAGGGCTAGCACGACAGGCTCACAAGGTTCAAGGTTATGGAACGTTCTGGCACTAGGCGACTCGTTTTTAGCATCCGTATTTGTGTGCTTCAGGACGCTAGGCGCTGTCTCTGTCAGCAGCTTCAGTGGCATCTGTTGAGTTAAAGCTTTAGACTCGCATCCAGATTCCAGGGTGAGGGGCTCCCTAATTTCCCGTCCCATGCCCTCCTAATTTCCCGTCCCATGCCCTCCTAATTTCCCGTCCCATGCCCTCCTAATTTCCCGTCCCATGCCCTCCTAATTTCCCCTTCTTTTTATCTTGCCTCAGAGTTTGACTTATGTAAAGCGCCGTAGTCTGCGAGATTCAGGCACTAGGTCTGGAGACTTAAAAACACACACATAGACAGACAGAGACACAGGGACACGGGTCATCCTTGATACAAGAACACCAAGAATGCCCACTTTATTGTGTTCAGGGCAGCTTATATAGGGATCCTTAACTGATAGCCATGCCTCAGCTCTTGGGATTTTCAGCTGTAAACATCAGAATTCACTCCCCTGCCATCAGGAACTCATGAGAGTCTCATGCTCAGAGCAATTGCACGCATAGGAAGACAAGTTGTTTTGCTCAGAGCGGCTGCAAGCATAACAAGTTGTCTACAAGAAATTCAGGGTCTTGGGGTCCACAGCCTCCAACAGACTTGTAGGCAAAGGTTAGGTGGACACGTTTTGTTCCACTGTACCTAGAACTTACACAAAAGGAAGTAACACTTCCAGTTTACAGATTTTCAAGAATATTATGCCAGTAGAGCTACATCCTTAAAACAGTAGTGAGTCAAGCCTAGATACAACAAACAAACAAAGATGTTTTATTCAGATCTAACTCTGGCACAGAATTCCATAACCTGAAAATGAAAGCCCAAAATCATACTTAAATTAACTTCCTGATTTTTAAATACACTTATTGATTGCCCACCATGCTATGCCCATCTTTATGGCAAGAGTATGCAGGTTGTCATAAACGTATTTCAGAAAGTATGAACCATAACTCATTTTTTTCTTTTTTAAATTTCATTTTATATTCCAGCCACAGTCCCCCCTTCTCACCCCACCCCCCATCCACTCCTCCCAAAGTGTAAGAGCTCCCATGGAGAGTCAACAAAGTCTGTCTGGCACATTAAGTTGAGGCAGGTCCAAGTCCCTCTCTCCTGCGCTAAGGCTGAGCATGGCATCCCACCATAGGGAATGGGCTCCAACAAGCTATCTCATGCACCAGGGATAGACCCTGGTCCTACTGCCAGAAGCCTCTCCACTGTAATCAGATTAATGAATCATGCCTCTTATGCAAACAGAGGCATCAGCATCATTCACTAATGGGGGAATTTTTAGGATGTTGAGAGCTGGTTCACGTGAGAATTAGAAAAAGAAGCTGGCGTTAGGGGAAAACGTTTCTGAGTGATGTTACCAGGCTCTGTAGGTAGTGCATTGTCTCCGATGCTCTGAAACCGTGCGCTTGTGTTGACATTGCCCTTTCTGCTGAGCAGAAATCATTTGTTCTCTCAAATGAAGGTCTGCAGGTTATTAGATGCTTAATAGAACTGAAACTTTGATCAGTAATTTGTAGCTTTCCCAGGAGGTTGAAGTATGACAGCTGTGCAATGTCATGAATATGCTAAAAACAGTTGAAATGTATACTGAGACTGCTTCAACTTCTTGGCATGTAAGACATATCTTTTTAAAGATAGCTGATAGCTTTTCATGTATGTTTTGTTTTAGCTAAACAACTTATATATGAAAGCTCTAAACTTAGTGTGTCTCCCTCCACCCACCCCTGTGGGCATGTGTATATGAGTATGTGTGTGCATACACAATGTGTGTATGCAGTGCGTAATGTACATTCATGTAAATAAATGTGGGCACACACATGCCATGGCATGCATGTGGCGGTCAGAGGACAACTCAGGTCCCCAAGCTTACACAGTAAGCACCTTTGCCTGCTGAGCCATCTCCTTGGCCCCCAATGTTATTCTTAAAATCATATTATTCTAAAAAATAATAATAATAATAGAATACAATACTTAATTCTTAAATAATCAGTGCAGTGGCATTTTCATTCCTTCTGTGAAATAATTAAACAACTTTTAGGTGGGAATGTTAAATAAACTTTACTAAGACAAAGCAGGTAAAATTGTCTATTCTACATGTTTTTAATGTGTTTTTTCTTTAAAAGGAATGTTGTGGTGCATGTATGCACTATGATCTAAGTTGAGAGAGTCTACAAACTGCAGAACATTCTTTTTTTAAATATTTTATGGTTTATTTAACTTTATTTTTTATGTGCATTGGTACAAAGGTGTTAGATCCCCTGCAACTGGATCTTCAGACAGTTGTGAGCTGCCATGTGGGTGCTGGGAATTGAACCTGGGTCCTCTGAGAGAGCAGTCAGTACTCTTAACCACTGAGCCATCTCTCCAGCCCCCACTGCAGAACATTCTTAAAAGACCCAGAGAAAACAGGGAGACAGATAGATGGTAGAATAATAGTGAATGAGTAGACCAGAAGGTGCATCTGATATTTATTACTGTATTTAAAAAAAATCAACAATAACTTTTTGTAAGAAGGAATAGAATCAAAAACAGATTCTAAGGTTACTTGTCTATACATTTTAAATCAGGCTAAGGTACAAGAGAGTAAAGCATGAGAGTACAAAATCATATGCCGCATATTAAGTATAGACATGCATGGTTACAGACAACAGGAATCTGAACATTTACTGTGAAAAGAGGTTACAAGTTAATAGAGTTTGTTCCCCATTATTATTTTGACCATCAGGGCAGAGGCTGCTATATATAGCCTTTTCAATGAGTCTGCAGCCTAGCGAGGGGATGTTGTATGCTAGGCAGGATGTGAGGGTGGGGAGATTTCCATACTATACACAATATGTACCTATCGGGTAAATCCCCAGGCCTAAAATATAATCCACAGTACTTTCATGTTGGGTGCTGCACGGTGGGTGGCGTGGGATGAGCTGTGGTTTGCCTTGGGCACCAGGACTTGAGGAAGTCAGCTTGATTTCTGCATTGCCTTCTTGCTGTCTGGAAAGACCACAGATACCTGAATCTTCCCCTGAGGGTCAGCATGCAAATCACCTTGCTCCTGCCCTTGGGCTGAGAGGAAAGAAGCTGGTATACCAGACTGCTGCAGCTGATCAAAAGAGTTGTGTTGCTTAATACTGTGCTCCAGCTGTCTCCCTCCTCTGCCGTCCTTCCGCCTGGCTCTGGCTCCGCTGTACTCGGCTGCATTCTCAATCGAAATTCTTCCCTGCTCAGCTAAGTCTTAGGACACTTCCCAAATTTCTCACTTGGCTCTGTTCATGCAAGGTGAGCTATCCCACCACAAATCCTATGTTTCTTTATTTGGTGTTAACAATGAAAAAGACTGCAGCTAAATACACATACATGCACACACTCATGCACAATCACATGCTTGCACACACGCACAATCACATTAGAGATAAAACAAGCTACTGAGAGGTAGGGATGTGAGTGATCCAGGATCTGGTACAAAACGATGATTGCAAGTAAATAGTTTAATTCTTGAAAGAAAATCAGGAAATGTAAAGCGTTAACATTGATGTGAAATGATTTTAAATTTCATTTACTGAGTTGATTTTTATACCAAAAATATGTAACACTTTTTAAACTAGATTTGAATTTAGATTTTGTTTTTTACATTTATCTTTATTTTATGTGTCTATGTGTTTTGCCTGCCTGTATGTCTGTGCACTACAGCGCCCTCAGACACCAGTAGAGGGCCTTGAATTCCCTGGGGCTGTAGTTACAGACTTGTGAGCCACCTTGTAGGCACTAAGAATTGAACCTGGGTACTCTGGCAGAGCGACTATTGATCTTACTAGGTAAGCCAGCTTTCCAGTCCCAGTTAGATTTGTATGGCACGAACCTTTTTAATTCTAGAGTTCAGGAGGCAGAAGCTGGAGGATCTCTGTGAATTTGAAGTTAGCCTGGTCTACATAGCAGGTTCCAGAACAGCCAGGATTGCATACTGAAACCTTGTCTCTAAAGTAAAATAAAATAAAACAAATAATTTTTTAATTAAAATAACAGCGCTAAGCTCTCTGGCCATTTCCCATTAGTACTGACAATAACTTCTTCTCTTCTTTCTCCTCTTCCTCCTCCTCCTCCCCTGCCCCCTCCCTTCTTCTCTTATGTGTATGTGTACCTGTGTGACTGTGGGTGGCCATGGAGGCCAGAAAAGGTAACTCCATGGAGCTACCTCAAGAAGTCATGAGCTGCCTGATGCATGAGCTGGGAACAGTACTCAGGTGCTCTAAAAGAGCAACAGGTCACTGAGCCATCTCCCCAGCCCCTATCACTGACTTCTAATAAAACTGAAGATTTCTAATAAGGAACACTTTATTCTTTTATTTTAAATTAGAAATTCAAATATCTTAGCAACAGTATTTTTCCAATATGTAAAGCTATCTGGTCCCATTTGTTAGAAGTATGCTTGCGATATAAATGTTTGACATTGTGTGTGTGTGTGTGTGTGTATGTCTGTGTATGTGTGTGTATGTTTGTGTGTATATGTTCTCCTTCCTCTGCTGGCAGAACTGTGGTGTGACTTAGAGAGCCACACCTCCCCCCCTCAATCCTACGCCACCCCAAATCCAGGAAGACCTAGAATTTCACATCCAAATTCCATTGCCTTGGCTGTACTGACTCTGGTCTATATAAGCACCCTCCCCAAGCTAAGCCAATGACTGAAGATACTGGAGTTACCAAACCAGTGGATAGGGTCCTTTTGCTCTACCCAGATAGAAATCACAGGTAGTCATGGAGAAGCACTCAAGCTCAGGGCTTCAGCGGCTCTTGTGTCCCCCAGCATCTGACAGCAGCAGGAGGGCGGGGCAGTAGCAGGAGGCACCCTCTGTGTTACAGCTCCCGTGCAGACCTCTGGTAGTTGGGCCCTTAGCTCTACAGGTGTTACAGTTCTTGCCTAAGCCTTACAAGTCGGGATTCCTCAGCTCTTAAAAGTGACCAATATTAGAGTTTCCAGGCCTGGTGTATCTGAGCCACTTGGCCCCAAAGGCTTGAGAGCTGTCCGCAATTCTTCCAGTAACTAGGGCCAGCAGTTTCTCCTCTCTAGCCCTCTGCCCTGTCGATATTTCCTCCATCCCTCTTCTTTCTTCCCAGGAAAGTCTCTCAAAATGTTCGGCCTCCTCTTGATGCTGTAGCTCTTGTCATAGTGGTCACCATCTAGGAGGCAGCCACTGCTGCAACTGCTGCTGTCCGTCAGTCTTGTGGCTCTACCCCCTTTTCAGCTGCTAAGCTTGTTGGTTCTGCAACTCAGCATGGAAGCTACTCTAAATGTCACAGTGCTATTGCCTTGCAGCCTTCATGGTTGCCGCTCAGCTCGGTGCACTCCTAGAAGTGGTCAAGAAAAGACCACCGCAAAAACACATTGTGGGGCTCAGTCTTGCAGTACCAGGGAAAGCAGCTCAGCGGATAGTTACCAGTCCACTCTCCGAGTGAGGGTAAGGGCTTGCTTACATAGCTCAACGTGGGGATGTGCACCGGTCACAGCTAATTTCCCACACAAGTGAAGGCTTGCTTGCGTCTGCACCAATCACAGCACCACCCTCTGTACCAGCTACAGCACTGGGCCACTATGATCGGTGCTTTCCCTCCCTGGCCGAGGTGGAAAGGACTAAAAACCATCTAACATTCACCAAGGCTCGTGAGAGCAAAAAGCCTGGTACAGATTGTACAGCCCTGGGCAGGAGCTACCCCTCCAAGAACCAGAGCAAGCAGCTATGACTGCTGTGTGGTTTCCTCGTGGCATCTGTACAGTATTCAGAACAGCTGGTGCTGGCAGAAGGGCAGACCAGGTGGCTATTTAACTGACAGTCTTTTTGCTCAAGGCCACTAGGAAAAGAGCAACAGTTGTAAATTCAGAAGTAATGTTGCTCTATGGTCCTCATGAAAATGAATATGGAAGTGCTTCCTTGCAATGAGAACTTAAGAAAGCCTGATTAACACTAGCAATGATGTTAGCATGGTCTCTACCCAGTGTCCAACAGAGATGAAGGTTCTCCTCTTCTGTATCACTGGGACTCTTCTTCTTTCATAAATTAATGGTCTCATTGTGCCATTCTCACACCTACCATGTTCTTCTTATTCATCCTCTCCTGTCCTCCTGCATGCCTGCCTTTGCTTCTTGCTGGTCCCTTTCCCCCACCTTCCCAACAGCCCCTTCTGCCCTCAGGTTATATGTGTTCATTGCCCTCTTCCTCTTAGACCTTCTCTCATGGTTCCTCTCCTAGGTTCATGGCCTGAGCCTCTCATACTTCCCACACATACAGATTTAAATCTAGGATTCACTTATGAGAAAAAAAATATGTGGCATTTGTCAGATATTTTTATGAAGCTGGCTCATTTTTTAACATAGTGATTTCCAGTTCTATCAGTTTCCTGTAAATGTTATTTTTCTTTACTGCTAAATAAAGTCCCATTGTATATGTATGTATGTATGTTATGTATATATATATATATAATGTACACATTTCTTTATTCATTCATCTAGGCTTTTCTCATTTAGTCTCTCTGAGATGCTTTCTAGAACTGTTCTCATAATAAAATGTCAGACGATTACTCCTGGCAACCGTTTTTGTGCCATAGAGGGCAGTTCTGGTAAACAGAAGCCAACACAGAACCAAGGAATGGCAAGCCAAATTGTAGATGTTTTTGTGGACTACCTGGACCCCACAGAATTAAGCTGAATTGTTTTTACGTCTCTCCCTCCCTCCCTCCCTCCCTCCTCCCTCCCTCCCTCCCTCCCTCCCTCCCTCTCTCTCTCTCTCTCTCTCTCTCTCTCTCTCTCTCTCTCTCTCTCTCTCTCTCTCTCTCCCTCTCTCTCGTAAGAAAGGCTTTCTCAATTCATCTGTGGTTCCAAAGGCTCATAAAGATTATAACTAAAGGAGTGAAATATTTCTCCATTCTAACAGAGGGTTGCTGTCTCATCCACTAAGACACAGGAAGAGGGAAAATCAGTTCTGCTGGTAAATGTCCACCCACCTCCAGCTTTCAAAAGCCAGGGCTTAAAGCATCAGGGAACTGAGTTCTCGAGGTACTATAAATGTCTTCTTATCTCCAGTCAGAGGGAAGAGTCCTGAATGCTTGTATTCCCCAGAAGTCAAGGAACAGGGCCTTTAAAGGTAGACTCATTGAGCCTTGGAAACCTACAAGTCATATCTAAATCCCAGTAAGACAATAGCAAAAGCTTGTGGTAGGGCGGTTTATCATCATAAAGGGGGTGTCCTAGGGACATGTGTCTATCTGCAGTGACAAGGCAGGAGTGTTGGAGTCGTGGGCAGAGATGTAAAAGTCAGAGAACAGCAGGGAGTGGGACCAGTGAACTTCCAAAGATCCCTGAGCAGAAAAATCTTGAAAACAACAAAACTTGGGACTAGAGTTTGCCACAAAGAAAAGAAACATTGTGTGTCTGCATCACACCCCGAGGGGGCCAGCCCGGGATTGCCCTTGTTACCAGGTTGAGTTCCTTGCCTGTGCTTCCCTTTCTTCTTCCCACCAGCCTGAGCCTGAAGAAGCGAAGCAGAAATCCTGGTGGTGCCTGAGGGAGGAGGAAGAGGTAGAATACAGACAGTGGGAAAATCAGTGTGTTTGCCAAAGCAAGTCCAGCTCAGGCTGAAGAAAAGCAGTGTGTGGGCTATGTGTTCAGAGTTTTCTGTTGCCTTTTATTTTAGTGCCTGTGTGCAGGCCTGCCCCCCTCACTGTGTGTGTATGTGTGTGCATGTGCCAGCATGCATGCATGCATATGTGTCTTTGCGTGGATATGTGAATATAAGTACAGATGCCCATGGAGTCTAGACAAGGTTGCCTGATGGCTTGAAGTTGGATTTGTGAGCACCTAACCTGGATCCTGAAAACCAAACTTGGTCCTCTTCAAGAACAGTGCATGCGTTTAACTGCCGAGCCATTTCTCCAGCCCTGTTCTTAGAGTTTTGATCATCAGCAGGAACTGGACTGGCTCCTCTGAAGTGTCCGTTATAGAAACTTCAAACAGATGCTAGTGTAAAGACTACAATAACAACCCCGGTGTCCATCACCCAGCCACAGCCATTGTCCATTCAGGGACACCACTTCTCTCCTTACGTCTCCTCCCTGGCATCCATTGCGTTATAATAAAGCAGATTTCAGATTTGATCGTTTTATTAATCATTTAGTGCACACTGTGGAGATCACTCTTTTCAGACAGTAGTGTCATTATCTTGCCTTAACATTTCCTAGACGTTCCTCAGTTTCCTCCCAGGGTCTAAATGCCCCAAGATGGCTCATAAGTCCTTCATACAGTTGATTTGTTTGGCTCTGCATCCAAATTCCTCCCACGTTGGAAACATCTCCTAAGGTCTTTTCTAGTCTGTAGGTTCCCACCCACTTTATTTCTTGGGGATCCTGGGTCATTTGTCCTTGGCATTTGGTGTATTCTGGACTTGCCCAGTTACATCCCTCCTGTTCTTTGCCATGTTCCTTCATCTCTTGAGCTTCCTGGCAGCTCAGATTTAGATCTAGAGCTCCGACCAGACGCATACGTGACTCTTTTCTCTCTACACAAGGCGTCCGTGTGGGTGGTTTCCTTGCTTCCTATCACATTACACAGAAGCCACACAGTGTCTGCTTGTCTCTCTGTCATGTGAAGAGTGGTCAGCCTGTCACGGTGCTGTCTGCTTCTTGCTGTTGTACATTTCCCTATGAGTTTCGACATGGAGAGTTTAATAGCCACCTAGGGCCATCGTCTGCATTCATTGTTCTATTCAGGTTGTGAAACAGTGATGCTCTGTCTTTTCCTCTTCACTTCCCTTACCCTATTAAATATTCCATGACTATACTGAAATGCAGTCCTTCAAGAAAGGCAGAAGGTTCTAGTTTCTTTTTGTTTTCAGTTTCCAGAATAATAAGTTGGTTATTTACTAGCCTCTGAAAGTAGTCATTGGGGTGGCCTTTTTCAGTTTTCTTTTGAAAACTGTAGTTTTAATACCTTTACTTCACTCATCACACTTATAGGTTTTAGTGTCCAAAACTGTTCTGTCTTTGGCGAGTAGGAGCTCTTTTGTGTTGTTGGGTTTTTCGTCCTTGGTCATTTATTTGTTTGTTTGCCCTGTGGTTGTGTGTGTGTCTGTGTGTCTGTAGTTGTGTGTGTGTGTCTGTGTATGTGTACACCTGTGTGTCTGTGTGTGTGTGTCTGTGTGTGGTGTATATGCACATGTGTAGGCCAGAAGAAGGCTTCAGGTGTCCTCGTCAATCACTCCGCATTCTTCATTCTCAGCAAGGTCTCTCCTTGAAGCTGGAGCTCATGGTTTTGAGTCAGGTTGGCAGCTAACAAGCCCTAGGAGCCTGCAGTAAGGAACCCCTTAGAGTACTGAGATTTCAGGCATGCAGTAGACCATGCTTGACTTGTTATGTGGACGCCAGTACCTGAGCACCAGTCCTTATGTTGTAAAGCAATGCTCTCAACCGCTGAGCTATCTCCCCAGCCTCCTTAGCAATTGTGTTTGCTTTCCTTTGAGACAGGGTAGCACCATGTAGCCTAGGGCTAGTTACAGGCACCAGTCGGGAATTAGTCTTCTATACACCAAACTTTAAAAACCAAAATACAAATAAAGGGACTGTTTATCGTAACATGATGGAGAAAATACCTGGGACTCTAAAATTATGCTGTAGAGCGGACATAGACTAATCCCAGGAAGTGGTTTGGAGTGTTCTGTGTCGTAGAAAATAAAATTATGTTTTATTGTACTGCATAGAGATTTGGCAAATGGAAAACAACAGTTCCTCATATTCTGCTTTCCCGGGTAAAAGGGCTATGTAAAACCTATAAATCATTGGACCTGAATCAACCTGGCATCAATCTACCCTTTCCAAATTAGTTTACAGTGTAACTGAGAAGGTAGTACATGATACATCATAGTGTTAAAGTTGGGTATGCTACCAGTAACAGGGTCCTAGAAAATATTAATGGTATATTTCTTTTTGCATTAAAAAGAAGGTAATCCAGTGATTATCAGTCTTTTGTCTAAGATGGAGTGTGGAACGGGTGCTCCACAGCTAGGATGAATTATTAAATCCATGGTCATTATAACTCCAGACTCCGCCTATCATGTGATTAGTCGCTCTCAACATAGAGCCTCCACATCATATAGTATAATGTAGTTCTTCCAGCGCCAACCACCAAGTCAATACCATAATAACAGAAAGAGAAAGGGGGAAATAGGAAGGTTCCCATTAAAGAACTTCCTTCTTTTCTTGAGACACCCTCCCAAGAGCTGAGATTACAGGTGTATACCACCACATCCTGCAAGGACGCTTCCATTTCTGACAGATTCTTTTATTCAGAAATGAGTTGCATGGCTCTACCAAGTTACTGGAAAGGCTAAACATAGTGTAGGCTTTACTCAGGCAGACCACATGTCCAGATAATCTTCAGGTAATCAGTTACCACAGGAAAAGGAGAAAGAAGGAAAAAAGTCATCTTTGCGCAAACTGTATTTTGAAAAGTCTACCTCTTTTGTACGTTATATTTTCATGTCTTAAAATCTCAGAATATATCCCTTCCCTTTCCTACCCTTCCCCTCCCTTCTCTTCCCTTACTGTGCCCTCCCTTCCCTTCACCTTCCTGCCCTCCCTCTCTTCCCTTTGCTTCCATTATTCAGCAGCATCCAATACATTATGTGAAAGGAGACTGTAATTAGCAATTTACATCTAAAAATAAACTAGAGAACCGTGCTCCCACACTTTGTCTTATCCTTTGTCCCCCTCTGATCTGTGTTTCCCCTGCTTGCATTGGGACTTCTTGGTTACTAACTTCCTCATCACAGTGAATCTCATATAAGTACTACATCTTAGCATTGTCCTGACTCTAGGTTACACTCATAAGTAACATGCATTGCTCACAGAGCAGATGAGATTCAGTTCCCAAAGACCCTCATGAGGAGATAGCTTGCTGTTTGTCTCTGCGAGCTGCCTCCTTGTAAGGGTCTTTATACACAAGGAAAAATTAAGCTAGAAGATTCCATGTGGGAAAGTCTGCAAGGCTCTCCAGAGGAAGCCCATGTTGGCTGAGGCTGGCAATATCACCTCAGAGTTAACCAGAAAAGAAACAAAACACATTCAGATGCAGCGTGCAGCATTTGTGCAGTGGCAGACACAGAAGCCTAATGTGACACCCTTAAAACCACTGTGAGGCTGACAGAGGAATCAAAAAAGGAGTCCTCCAACACCTCATACGAGGCCCCCACGGCTTCCTTTCAGAGAAGAACTGAAATTCCAACCTATCCTGCAGGTGGTATGTGGTAGCACTAGAATTCAAGCTTGTAGGTAGAATAACAGCCCTGTGCACATCTTTCCATGCCCTGATCCCTACAACCTGTGACTGTATGAAGTTGGGTGACAAAGGGGAATTGTCTTATCAAGTGGACTTGCAGTGACCATCTTCTGACCTTACCACAGGGTGCCTGTCCTAGATGATCCCTGTGGGATGATGGGTGACTCTCCATAGTGGGTCTCAGGATCCTTGAAGGTGGCAGAAGTGGGCAGAAGGGGTTGTAGCAATACGGAGCAAGCAGAACTCAAGCCCACAGCTGTTGACTTTGAAGATGGAGAAAGAGAGCCAAGACCAAGGCCACCTGGGTGTCTCTCAGAAAGTAGGACAGTCACAGAAACAGTGTCCCCCAGACACCTGCCAGAAAGAAACACAGTCACCAGGATTTTCCCTCAGTGAGACACATTTCAGACTTTTAAAGTACAGAATTGTAAGGTGCTTAGAGAATTGTATGGTGCTTAGAGCCACTAAACAGGTGGCAATCCATGATAGCCATGGGAAACTTATACATGAGCTGTGTTCCACTGACCCCTGGAACCCTGTTTTTTTTCCCTTTCCTACATGTCTTAAATGTTGCAGAGGCTCAACCAGAAATTATAAAAATGAAAATTGAATTTCTCTTAGAATTCTAAGTTTCTTCAAACCTCATTTCCAAACCATATCACAAAGGATATGCATATTTTTGCATGTGCTTCTTAGCTTGGTGAATTTTGAAAGGATGTGGTCATGGCCTTTGACATCAGAGGAGGAGCTCAGCGGTGAGGCTGGCTGATGTTGATAGAGAGATAAGGGTAGAGGCAAGTTGCCTTTGAGCAACGCTCTACAGATCAACTGTATCCTGTTGCATTCCCAGCTGTTCCTCTCCATCGGTTGCACTGACGGGTGATGCCCAAGGCGCATCACTTTTCAGAACTGGACCATGAACAACTTCATCCTCCTGGAAGAGCAGCTGATCAAGAAATCCCAACAGAAGAGAAGGACTTCTCCCTCAAACTTCAAAGTCCGCTTCTTTGTACTAACGAAAGCCAGCCTGGCATACTTCGAGGATCGCCATGGGGTATGAAAACACTTGCTCTTGGCTTTCTTTATTGCTTTGTGTTTGGATTAGTTGATTTGTGGGGTAAACTTGAACACCTAGAACATGAGAACACGTTGTGTTTAACAACCACAGAGCACTTGAGAGATCAACACAAACTCAGAGAGATCCGAAACTCAGGTGTTAGATTTGGCTATTTAGTTCTCAAAGCTGTAGGTTTAACACTCATCCATTTTTCTTCTCCACAAATATATATTTTATGTGCTGAGTTTTGTGGATAGAACTTGAAGTTCATGTGAAGTATATGGTATTTTAGAGGCTGTAGGGCAGTAGGGTATTAGTTATTGCTCATGAGGACATAAGGGGCAACCTAGTCCAGTCTCTCTGTTTTACAAAAGAAGTGCTTCTTAGAATGGTGACGGGGAGGTCCTATGTCAGACTTTTATGACTTGAACTCTCCTTGTCTCAACACCCATCTCTCTCCTGAGGCCATGGGGTCACCCTTCCATGTGATAATCTGTATTTCATGGGCATGTGTATGCACAGAATATTCATGAAATATTCTGAAAGTGGTAAGGCATGTGGCAGCCTCTTCATCCATGGCACAATGTCTCAGGAGACTAGGGGACAATGGAACACAAAGTATCTGCCTGAAGAAGGGCTCCTCCCTAGAGTGGCGGCATAGCTAGATGTGTCTAAAGGCATCTGCCTATTGAACAGCAGCAGTGACAGCAAAGCAAATGAGTACATGGTCAGAATATAGCTTAGTAGAAGCACTGGGTTGGGGGTCAGGAAGTCGCTGTGCTTCCCACTGAGTGAGTGGCCCTGGGCAAATGTCCTTCCCCATAGACTCTTCTACTTGTAAATGAAAGCACTGGACATAACCCTGAGTTCCAGCCCTCCTTTCAGAAGCCTGTGGTTGTGTGCAGTGCCTCTTGGTTAGTCTTCCTCGACCACTTCTCAAAGTGTATTTGATTTCTCTTCATGTCGTTGTATTATTTTTACAATATTAGAGAGCTGGGGCAGAGATGAGTACTAAGGTTTTATCTGTGTGGTCACTGAGTCAAAGATGGTTCCGTTCCTTGCTGGTTTCTCACTAGAAGATACAGATGGGGGTGGCAGGGGGATGAGACCTGATCTTTGAAGGTTTTCATGAACTCGGAGCAGACAACTTGGGAGGAAACCTAGTCTTTTTAGTTTGGGGTAAAATAGTGTTGCGTCTCTCTCCACTTTTGCAGTGAAGAGAATCACTTGTCCTCAGCAGGACCTCACTGATAGTCTACCAGTAGGTTAGAAGGCACACAGAGCTACAGAAGTGCAGGCTCCATTGGTCAGCAGCCAGGTGCTAAGATTTGAGCTTGGAGGATTCACCATATAGAACTAATAAATCACATGGCATCAAGTTTGTGTTTTGTGAATGAAATGTGAAGCTCACATTTTGTAATGAAAGCATAGTCACACACCTTTAAATAACTTCACAAAATGGATTCTAGACTTTCACCAGTTTTTTAAAAATATTTTTTAATTTTTTAGATTATAATGTCATTTTTGTCACTTCCCCCTTCTCCTTGCTTCCTCGAAACTTCTCCATGTACCCTCTTTGTTCTCTCTCAAATTCATGGTCCTATTTTCTTTAATTATTGTTGAGGGGGGGGTGTGTGTGTGTGTGTGTGTGTGTGTGTGTGTGTGTGTGTGAGATAATGTCGCTCATATAACTCAGGCTTGCACTTGAAATCTAGCCTCGGTCTCCAGAGTGTTCTGATTATAGGTAGGTGCCACCACCCTGCTCTACTTGTTAAGAATCATGAAAGAATTGTAGCACAAGCTGCCTGTGGTGGTGTGTGTTTATAATCCAGCTCTAAGGAGACTGAAGCAGGAGGATCAAGGTAAATTCAAGGACAGCCTGGGCTACTTGGTGAATTCCAGGTCAGCCTTGGGTACATAGCAAGACTTGATCTCAAAAAAAAAAAAATACAGCTGGGCGGTGGTGGCGTACGCCTTTAATCTCAGCACTCGGGAGGCAGAGGCAGGAGGATCTCTGTGAGTTCGAAGTCAGCCTACTCCAGGCTAGTTCCAGGACAGGAACCAAAAGCTATGGAGAAACCCTGTCTCAAAAATACAAAAAAAATAAAAAACAAACACAAACAGAACTAAAAAAAGAAAAAGTTTCATAAATAATTCATTTTGTGGCCTTTGTTTGTAGTATATAATGTTTCCATGATGGATGTGTGTGTGTGTGTGTAAAATCAAATTTCTTGTTTTTTAATACCAGTGGTTTATATTTAACATTATGAAACTTTTTAAAATCATTATGGGAATATTTTAGTTACTCATGGTCACTGAGTTATTGTTATTATTGTACATGCCTCAGCTGTATACATTGCCCAGGGCCATCAGTGAGCACAAAACAGTGCGTCACTTATAAATATATACCTTGCACTTGTGTGAAGAACTCTCTTGTGATTTCAGTAAAAGCATCAGTCCTCCCCATCTGTGAAGTGGGTATGATGGTAGCCCCCATTTCATGGGAACGTGGCCCAGATGCAGATAATGGGTGTGAGCTAAGCTATTGAAATTAACATTTGGCAAATAGAAAAAAGTCAGATGTTGGCAAGTTCACCATGCAGCTCATTTAAGACACAGCATACTGTTACCCCATCAGCACCTGGGAAACATTGACTGTAATTTGTGTCGTGTTCACATCCCCGAGGGAACTGGCAGGCTGGCACAAGGTATTCATCCTCAAGTGATGGGAAAGGCTGAGGGAGGAATCAAAGCCAGATAAGAGGAGGGCCTTTGATGGGAGACACACACCCATTGTGAGTTACACAAGCCAGGGTCACCCCTCTTAAGCTCTTAGCTTCCTTTTCCCTCTTCTGCATCTGTAAAATTGTGTTCCCTAAAGTTCAACTCTCTGTCAAACTGTGACACCACATGAAAAGAGAACAAATGCTAGCATTTGTGTTCAGTCCAACTGTAAATATCTGCGCACACTGTCGTATATTCTGAATGGCATGAACTACGACTTAAATATGAATGTAGTTTGGGGACTGTATGCCTGTCTCCCTGAACTGTGCAGTGACCGTGGTTCTAAGCCCCCAGAACCTTCTCCATCCTACTGAAGCAGTGGATCAGAAAGACAGAGGGCTTGCGGGTGGTGTCATGTACACGCATAGCTTCAGATGCTCCCTGGGCCTGCCAGGGATTTTGTAAAATGGTCTCTGGTATCTGCAGTGCCTTAGCAGAGAATGGTAAGCATGCTGGTAAAAGTGGGTCACAGTCACTGTGTTAGTGGAGGGAATCGTGGAGCCCTGACTTGTAGCATGTGTTGATTTCTCTGCTATAAATAAGTCCTTCATGGAGCTGGGCTGTAGCACAGTTAGAAGAGTATTTCTTAGCATGCATGAAACTGAGTTCAATCCTTAGCCCTGCATAAAGTAAGCACGGGGGTTCACAACTATAACCCCATGCTCGGGAGGTAGAAGAAGAAAATCAGAGGTCCAAGGTAATTTTCAGCTATTTAGTAAGTTTGAGGCCGGTCTTCAAAACATGAGAACCTATTTCTGAAAAGAAGAATCCCTTTGGCCATTTCAGTTAGTGAGTGTGACATGTGGATCACAAATTCCTAAAAACACAGCAGCGTGCTCTCATAGGCCAGTATAAGGGAACCTAGCATACCACTGACAGACTTAAGTACAGTCTCTGGGGAGCTTGTTGACAATCAAAGCACGGAGGAAAGAAAAATCAGAGGGACCTGAGCATGAAATGGAGGGGGCAGCATAGATGGAGACAAACACTACAGGGTGCAAAAAGCAGGGTAGCTGAAAAGAGCTGTGTTCAAATCCTACCGCTCTCACTTTGTAGGTGTGCAATCTCAGGTAAGATATTCCATCTGTTTAAGGCATTTTCCTGTCTGTAAGTCCTGGACCCTAAGGATTCTCCCTGTCTCACCAGATGCCAAGGGCATTCTAAGAAGTCTGCCACAAGCTTTATGCCCACTTTGTGACATGGCAAGATGGTTACTACCCACCAAGCTCCATCATGGTCTTCTGACAGGATTCCTTATTCTGATGACTCTTCGCACCTCAAGGACCAAACTTGCCATGCTTCCATGGTGTGGGATATGTTCTCACCTAACGAGATGGAGTGAACAGTCAGGATCATTGCTACCCCAGCTATTGGCCAGATGAGAGTCTCCCCTCCCTGAGCTGCAGTCTAATCTAGCAGCAGAACCAGCTCTCCCAGCGTGCAGCCTTCCTGAATAAAAGAGGACAGGTGGGGGGATGGTCCCTTCCTTCCCTTTGGAGCCATTCTGTAGCATTATCAAAAACATGCTTTCGGTGTCAGAACGATCTGGGTCACAGATCAACTCTCCCACTTGAGCTGTGTGACTTGCTATAAACCATGTAATGCTGTATGTTCTCAAAACTGCCATGTTTTTGAAAGACTGAATGTTCCTTTTTTTTTTTTTTTTTAAAGATTTATTTATTTATTATGTATACAACATTCTGCCTCCATGTATGCCCACACGCCAGAGGAGGGCGCCAGATCTCATTACAGATGGTTGTAAGCCACCATGTGGTTGCTGGGAATTGAACTCGGGACCTTAGGCACGTCTCTAAACCACTGAGCCATTTCTCCAGCCCTGAATGTTCCTTTTTTTAAATTTTCTTTTTAATGAGGTGGAGGTCACCATTATTCTAATAATTAGCAATGACTAACATTGGACAAATACTACAATCATTCTGTAAGCAGGAACTGTTCCCTCATTTATAAGTCCGGGAAGAACGTGCAGAGGGTTTAAATAACGTCCCTGGGGTGCCTTATGTCTCCAGAGCTGACACAGGCCCGTGATAAGTGGTGCTTCTTGTGATTAGCGGTGTTGCTGTCTAACTATTACAAGATGTCATGTGTTCTTGCTCTATAAAGGGTTCTGAACATCGACACCCCATGTTATCTCGGTCTGTTGCAGTGACGTACATATGAGTGCTGTCCCTTCCGTGCACATTGCAGGACAAATCTGCACACCCCTCCACTTTCTGGAGCTCTGGTCCATGTCTTAAACAACCTGAACACATTCTGCACCTTTTCTACTAAAGTCGCTGCCTGCATTTCCTAAGTTGCTTTCCCAGGAGAAGTCCACACATCTGGCCCTGCTGCTCCTGTCATGTGTCACCCACTACACTCTGCACAGCCGCCCTGCTGAGCTCTCACATGGTACTGTGCTCAGTTGACGTGGTCCTCATCATAAGTGTTGTTCCCGTTGGCCCGAGGCACCAGAATCTAACACGCGGGTCTCTTTTTGTCTTCTCTCTGGGCTCCAGTCCTACCACACTGTTCATCTCTAAATGTCCCTTCCTTGGCGAAACTTCCCTTGAATTCTTTAGACTGAATCAGGCTCCTGTTACATTCTGCCATGGTAAGGTGCACCCTTTCTTCAGCGTCCATGCCAAAGTCATAATCACCCATTTACTAATGTGAGCCTCCATTAGACTGGAGCTTCATGAGGACAGGTATCTGATGGTACCAGCAGTTTCCACAGTGCTTCCTGCCTCTTGAGATTCATTAGTTTTTGTTTATTTGTTTGTTTGTTTTTTTTTTCTTGTGGAGGGAGTAGAAGGAAAAAGGAAGAAAATACAGATTCAGGGTGGGATGGTGTAGCGCAAATGAACCTTGTGGGAAAAGGGCTCAATACTGAAAGAGTAAACACCTGACAGAGATCAAAGGGAGGGTTCAGGGTATAAGAATAAGTAAAGAAGAGTTCCTGGGAGAAACAGGCTTGGCCTTGTCTTAAGCAAGAAAGAGTTGGGTGGTTGGAATTCTCAGAGATGCCCATGGGAGCCTCCAGCTGCTTCAGGAGAACCATCCACTCTGTTCTCTTTCCCCTTCACCATGACTGTCCTTCCTTCCAACATGGTTACAGCTAGACCCTCTGTGGGTAATATTCTTAAAACTACCTGAGCATTTCTGCTGGAGACTTTCGCCAGTCATGATCCCTCCCCGCTCCGTCCTGATGTGATTTCATCAATGCTATTTGCTATGGACAATTGAACTTCCATACCAGTCTGTCATCTTCCACAGCACCAAGAATGAAGTTTTAAAACTGTAGCTCACATGCTGCTCTTTTCCTCAAAGCTCTGTGTAATGGTTTAGAATACATAATTCTCAGCTTGGCCCCCACGACCCTTCTGCCCATCTTTCTGATTGCACTTGACACCACACCAGCTCTGTGTGCCTCAAGCGCGTCTGCCCTCTTTCTGGACCTTCAGTGCTTCAAGTTCACTTTCTTTTGGGGCCCTTGCACTCAGGACTCGAGCGAGGCAGGTGAAACACATACTATGGGGGTGCCGTTTCTCATCAAAATACAGATGCTCCGCTGGCTTTTTGGAACAGTCAAGCTTGCAGCAGGGCCCATAATTCCTTTCTTCCCACCTCGCCTCTTTCCTTTCTCATGTCTTCCTGTTTCATCTTTAAAAAGCTTACAAACAAGCTGGGCGTGATGGCACACACCATTAATTCTAGCACCCAGGAGCTAGAGGATATTTGTGAGTTTGAGACTGGCGTACCCTTTCATTACTTCCTGCAATGAAAATAAGTGTCAGTAAATGTTTTCAAGAAGAGAATGTAGGTTAAGTGAGAGGATTAACTGGAAAGCAGAAGAGCCTTGTTTCTACAGGGTCCAAACAAGACTCACACATTGAGGTTCAAAAAGACACACAATTGAGTTGTAAGGAAATTGGCGTAAAGCTCTCTCAAATTTTCACAAGGCCACGTGCTACATCTTTAGCTAATTTCCTTAACTAATAATACATTTTCTTATCTGTCGGTGACTTATCAGGATACCAGAAAAAGTAGGGTCTTCCAGGATGTGATTTTCATCAAGAGATGAGTTGGGGGTTGCCTTCATGACACTCAGGAGTCTCACCAAAGTGACCCAGAGGAGGAAACTACTCTGAAATGTTTTTAAATGCACATAAATTTCCCCCTGTAGGTCACCTGTCTGTCCTTGAAAGTCAATACAAGTTTTTTTTAATTTATTTTTTTTAAAGAAAACAATCTTTTTTTCATTTTATGTACTAATCCAAGTTCACACTCCCTCCCCTCCTCTCATTCTCTCTACCCACCTCTCTACCCCACCCCCTATCCACTGCTCAGAGAGGGTAAGGCATATTGCTTTGGGAGAAGATCCAAGGCCCTCCCTACTAAATATAGACTCAGCAGGGTATCCATCCAAAGAGAATAGGTTCCCCAAAAGCCAGTACAAGCAGTAGGAATAAATCCTGGTGCCACTGCCAATGGCCCTGCGGTCTGTCATAGCCACATTCAGAGGAACTACTTTGGTCCTATGCTGGTTCCTTCCCTGTCCGACTGGAGTTGGTGAGCTCCCATTAGCTCAGGTAGATTGTTTCAGTGGGTGTCCCCATCAGGGTCTTGACCTCTTTGCTCATATTCTTATTCCTTCCACTCTTCAACTGGACTTTGGGAGCTAAGTCCAGGTCTCCACTGTGGGTCTCTGCCACTGTTTCCATCAGTTGCTGGATGAAGGGTCTATGGTTACATTTAAGATATTCATCAATCTGGTTACAGGGTAAGGCCAGTTCAGGCACCCTCTCCTCTATTGTTTAGGGTCTTAGCTGGGGTCATCCTTGTGGATTCCTGGGAATTTCTCTAGTGCCAGGTTTCTTGATAGCCCCATAATGGCTCCCTCAATCAAAATATTTTTTTCTTGCTCTCATCTCTGTCCTTCCTCCTTCTTGACTATCCCATTCCTTCAGGTTTTCCTCCCCCACTCCCCTTCTCCCCTCATCTTCCCCTTCCTCCCTCCTTTCACCCCCACCCCCATGCTCCCAATACAAATTTTTGTAGATTTAATAGGATAAGAGGTTGGCATAAGTTTCATGTCTCCATGAAATTTCCGTCAATCAAAGGTTGTTCATAAACTGTTATTTGCAAGCTTATATTATCATCTAAAAAGGGATTTGTTGCTGTGTGGTGGTGGTGCATGCCTTTAATCCCAGGATAGGGGAGGTAGAAGCAGGTGGATCTCTGTGAGTTCAAGGCCAGCCTGGTCTACAGATTGAGTTCCAGGACAACTAGAGATGTTACACAGAGACTTGTCCTAAAAGCAAAACAATAAATAAATAAATAAATACATACATACATACAAAAGGGGGGTTATATACAGATTAGTTAAAGAAGATAAAAACTTTACCAGTGAAACTTTAATTTGAAAATCTTTAGAGGATAAGAATAGATCCGTCCTGGAAGACTAAGCTGAAATGTACAACAAGTTTATGGAAAAATGCTCAACTTCATTAGCCATCAGGGAAGTGAAAATCAAAAGCAGATTAAAATATGATTTTATCCAGCTTCATGTTCTCTTTTATTGGATTATTATTTTGAAAACTTCATCCCTGGGTCTTATGTCTTCATCACTCCCCACCCTTCTCTGTCCTGTCTGACTCTCCTGTGCCTCCCATTCATACTCTTTTCTCTCTTAATTATTGTTTAATAGATATTACTGAGTCCACGTAGCATTCCCATGTACATGTATTCAAGGCTGACCACTTGGGGTTAGACAATCTAAAGAGGAACTCAACCCTGGAGGAGACTGATTCTCCCTCTGTTAGCAGCCACTTATCACCAGTAACTTCATCTAGAGGTAGAACCTTGAGGAATTTTCCATCTGTTTTGGTATGTCAACTGGTTTGAATGAATATGTCATTGTTCAGGCAATCATATTGTTGAGAGTTCACGAATGCGTTTTCCCTGTCATGTCTAGAGGACATTACCTATCACCAGGCATACTGGTTCTCTGACTCTTTTTTTTTATTTTTTTTTTTTTTATTGAAAAAAAATTTCCTCGTCCTCCCCGCCTCCCATTTCCCCCCCTCCTCCTACTCCTCTCCCCCTCTCCCCACTCCTCTCCCCCTCCCTCTCCAGTCTGAAGAGCAATCAGGGTTCCCTGCCCTGTGGAAAGTCCAAAGTCCTCCCCCTCCATCCTGGTCTAGGAAGGTGAACATTCAAACTGGCTAGGCTCCCACAAAGCCAGAACATGAAGTAAGATCAAAACCCAGTGCCATTGTCCTTGGCTTCTCAGCAGCCCTCATTGTCCGCCATATTCAGAGAGTCCGGTTTTATCCCATGCTTTTTCAGTCACAGTCCAGCTGGCCTTGGTGAGCTCCCAATAGATCAGCCCCACTGTCTCCATGGGTGGGTGCACCCCTTGTGGTCCTGACTTCTTTGCTCATATTCTCCCTCCTTCTGCTCCTCATTGGGACATTGGGAGCTCAGTCCGGTGCTCCAGTGTGGGTCTCTGTCTCTATCTCCATCCATCGCCAGATGAAGGTTCTATGGTGATATGCAAGATATTCATCAGTATGGCTATAGGATAGGGTCATTTCAGGTTCCCTATCCTCATCTGCCCCAGGAACTATCTGGGGACATCGCCCTGGGCACCTGGGAGCCCCTCTAGGTCCAAGTCTCTTGCCAACCCTAAGATGGCTCCCTTAATTAAGATATGTGCTTCTCTGCTCCCCTATCCAACCTTCCTTTATCCCAACCATCCCGTTTCTCTGACTCTTAAAATATTTCTGCTCCCTCTTCGGTGATGTTCTCTGAGCCCAGGTTTAGGGATTATGTTGCAGATGTATCCATTGGGGTTGAGTAGCCTACTGACACCTCTCCTCTACATTTTGACCAGTTGTGGATCTCTGTAATAGTGTCTGTTGCAATAAAAAGAAACTCTTTGGTGAAGGATGAGAGCTACACACATCTGTGGGTATAAAGATAAATATTTAGAATACAGTTAGAAATTACATCTAAAAGTAGTGGGTTCTCCTCTAGGATCTATGACTTCTCCAGTTGGCTAGGTTTACAATAATAATCATGAATTCTCTCCCATAAAGTGGGCCTTAAGATCAACTGAACAGGTGTTGGTTACTCCTAAGACAAAAGCCCCACTATTGCACAATGGGGGCTGTCTTGATAGGCTAGTCATTGTTGTGGTTTGTAGGCTTAATTAACAGCTGGATAAGACTACCAATTGCTCCTCTTCCTTGTCAGCTTACATAGCACCTTCTGAAACCTCTTTTTTTTATTTTTTATTGTTTGTTAATCATTTCTTAAATGCCTACTGTGTCACAATCAATGATGTGGGTGTGAGGAATACAGTGTTAAATAATATGAACGAGGTGTTTGCCCTCATAAGCAGGTGGAGGAGACAGCGCATAGTGAAGAACATAACAGCACATGGTAGATACAGATGGGCAGGTTCTATGTCAAACCTCAGCAGCAACTGGGGCAGAGTTAGAAGGAAGTGTGGTTAGAGAGAGAATCTGTATGTAGGCCAGAGTCAGAGTTTGGGGGATGATGGATGTTCCAGTCATGTTAAAATAAAGAAAAAAGAAAAAGATAGAAAGAAACCCAGGATGGCATTCTGTGCAGTAGAACTGCAAGCTCGAGGACCCCGAGGTAACTTAAAGCTAGACCCATGTGAGGAGAGAACTTTGAGCATAGTTCAAGAGAAGGCTGCAGTTTGAGAGTACAGAACCCAGGCTATGAGAGCCATTGTGGGCCATGGCAAAGAGTTTGGACCTTATTCAAACAGCAAGAAGCTACCCAACGGTGGGCACAGCCATGGGACACCATCTGTTTTGTGTTTGGAGGTGGTTGTTCTGACTTCTGTGGGGCTGGAGATTACACACAGGGCAGGCCAGAAAGCCAGAAAACCAGGTTGGTTATCAACTCATCCCATGGCTTATTCTATGGTTACTTTATGTCCTAGCTTTCTTGTGTCTTTCGGAGGGCTTTTCTAGAACCAAAAGATAGGAGGACGTTGATCCATTTTATAACCTGGGTCAAGACTAGGTATCTCCTAGCAATAAAGACAGAAAACAAGTTAGAATTCAATTAAATCAATATTGATTAATACCACAAAAAACAGATTACCATACTGCTAAAAGTAGTTAATAAAACAACTAGATCTAAAACATTTTGTATAGTTTTTTTTGTCAAAAGCTATCAAATTACTGTACAGATATAATTTCAAATACTTAAAATTATAATGTGTGGCAATTTTATATTCTACTTCCCCATCCATTCTTTTACATAAATACACTTTTGTATGTCTATATAGCCTTAAACTAATTATTTTCTCATATATGTAAATTTTTAACAATTTGATCTATCCATTGCAAAGACAAACTTATCTGTTTTATGCACCCACATAAACATATCTATCATTTATGACTCAACAAGTTGTTTCCTGGCATAATGAAAACAATATATAATAGAAGACTACCTTTTTAAAAGCTTTTTTAAAGATGAATTTCTTTGTAGAATAACTAGATCATAGGATAATAGTATTTCACCACTATTTATTTAGTGTAAGAGTGGGTGCATGCGTGCTTCAGTCCACAAGTGAAGCCAGCAAACAACTTTTGGAAGTTAGTCCTCTCCTACCACCTCGGTTCTGGGGATCAAACTCAGTGCCTTTACCCACTGAGCCATCTCATCTGCTCGGGATAAGAAGGTTTCCTGGGCTCAAACATCACTGCGGCATCATTTTCCAAAGAGCTGAAGCACTGTACAAGCCACCAAAAGTGGCCAAGTGTTTGTTACAAAATCACTCGTATTTTCTAAGAATCATTTATTTTTCCAAGAAGAAATTACTTTTTTTTTCATTTTATTTTATTTATTTTTTTCTCCATTAACAGCTTTAATTGCTGTGATTTTCAAATACTTTGCTTTTATAGGCATTGTTTTGGGGGGGGTTGTTGTTTTTGTTTTGTTTTTCTGTTTATGTGTGTAGAGTCTGCAATATGTGTGTCAGTTTATAAAATGCCACCAAGTATCCAGTCCTGTTTGAGGGAGTGAAAGAGCACTAGAAATTCAAGAAATTAAGGCCTGGGAGAAGGAATTCAGGGGCCACTATCAGAATCACAATACACTTGTCCGTTTAAATAGTTCAAAGGGAGAAATGCCTGAACAAGTACAGAGTCCAGGACACTTATGTGTGTAAGGACAGAGTCAGGAAAGATGGGGGAAGGTTCCTCACCCACCTTCACCTATGGGTGCCTGAGCCCCAGGATGCAGTGAGCAGATAAACCTGCTGCCCCAAACTGACGTCAAATCTCTCTCAAGAAAGGTAAATCTAATAAAAAGATAAAGCCTGTTCTCACTTTGTCAACACGAAACAGTGGAACAGTAAGAAGGTCCTGAGCCTGCCCTTGCACCAGGAAGCATCCCTTAGTTTTTATCCATCATAACATGCTGAAAAAAAAAAAAAACCTTTGAAACCTAAAAATAAAAATAAAACAATCCTCTTCAAAGCTCAGAGGCATTAGGCCAGGAATTCTCTCAGTGCTTTTGTGCGTGTGTTTAAACTGATGCAGTTGATCATGTGGTAGAGCCTATTGTTGGGGCTCGGGCCTGCCCCCTGCTCCGTGCTTGTTGGACCTCTCCCCTGTGCCTCTGTCACCTGCATTTGTCCATCTTCATCTCCACACAGAAACAGACAGAGCAGAAAGGTTCTGGTGACAGGCCATTGACAAAAAACTTCTTCCATACATAATATAGCTTTATTTATTTGTTTGTTTTTGGTTTTTGGAGACAGGGTTTCTCTGTATATGTCTGGTTGTCTTGGAACATAGATTTCTGTAGGCCAGGCTGGCTTGAACTCACAAAGATCTGTCTTCCTCTGCCTCTAGAGTGCCAAGATTAAACACATGCACCACCACCACCAGGCCCTTATTTTTAAGGTAATCAAATGCTATGTAGTGACAAAACTTCCAGTCTTTGTCCCAAATCCCATTTCTCTAGCCTCAGATAAACCAATATGAGCCAGCAAGGTGGCTCAGCAGATAAGGCCATTTGCTACCAAGCCTGGTGACATGATTTCAAACCCCGGGACAGATATGGTAGAGTGAGGGAACTAGCTCTCATAAATTGTGTTCTCCATCTCCACACACACACACACACACACACACACACTAAATAAATAAATAAAAAGTTAACAGATACCACCAATTTCTTACGTACTTTCTAATGATGCTTTATTCATATACATGTAATACAAATAGAAAAGCCTGTTTCTTTGTTTTTATACAGAGGCAGCATAAGCTATACACACTACTTTAACGTTCTTTTCTCTCCATTGGATAGAAGCCTAGTTTGGAGGTCAGTCCATCATGGATCCGCACAGAGCCTTTTCATCTTTTGCAAATGTAAAATAGCTCATTGTATGGATAAAACATTTCCATTGTATATTTAATGTACTTCTAGCTGTTTTGTTTTTAAAAGCAACGGATGTGAATAACCTTGCAGAGTGTGCCACTTTAATGAATATAGCCATGATGGTTAATAAGAGGCAACCTTACCAACCTGGGGTTGCCGAAGATGTGGAGAGGTAGTTGCTACTGGTGTCCAGTGGGTAGAAGTCAGAACCAAATGGTCAGCAGTACAGAGATTGAGAAGCCCCCATGTATCGAAACCATGTCCAGATGTGGAGTTGCTGAGTTAAAGGTGTTTACAGATGCCGTTTGGTGACCCAGTAGCTCTCCACAGAAGTTGCACTTTCCCAGAGCCATGTGTGTGAAGTTTATTGTCAAAACCTCAACAACACCATTATCTGATGCCTTCATCTTTGCTGGCCTGATAGCTTTAAAATAATCTAAGTGGAATTTATTTGTATTCCTGTTGTCATAGTAACTGAGCATCTCTTCATATGTTTTAAGAGACACATTCCTTTGCCCGTTTTTCTGTAAGGCTGTTTATAACTTGCAGGAGCGCTTGGTGCTTTTGGTGCAGGCTAGGGTGAATTTACCTTTCCACTCCCAAAAGACTTGTATTCATCCTGCAGTTAACCTGGCGCTCACATTCCAACCTCCTTCCATTGGGAATTCCACACATACTGTCGCTAGGACGCTCTTCCCTGCTGTTCCTCGGCGGGAAACTAACAAATACCACTTAAACATTGCCTCTGTGAAATGGTTTCCTGAGCTGGAACTAAACTGTTGACTATCTACGTTAGCTACAGACTCTTAGGGGCCTAAAAGCCAGATAAAATGATGTTTTCCGAACTCACTGAACATCGCCAATGCCCTCCCCTAGAAAGATGGGGAGGGCCCTTTGGAAGAGAGTTCACAGACTAGCGATGCCGAGAGAGGGTGCACAGGACATGGAGGAGCCACACTTACCATGTGCCATGTAGTTCTCTCAGAGACCAGGTTCTGCTTTGGGGTCTGGCATAGCTTGGAATCGATGACGCTACCTCAGACCCAAATGCTGGGATCATACGCACACACCAACACCCCCAGCGTCACATACTTCTTATGAACAAAACTAAACTAACATTTTTGTTGCGTTCTCTTTTTTTTTACATCTAACACCGATTCATCTTAGAAACTATTGCCTCACAAGATACATATATCCACACAAAAGCTCAGTGATTTTTCTTGAACAAAACGAAGGAAGAAAATGGCTGCCCCTTGAGAACGTGAGAGGAACTGCCGTGAACTTGAACCCCCAAGGACACAGAAGGGCAGGTGGCAGCTGCTGCCTAGTTACGGCTTCTTACTAATGGGGTGTTGAGGTCACCAGGGCAGAGGTTATTTTGCACACCCAGCTTTTCAGTTGAACCCCTTTCCCTTCTCCCCCTATCCACCCGTCACTGATGTGATACAGCGTGCTGTTGTTTTAATGCTCTCACAGCTTTGAAATATTCTTTTTGGTTTTTTTTTTCTTTCGTCCTTTCTCATGCTTACTATTTTAAAAACACCTTCAAGTCTCATAGAAACACACTGCTTCTGCTGTGGAACTCTTCAGTTTGACACATGAGGAAACCAGCGTTAGCAGCTTGGAATCTTTCCCCTTCTCCATTACTGTTTTTGGATATTGTCTATACTAATAACTATTTTATCATTTTTCAAAAAAACGAGAGGGTTCAACTGTTGCTATAAATCTCCTTTTGAATTTAATGTATGTTATTGTTCCTTTATATAGAACAACTGTCTCCTTTATTGGCGACTACAGAGTTGCCGCAGGATGATTGACACACTGATTCAACCATTTATCTGTTGATGAGCGTTTACATTTTTCTTGTTTTTTCTCTTTTCTAGTGCAGTGGGTAACACTGTGGCAAGCATCCTTTCTCTCAAATCTGTGTACAATTTGAGCAGTTGATTTCCTTGGATAAGTCCTATATGAGGAATATATTTGTTAGTTAACTTTTAATACAATAAAATAAATGGTAAAATGTTCAAACAGCATAAATATAATATATATTATGTAATATATATTTATGCTATATATATAAGTATATATATATATACTGTTATTTTTCTGTCCCTTATTTCCAAACCTCAGATATGCCCCAATTTTCTGTTTTTAATATTTTATTAAAAAATATGTTCATAATTGAGTAGGGATAACCTCAGTTGTCCTCTGAAAGTTAAATGAGAATATAGTTCTGTTTCTCTTCTTTTTTGTAAAATTCTCACCTTTTTTAATTTTTTTGGTAAAATTCTCACCTTTTTTCTAGCCAGGGTACTACTTTTGAAAAGATGGCTGACCTTAAAAGAAACCAGATACTTTCCCCTCCTCCAGCCTCGTAGTAAACCACAGAGTGAAACCCGGCTATAGTGAAAGCCAGATGATAGGGCTTATGTCTGAGTGAGAAATCTTATGGAAAGAAGGAAAGAAAGGAGGGCAGGCATAGGACGGACTGCCATTGCCCAGCTTGCAGCAGGCCTTGGCATCTGCCCTAACTTGCCCTGGCTGCCAGCGTGACTTGACTAGGTCCAGTGAGGATGGGCGACGGCAAGGGGAGAAACACAGGCACCTACCCCTCCCGCTGCTGCCCCTCCTCCTCCCGTCGCCTTTCACTTCCACTTTCATTTCATACGTGCAGACATGATTTATGCATCTCTAAAATCTAGGAACCGAATATGAGAGAAAACACAATATTTATCTTCCTGACCCTGGCTTACTATGGTTTGTCTCCAACTGCATCCATTTCTCTACGAATCACATAACTTTGTCTTCTTTGTAGCTGAAGAAGTTCTGTTGTCTACCTCTCCAGCCTTCTCTTGACCCTCCCCTCTGTTGATGGACGCCTTGGCTGAGTCCATGCCTTAGCTGTTCTGGATGCTGCTGCATAGTTTCTTGGGGATGTAGTGACTTGGAGTCTTTCCAGTAAATACCCAGGTGCTGCTGGCTCAGGTCGAAGATCTGCTTGTAGCTTTTAGAGAACCCAGTGTGCTGACCTCCATCATGGCTGGACCAGTTTACAGTCTGCCAGCCATATGTGAGGCTTCCCTTCTGCCACATCCTTGCCTGCATTTATCTTGTTTGTTTGCCTGATGACTGAGATTCTAACTGAAGTGAGGAAGAATCCCAAGGTAGTTTCAATTTGGAATTCTGTGACAGTTAGGAAAGCTGAGTTCTTTTCCACATATTTAATGGCATTTGAGTTTCTCTTCTGGAAACTGGCTGTTCATTTTGCGATCCCATGTATTGGTTGGGTTGTTTGCATTCCTGTGGTTGAGATTTTTTGTTTTAGTTCTTGGTGTATTTTATGTATCAGTCTTTCGTCACATGTATGGCTGGCAAAAGGTTATCTCTCAGACTGTTCCTTCTCTCAGTTAACTCTAGGCCTTGACAGTACAGAAACGTCTTAATTTCATAACAGAAGGTTCCATTTGTTGACTGCTGGCATTATTTCCTGAGACAGTGTAGCTCTGCACATGGCAACAAGAGAAGCAATGCTACCCAAAATTTTATGACCTTGTGTGTTCTAACAGAATAACAAGGAAGAGGGAGGACAAGCTAACATGGCCTCTCCCTCTTCTGGTGGCTTTTGTGTGGTTTTCTTGGCAGGCTTTCCCATGATGTTTTTTAGATATAGCTCAGTTGTTTGGGAAGATTGCAGACAACCATCATTTCCCCGAGACTGGCCTGTGTTTAGCTCCTGGCCCGCCACTCCCATGAAGCAGTTGAGGAGGGAGCATCTATGCCTGCTGTGTCCCACATCAAATGCTGTGAAATTCTGGGAGACTGACAGGAGAGATGGATGGGGGGGTGGGGACCCAAGCAGTTACTAGGGTCCAAGAGTGAGGTTAATGGTGGCCAATCTGATCTCTCTGACTGAAAAGGCTGACAAATAAGGAACAAATGGATACTGGGAGTCATCTGTGCAGAAAGGAAGAATGCTCCTTGAAAACTGTGAGCACTTACACGTGGCACGCCCAAGCTGAGTGTGTGAAAAATAGAGGACTTCAAAGGTTAGGACTAATGAGGAGTTGATAACTTTTATGCTTAGTTTGAAATGATAGTACTTAAGGTGCTTGGGGTTAAATAGCATAGTTATCACAATTGATTTGATTTGCTGCTATTGCTTTTGTGAACATACTTATAGGAAAAAAATTATTTTGAATGGTAGCTTTGGCTATGTCGTCAAGGCTGGTTCCAAACTTGTGGAAATTCTCCTGCCTCAACCCCAAAAGTGGTGGAATTATAGATGTAAACTACCATGCCCAACTGAAAAACTTTAAATTCCATGTCCAGCTCACATTCTGTTTGAATTTTTATTGGATATTGCAGCTTCAGAACATCACATAGGATTTCTGCTCGTCTTTCTGGCTCCAGATATGTCTGTCTCCCTCTGTGTACCATAACCACAAAGAGAGGCTTAATTAGAGCTTTTCTGCCCAGGCGTTTTGCTCTAGTGCCGTGGTTCTCAGCCTTCCCAATGCTGCAACCCTTTAGTGCACTTCCTCATGCTGTGGCGACCCCAACCATAAAGTTATCTTCATTGCTACTTCATAACTGTAATTTTGTTGCTCTTGTGATTCATAATTTGAGTATGTGTGTTTTCCAATGATCTTAGATGACCTTTGCGAAAGATCATTTGACCCCAAATCCCAAGGGTTTAGATTTGGGGTCAAATGACGCACAGGTTGAGAATCACTGCTCTAGGGACTCCACGCACTGAGTGCTCACCCCTCCCTGGTCACAGACATCCCGCTGGACTTCATGGTCTGTGTCAATGCCCTCTCTCCAGGGCCTGTCCTGATGACATCTGCCTATCCCATTGCCTTTTCAGCACTTGTTCTCCTTTCTGACCTCCCAAACTTAAGACGGAGTTACATCGTTCTAAACTTACTGTGAGCTGAACGCCTAGCATACCAGACACCACAGCTTAGCAGTGCAGCTCACCGCAGAGATCCTGGTGTCCACTCTCATGGTCTTGTGACCCAGTGGCTGTGGCCTTCTGCCCAGCAGTATGTCGATACTATCATGTGAGATATCACTGGCCTAGAAGAAGATTAAAACTCAACTTTTGAAGTTTAAGTTTCTTTTCTTTCTTTGATGGCTAATTGATTTAATTTTTTGAGGTGGGAGCTTGCTGTGCAGACCAGGCTGGCCTAGAACTCACTATGTACAGTATCTGGAGCCTGGCTTCAGATTCGCAGTGATCCTCCTGCTTCTGCTCCTTAAGTGCTGGCATTGCTACAGTGATCAACTATTTATTTTTGAGGCAAGGTCTTGTCATGTCGCCTAGACTGGCCTAGAACTCTCGATCCTCCTGCTTCAGTCTGCATAGTACTGTGATTACCAACATGCTCCACTATGCCTGGTCATGAAGTTTGGTTTTTACATCAACATAGAGTCAAAAACCGAAACAAACCATCATAAGTGAGGGCTGCCTATGACCCCCATGAAAGGATGGACAGTGTTCATTGTTGTGGAATATTAGTTGAAGATGTGTTACATTTATTTTTGCTGTGGAACATTTGTTTAATGCTACAAAGACGTGTTGCATTCTTTTATGGTGCATTTGTTTAACTATATGAAGCTGTGTTATTTTGCCTGTCTAAAACACCTGATTGGTCTAATAAAGAGCTGAACAGCCAATATCTATGCAGGAGAAAGGAAAGGTGGGGCTGGTCGGCAGAGAGAATAAATAGGAGAAGAACTCTAGGAAGAGAAGGTAGAGGAGCAAGAAAAAGGAGAAGGAAGGAAGAAGTCAGGGGCCAGCCACCCAGCTACACAGCAACCCATAGAGTAAGAAGTAAAGAAAGGTGTATAGAATAGAGAAAGATAAAAGCCCAGTGGCAAAAGGTAGATGGGATAATTTAAGAAAAACTAGCTAGAAACAACCAAACTAAGGCTGGGCATGTATAAGTGATTATATGTCTCAGTGTGCATATTTATTTGGGAGATGGGTGGCAGGCTTCCAAAGAGTAAAGAGGAAAAAAAAACCAACTACTACAGTTCATTATTTTGTTTCCTGAACTCAGAGCAATGCCTTGTTCATTGTGGGCCTTCAGTAAAAATTTCCAGGATAGCCAAACATATTAGACTTACATCTGGTTGAGATTGCTTAAACGGGGTCCAAGATGATGCCCTAGCCAAGGACGATAAAGGATCAGCCACTGTGCTAGGCACTGAGCCTACATCACAGAACTCGGTAGTTTTCAAAGAGAAAAGTAGTATTTCGCCAGTGCTGCCTTCTGTCAGTTCTTCTGAAGAAGAAGACAACACCCAGCAGCTTGAACTCACCAACGGCCAGGGACTGCAGATGGGACAGGCATTTCTGCTGTGCATCTCTGTGCACTTCTGCTGCTGAGGTGCAAACTGGCAGTGCCTGAGGGCTGTGATGATGGGCCATATTGGGGCCTCTATGGGAGCTGGAGTCCAGAGGGCAGGCCTCTTAACAGTACTAGATTACCAAAACAGCCATGAGGTCAATGTGTAAATCAGATGCTCATTTTTGTTTATATATACTCTGCAGTTGTACAGGGGAAAAAATGCCTTGGGGAGATGGCTGCATCAGTAAATTGCTTGGCATATAGCCATGAAAATCTGAGTCCCAGTCCGTTGATAGCCCTGTGTAAGGAGCTGGTGGTGGCAGCATGGGCCTATCGTTCCAGCGCTGGAGAGATGACAACAGGAGGGGCTCACAGACCACTTAATCTGGTCACTTGGGAATTCTAGGTTCAGTGGGAAAGTCTGCCTTATAAAAGTAAGATCAAGAACAATCAAGGAAGACATCTCATGTCCATCTCTGGCATCTTCTCTCTCTCTCTCTCTCTCTCTCTCTCTCTCTCTCTCTCTCTCTCTCTCTCCCAAAATAAACATATAAACAAGCAAACTGTTAATCTTGGCTGCCTTGGGACCATGAAGAGAGGTGGGATAATGTAGCCCTGTAAATATTTACTTCTCATGTAATTGTCCATATTGTTTTGCTTGTATAGCCAGGAATAGATTTGTTTTTGAATTAAAAATTGTGTAAAACAGTTTTGCAAAGAAAATTTGCAAAGAAACTTCACAGAACTTTCCTGTATTCAGTAGAGTCTGTTCCACACATCCTGACTATTTTCATCAGTCTGTGCCTCAACTAGTAAGTGCAGATCGGTTTCCAGGCAGAGGATCAAAAAACAAAGACTGCTTTCTGTTCTGGAGAATCTGATGGTGTACAACTACCCACGTGCCACCATTCTCTGGCAATAGTTGGCCCTTCCTTCACCCTTTTGGAAGGTGCCCTTTATTAAAGCCCCCATTACAGTTTATTTTCATCGCCCTTCCTTACTCTCTGACCAACCCCAGAGCCAGGGGCTGTCCTCACAAGCTATAAATAAAAGGATTCTTGGAAGTTAGATGTACTGCCTGTGTTCATGGCACTAATGAGAGGCAAACCGCAGCCTCGCACCCCACCCTTCCACTCTTGTGTTGGTTTTAGGCCTTCAGAAAGATGACATCTAATGATGTTTTTCACAAATGATTCCATAGCTGACTGAAACACAATGGCAGCCACATTCTAGGCACCTGGGGAAGGCTCTGCCAACCAAAGCCTTTCCAGCTCACCTCGCTTAGAGCCTGATAATCACACTAATAAGACGTCTCACAGGGCAAGGTGACCCCTCTCTTAGGATCCATTTCCTGAGCACAGTGATGTTTAGGTAACACTGGACATCGTTTATCAAACAAGGCACCATCAGTTACATGGACCACACCTCTAACAAGCTTTCAAAGGACTGAGGCATGGGATCGGTACGATTTCCCAGGGGAGGGTGAAGTGGGTGGCCAAAGGTAGTTAACAGAATGGGAATGTACTGCAGGGGTGTTACTGTGGAACTTTGAATAACTAGGAGACTTGCAAAAGCCAGATGTGATAAAGACATCATTTATATACCTCACTACCCTGAAGCCTGAGCACAGTTACTAGTGAGTTCATAGATATTACAGAGAGAGCAGGAAATGCCACTCATGCGACTCTTTTCCCACTGAGTATACAACCCATCTCAGCCATGAGTCCTACACACATTGCCGCGTGTCAACAGGACCCTGGTGTGTATCGCTGTGGGTGACTGAATAGAAAATCAGTCCCCATCGTGACCCTTCAGAGGCCCTTCTCCCAAGAGTCTGCTCAGAGTCTCTCTCAGACGGAGGCAGAAGGCAGCTTCAGGATGTTTGATTAGGAACACTACAGCTAGCTTACAAGGGAAGGGGAAATTTCCTAGTAGTAAGTATCTGGAAACAATCAAAATGAAAACAGTGTCTCTCACTTAAACGGATGTAATGTCTCCTCACAGAAGAAGCGCACATTGAAAGGCTCCATCGAACTTTCCAGAATCAAGTGTGTGGAGATCGTCAAGAGTGACATTAGCATCCCATGCCACTATAAATACCCTTTTCAGGTAAGCCCATCAGGCCTACAGTGGATAACTTTCTGTCCCTGGACCATGGTTAGAATCCCCAGCCCTAGTGAGAGAAGATGGGGAAAGGACATGTCTCACCCATGCTGAGAGCTTAGACCAAGCCCCCAGGAAGGGCTGTGTGTTATTCCTCTAACCGGTGACATACATTCATTCATTTATTCATTCATTCATTCCATAAAGGCACAGGCTCTTGGACAGGTTCTTGCTTTCCCATAGGGTTGGGGATTGAACCTGGGGCTTTATACATGCTGTGCAGTGGTCTGCCACTTACTACAGCCCTGGCCTTGAAGAGGGCCTAGTTCCTCAGTTTCTCGTCTGCGGTTTCAGATCTCACAATCTGAAAACTGTATGAAGATGGTTATGCTATTCGAAATAGCAGCCACCTGTGGAATGTGAACGTTTATATATAGTTAAATGGCAATCAGAATTAGATAGTGCTAAATAAGTAATGATTTTCAAAGGGTCAGTCAGATGTCTTAGCGGATAGAAGCCCTTGTGTGCAGACCTGGTGACATGAGTTCTTGACCTCAGAAAGTGGGAGGAAAGAACTCTACTCTGAGAATTGTTCTCTGACTTCCACATTCACACAATTATGTGTGTATTTCACACACAACACAGACACACACAGAGACAGACAGACAGAGACAGAGAGAGAGGAAGAAAGGGAAAGAAGGAAGATGGATGGATGGATGGATGGATGGATGGATGGATGGATGGATGGCCCATGTGATAAGTATTGATACCCACTTGCTACTAGAGAGTCAGGTGTTGACAGCCCATGCCACAGACAGTTCTCAGTGTGGAAAGCTCCATGAGGCTGGTCAGTGTACCTTTTAGTCTTATCTTGCTCACCACCTTTTCTGCTTACAGTTCCAATGGAGTAGATCTCTCCTCCCGTATCCCAGATACTTTATGTTTGCCAGCCTGAAGAGCATAGAGCCCTAGCTTGGTTTTTCCCAGTGCTGGGGATTGAACACAGGGTCACGAGCATATACTAGACAAATGTTTTACCTCCGAGCTACAGCTACAGTCAGATGGTCCATTTTTAATGAACCCGCCATGGGCCCAGCTCAGATGCCCTGTTCATCTTGGACTCTTGTGTGTTTCTAGATCATGCATGACAACTACCTCCTGTATGTGTTTGCTCCAGACTGTGAGAGCCGCCAGCGCTGGGTGCTCACCCTAAAAGAAGGTAATTAAACTCCCATGTCACTGGAACCTCGGTCCAGTGCTGGGTTTGGGGTCCAGGAAGAAACATATTGATATCTGTGAGCAAATGGTGTTCAAAATTATCTCATTTGTTGTGAGTCAATGCCTTGAGTTTTTATCATGGGCCCAGGAGCAGCAACAAATATAATTTAAGGACTGGTCAAATCTAGCCCACCACCTGTTTCGTTCCAAGATAAAAACAGTTCCTGTATTTTAAATCATTTAAAAGGACTATATAAGTGTCTACATGAGACCATTTTGCCTGTTGGCCATTCAAACCCAAAATATTTACAATCTGGCATTTTAAAAATGTTTGCTTAATCCAGAGGAGCAAGAAAGGTCAGGGTGGGAACCCTTCTGGTTAGAGCCCAGGGGCTGGCATCTTGGCTCTTCCTTGTGCTCTTGGGCAAGTTCTTCACTTCAGTTTCCCTAGCTGTTAAACTGGAGAGGGGAGGGGGCAATAGAATCTCTCTGCAGAGCTGCAGTGTATAGAACTCTTAGAACTAGCATCCGTAGCCAATGCCCAGAAAGCATTAGCTTGTTTATTTGTTTGTTAGTTTGTTTTTGAGACAGAGGTTCACGGAACCTAGTTTGACTTCCAATTTTCTAGAATTACAGGTGTGCACCACCATGCCCAGTCATCTAGCTATTTCTTCATCCTCACAACCCTGGAAGCATAATTAGAACCCACACAGTGTTTTAGTCTTTGGGATGTGGAGACAGGGTTCTATAGGGCAAGTCCAGGAACAGACGGTGTTAGTGTTTCAGCTGGACCTTTGTGCATCTCTGTTTCCTTGGCTATAAAAGTCATCCAAGAACAGTCAGAAGGCTGTTGTGAGACTCAAATGAGTTAGTGCATTTAAAAGTCTCATCCCCAAACAGTACTTGATCAATGTTACTATTCTTATTCTTTAGCTGAAGCCCCCTATGTATCAGGAAACCTGTCTCTAAGCAGCTGTGAGGAGTAAGGAAGCAAGACCCTTACTGTGTCTGGAGGCACAGTTCTTCTCTCTGAAAAATGAGGCTTAAGTGATGTTGTAGGCTACCAGGGTCAATGAGTTTCAAATGGACTGGGAACCAGCCAGCGATGGGTCAGCAGGAACGCTCTCAAGTCCAGTAGTCTTGGGTGGAAAATAGGCACTAAGCCAAAATTAATGAAGATCCCCAGCTACGTTCATTTTCCTGTATCTTTTGTTGTTGTTATTTTGTTTTGGTTTTCAAGACAGCATTTTTCTGTCTAGCCCTAGCTCTCCTGGTATGTACTCCATAGACCAGGCTGTCCTCAAACTCAAGGGATCCGCCTACCTCTGCCTCCCGAGTGCTAAGATTAAAGGCATGTGTCACCACTGCCTGGCATTTTCGTGTATCTTATACCAGGTTTTTGATATGAATTTTAAAATTGGAATGAGCTCTAGAGATTCACTAATGTTGGGTTTTTTTTCTTGATTTTCACTAGTAAAGCCCCTTTTATTCCTAAGAAATTACAGTTCAGAGCCTTAGCATAGAGGGAAGAGAAGCAAATTTACAGAGCAGCTGGGTTGGTAATGTGCTAACCTCCCATGGATGAAGCCCTTGATTCTAACGCCAGCACCGTACACACTTGACATAGTGATGCCCACCTGGGATCCCAGCACATGGGGGATAGAGGCAAGAAGACCTGGAGTGTAAGGATATCCTCAGCTCCATGAGGTTTTTCCTTAAAAAATAAAATAGAAAAATTGCTGTCATTCAAAGTGAGAGAGGTGGAAATTACACTCTCTCAATTGTCTCCTTAAGCCTTCAAGGCTTCATTGTAGACCACACTCATCCAGGTGAAGACATAGCAGGAAAATCTGGGGAAACTGAGGTTTATGTGAGGGTTCCCCATCCTAGAGGCACACAGCCAAGGGGAGACAGATCCAGAAAAGAAAGTAGATCTGCTGCTGACGGATTTAACCCATGCTCCCTCAGTAGCAGCACAAGGGGTTGCCTGGCTGTCCTAATTAACACTCAGGAGACGCCTGCCCCAGAGTCCCGTCTTAGTGAGTTAAAAGATTGGTGGTGCTCAATCAGCTGGTCTGGAAATGAGTTCTCTGTTGGTATCAACTTCTTACAGAAACGAGGAATAACAACAGCCTGGTGTCCAAATATCACCCTAATTTCTGGATGGATGGGCGGTGGAGATGCTGTTCCCAGCTGGAGAAACTTGCAGTAGGCTGTGCCCCCTATGACCCGACCAAGAATGGTAAGACTTTGGGAACGAGACAAGAGGGAACCATCTTGGCTTCCTATCAATGGGGGTTCAGAGACCGAAGGCAAAATTCTCTAGTTCCAGAATTTTCATTGGGGCACCTCTATCTACCATCCCTTCCATGCCTTTCCATGTCCTAGCTCATGCATTTGAACTGTGATCCTTGGTCACCTATAACTATCTGGAAGCTAGTCGTAAATATTAAAAAAAAAATATCTGGCCCTGCCCAGTCTACTAGATGAGAATGTGCATGTTAACGAGCTCCACAGGGCACTGGTAGACAACAGTGAAAGCTGGGAAGTGCTGCTGGAGCCTGTCGGGAAGTCTGAGTGGTCTTAGATCTTAAATTATGGAGACAGCCTTAAATACATAATATTTTTTTATTTCTTTTAGTGACGTCACCCCCACGCATATGTCTAACTATATAAATTCAACTCCAAAAGCTTGAGGGAGAGAGAAAACTTCTTTTAATTCTAACTCTGTCTTCTTCCTGCCTGGTCTTCAGATTTGACCTTGACCTGCTCAGTCTCAGAGAAAAGGAATCCATAGTCTATATGCAAAGTTTTAAAAAAAAGTTCATGCTTGGTTTTCCCAACAAAAGCCCAGTTCTGGGGACTGGACCATGTCTTCATTTGTCTCTGATGTCATGGTAACTTGGGGACACCTCCAGTGAACTGTAGCTCTAGACTCAGATGCACGTTTACAATGTCATGCTTTGCTCCTTCACTGCTGTCTCTGGTAGAAATGGACAGCCTTGAGCAGTTCAAGGTCACACAGTGAGGAAGGGTGAAACGAATGTCTCTAGTCCAGCTTTCTCATCTCTCAGCCTCTCCTACCACAGACACTATTTCTCATCCTGTGGTTTTTACTGTCCTGACACAAGGCGGATATAACACACAGTTGGGTTTTCCATGGTTTCCTGAGTCACAGTCTCTCACAGCCATTTTAGAAACCACTGCTTCTCACCTCGCACTTGGAAAAGAAAGAATCAAGGTCATCCGTCTGTTGGCCTACGTGAATGATGCTTAGCATCGTGGAGGTGGGCGCCCACTCTTTAGTGCTGTTGGTCCTGCTGGCTGTATCTACTCAGAGAGAACAGAAGTTTGATGACATGAATCTCCTTGGGGGTTGGCAGGATGCCTAGCTCCTGAGAAGATGCCCCTCCAGAAGCAGAGATAATCTCTGATCTCTACCAATACCCTTCTGTGGACCCTTGTAGGAGTCACCTGGCAACCTGGGACCCTAATGTCCTCACTTGTAAAGTGGTACAAGAGGTCCCAGAAATCTAAGATGATGTAATCCCTCACCCACTCCCCTTCGAACCTGCTTCCATTTTGCAGTTTTCCCCATGCAGGTTGCAGTGCCCCTCAGCAGGGTTCATGGGCTATCTCTCGCCCTGAGGCATGTGACTCAAGTGTTCGGAGTGATTGAGTAACTCGATATGACTACCCTTTGGAAGGGCAGACATTTACCTGCCCTTCCATGCTGACCCCAGTAACTGGACAGCTCTCAGCCATGGCCATGCATGTGAGGTGCAGCCGTTTGGCTGATAACTTTGCATTTGCACACCAACCCACTGCGGTCTCTTCTGACTTAGGTAGCATCACTCATCATAGTTTTGGCAGGATTGCAAGCAATTTGGGGAGACATACTTCACTGTGCACACAACACATCATATTCCTGGGGTAAAGGCTCTGAGGATTTCTTGTATTGAATATATCAACAGTGCAAGGTATGTGAGCATAGAGCTTTGGAATTAAAAAATAAAAGATCCCAACACATTCTTTCTTGTTGCATAACTTTATGAACTCCTTAACCTTTCTGAGCAGCTCAGGTAATTTCTTCCTAAATGGATAGAATAATAGGCAACTACTTCAAGTGGCTGTTGGAAAACTCATCAGGGCAGTAGAAAGCTCTTGGCGCATTGCCAACCCTTAATGAGCTCTCAGTAAATGGGAACCATGTCCATTAGCCTTTCCTATTTGTGATGAAAGCAGCCAAGTCTAAGATACTGCAGCATCTGAGAAACAGCAAAATGGCTGAGAGGAAATGACTTAGCAACACATTTCTGCCACCATAGCCAGGCCTAACTACATCCCATCCCCACATTATACACAGAGGGAATATGGGCAAATAGAGTAAGATCACCAGAGAAAGAGAAAGTGGCCAATCAGAAGATGACCTGGCAAAGAAGGGGCTCATTCTGGTGATGCTAGGGTTAATCCAGTTTGCTGGTCCAGGTCCTATGCTAAATAGAAACCAGACCTCTGTGTGTGTGTGTGTGTGTGTGTGTGTGTGTGTGTGTGACTGGTGATTAAACCTGGGGCTCTTTCATACAAGAGATCTACCACTGACTTATAATAACCCCAGCCCAGAAGCTAGAGTTCTAATTGTGTTTGACTTCTTCATCTGTTCACTGTTTACACAAGCCAATATTCCAACCTACCCTTGCTCAAGGAGCCAGCATGGGATTGGGCTCTGGTGTCTACATATGAATCTTATCTACCACATCCATGATATGGGCTATCTTCAACTCTACCACATGTAGGGATGAAAACCTCCCAGCCACCCTATATGGGCCATTCTCGAGTTCATTGTACTGAATTGAAACTTTTATACATGCCCATGCCTCTCCCCACTCTCTCTCTTTTCTTCTCTCTCTCTCTCTCTCTCTCTCTCTCTCTCTCTCTCTCTCTCTCTCTCTCTCTCTCTCTCTCTCTCACACACACACACACACACACATACACACACACAAATTTGGTGTCCATAGTTTCTAGGCCTGGCCTGTGATATAAGGAACATGGTCTATAGATCAACTGAGAAATGGAGATGAAGATAAAGGAAGCAGAGAAGGAAAAGAAGAGAGAAAAGAGGCAAGAAAGAGGAGATACAAAAACACAAAGAAATTAGAGAGAATGAGCAAAGGGGTCAAGACCATGATGGTGATACCCACAGAAACAGCTGACCTGAGGTAGTGAGAGCTCGCTGACTCTGGATGGATAGTGGGGGAACCTGCATAGGACCAAACTAGGCCCACTGAATATGGGGGACAGTTGTGAATCTTCGGAAGCTTGTGGGACCACTGGCAGTGGGACCAGGATTTATCCCTAGTGTTTGAAAACTGGTGTCTTGGAGCCCACTATCTTTGGAAGGATACCTTGTTCAGCCTAGTTATAGGGGGGAGGGTCTTGATCTTACCTCCAAGTGAAGACTCAGACTTTGTTGACTCCCTATGGAAAGCCTTTCTGAGGAGTGAATCGGGGAGTGGTTTCGGGGGAAGGGTGAGGTGGGAGAAAGGGAGGGAATGGTAATGGGGATAGCTATGTAAAATGAGAAAGGATTGCATTTTTAAAAATCTTTTAAAAAAGAAATGAGAGAGATTGATTTTGAAGGAGAGGTGAGTTTGAAGGAAGGCGTGGAGAGTATGTATCTAAATGCCTCAAGGGAACTAAAAGCAAACCTCAGCCCACTCAGAACGCTCAATGCTCTCCCACCCTATCAAACCCACGGTGGCATCAGGAAGGTAGTGACTCATTGTCTGAGTCACATATTCCCACTCCTGAGCTCAGAAGGTGACATATGTATTCATGGAAGTCTTTCTACCTGTAGAGAAGAGCCCAAATCTTGGCTCCTTCCCAGCCAGGAGATACAGAAGGAAATCCTAAAATACTGGCTTCTGGGAGTCTCTAGAATCTTCTAGAAAGGGGAATTGGAAACTAGCAAGTGCCAGAGATGAAAGACAGGTTATGGCAAGGTTGATGCCCGTGTCTGTATTTCATCATCTCCTTCTGCCCCTTTTTTGCACTCCTCTCCTTGGGCCCCCTTTCTCTGAAAGGCTGGGGTTTCATGCTCATCTTCTTTTTCTCTTTTTCCTGTTTCAGCTTCAAAGAAGCCTCTTCCTCCTACTCCCGAAGACAACAGGGTGAGTGAGGTGGGCTTGTGTGTGGTAAGCCTGTTACCTCCCTGTTTCTCAGATCTGTGTGTGTGTAGTAGACAGTTGCAATTGGGTATGTTTAACACATTGGGTTTGGGGCTATTTAGTGTAGTGGTTCTCAACCTTCCTAATGCTGTGACCCTTTAATACAGTTCCTCATGTTGTGGTGACCCCCAAACATAAAATTATTTTTGTTGCTACTTCATAACTATAAGTTTTCTACTGTTATGAATTGTAATGTTGATATCTGATTTGTGACCCCTGTGAGCAAGTTATTTGGCCCCAAAGGGGTCTCAACCCATGGGTTGAAAAATGTTTGTTTAGTGTGTCTCTTCACTTCTAGGATCACTCAGGTTCTATACACAGTCTATAAGCACTGGTACCAAGCTGTCTTTATGCCTCAACATAGAACACTCCATAGACAAACACCTGATAATTCTTTACATACTCCAAAGCACTTCTGCATGTTTGCTATTTATGATAAAACTGTGTTCTACTCACTTTGAATAGTTATAATTTTACCCTTGCTTTTAAATTTAGCAAACCAAGTACCAAGAAGTCTTGAGGTCTTTCCAGGGCTACCTGCCTAGGGAATGATGCTGCCCACAGTGAGCTGAGCCCTCCAACATCAATTATAACAAGACAGTCCCCCATAGTCATGTCCATAAGCCAGTCTGACCTAGGCAGTTGCTCAATTGAGATAATTTTTAGTTTCTATCATGTTGACAGTTAAGGCTAACCAGGACATGCTCTACTTGAGGAAGACTGTGGAGTTACCCTCCAGAGGGACAGGGTAGCTGTTGTTAGTCAAGATGGAAGATACCCATGGTCAGAGGAACCCATACTCTCAGCCTTTCTATCCTATGGATGCAAATGAGACCATTCCGGATGCCCAGGCCTGTTATTCTTGATTCTCTCATCCATAGAGCTCATCTCCTCCTATCACACTTCTCCTAGTTAACCCAGAGGGGCTTCCTAAGGAGTCACATAAATGTGTCTGCTTGTGCCCTTCTCCTTGGCACGCAGACAAGGAGCCCTTTCTTGCCACTGCTGCCTGGCCTGTAAAGTCTTCCAGCATAGTGGAGCTCGGCCCACCTACAGCCAGGAGAGCTCCCAAGGCCCAGAACTATTCTTAACCATGCAGGACATGGAGTGACCAAGAAATGAGGCTCTCAACTCCAAGCCTCCTCTTTTCACCTCAAGCCTCAACCAGCCCTTCTTGTGCCTGTTGGCCATCTCTTTCTACAAATGCCAAGCCTTGATTTAATTTAGTGATTCTCCACCACCTCAGACCTAATGCCCCCTTTTTATGGAAAATATTTTGTAAAGAACCTTCTGTTGCTCTGGGGTGAGGGATTCATAAGTAGGGGCTGCAGAGATGGCTCAGCAGTAAAGAGCAATGACTGCTCTTCCAAAGGACTCAAGTTCTGTTCCCACACACATACTGAGTTACTAACAAGCAGCTGCCTCAAACTCCAGCTCCATGGGATCCAATGTTTTCTCCTGGCTTCTGAGGGCACTAACCACTCATGTGACATGCACACACACATAACACACAAACACACACAAAGAAAACTATTTTTTAAAATCTTAAATAACACAATATATGTAAACATACTTCTTAAGAGAATCAGTAAATATGCTCATTTTAATAGTGAAAACAGAAAAAAAACAGAATAACTTACATTCCTAAATGTCAATATGGGATCATGGGTGTGTGGGAAGACATGACAAAAAAAAACAAGTGGTCAAGCCCCATATACAGAACCTATTGAATCTGGCAACTCAAGTGCAATAGATACAGGAAGGTCTTATTGATGGCTCAGCTCTAGTGAGTCCATGAGTGATACAATTTTCCAAAATGGCAAGCAATTCCCAAAAGAATTCTAAATTAAAACAAGGGTAAGCACCCTCCGTGGGCCAAGCATTCAAACACATCAGTCTGTGGGGTCCATTCCTATTAAAACCACCACAGTGTGGGACAGAGGCATAGGTCAAGGTTTCTGCAAAAGGAAGAAAGTAGCCATGTGTTACTGTAGAGGGAGCATTGAGCTGAACTCTCTGGGAGCTGGCTAAGTCCATTCCCTGCCTTGGGATCTCATTCCACATTCTGAATGAAAACATTGGCAAAATGGGCTCTTGAGGGAGTTCCAGCCCTGGTAACTTCTAATTAGATGTATCTGGGTAGACCCACAAATCAAATAAGCCAATATAGAAACCAGTAGTTATCTATGAAAAGTACATGGCTTCTTGGGATTACCAGGATCAGAATTTACCTCACAGAATCACAGAGGTATGTACGGCTTCTGTTTGCATCTGTTAGCCCCATAATTCTAACTCATAAAGAGTGCCAACTTGAGGAAGGCAGCTGTCTCTACAAATGGCCCCAGTGGATGAAGGGAGCTGGCATGTTGACCTAGTCTAAATCCAGAACCCAAGGATCCCTTCTTACATCTTTGTTTGGTTTTGTTGTCTCTTCCCAAGCGGTCCCTTCCGGAACCTGAAGAAACCGTGGTCATTGCCTTGTATGACTACCAGCCCAATGACCCCCAGGAGCTTGCACTGCAGTGCAATGAAGAGTACTACCTGCTGGACAGCTCCGAGATCCACTGGTGGAGGGTTCAAGACAAGAATGGGTAAGACAAGAGCATGGTTGCTATGGGAACAAAGCGAATATGGGGAAGAATGTCCATGTCCTTCAGCTGCCCTGGGGTTGAGTTAGGAAAGCTGAATTGAGCACAGTGGGAGAGAGGAGAGAGCTGGTCTTTCTCTTCTCTAAAGTAGTAGAGAGGCTTCCGTTTGCCATACTTACTCCCTATGCCTATCTTAACCCTTCACTGTCCTCAACCCATCTAAAAGCCCTTGAATTTCCACTGGATTGACAGTTTGGGGGCTTGGCAACTTGCTCTGTGATGTTCTTAAGTTTTTAAATAAATAACATTGTGATGTAAGTGGAAAGAAAAGGTGTATAAAGATGGCACAGAGTATCAATTATGTTAGAAAGTCTCAGATGGTACCAGAGAATTCATTATGAAAGCAAGCATTACATGATACATAGAGACAACAAGGTTCTACAAGTACTAATGGCCTACTCTGGGGTTTTGAATGAAAACCATCTCATGAGCCCTTCTCTAATTTAAAACAATTACTGTGACCAATATCCTTATATATTAATATCAAGTGTTAATATTATGAAATTACTATTAATTTTGAAACAAGAAAAAGAATACATTCTAGTACTGAAACATCACTACGCCATGTCAATATTTCATTTTTTCTTAAAACAAAACCACTCAAGTGTGTGTATCTACCATGCATGATACCCTTGGTTTAGTTCTCTGCAATGAAGAAAGAAAAGAAATTTAGAAAGTAAACTCACTGTAGAAAGAAGCATACATGAAAAGCCATCAACTCCATAATCACTGCTAATACTTCCGTGTGTGCCCAGACACAAGAATTGGTCATAACAAGTGCATTTTGTGTATTTTGCTCAAATGATCCATTATCTTTGTATCATACCTCTTAGAAATCTTTTCATATCAATACATACAAACTCACCTCTTTTTAACATGTGAGTGTTCTGCCTCAATGTATATATGTGTACTATGTGTGCGATTGATAACCACGGATATCAGAAGAGGACACTGAATCCCCTCAAACTGGAGCTACAGATGGTTGTGAACTACCATGTTGGTGCTTTTAGGAGTCAAACCTAGGCCCTCTGCAAGAGCAAGAAGTGAGTTGTTCTGAGCCAGTTCTGCAGCCCTTCTCTGTTATTTTGAACAAAACTTCAGGGAAGACCTGGCAATGTTTATGTGACATGACAAGCTTTTGGATGTGTACATCTATGTGCACATATATCTCAATTATAACCATAGAAATTTTAAGTCAGAATATATGATATTTTAATTTTAACAGATAATTTTTACTAAAATTTTACCAAATTAGCATACCCCCAACAGGTTATAGAAGAGCCAGTAGGCTAGTATTAAGCTTTGAAAGGCTGAGAAAAGGGTATTTTTGTTCATCTTGTACTTTGGCAGAATCAGGAGGCATTTTAGATAGAATCAAGTTTAAATCATTCATTTCACTGGTAAGAACTGGAAGCTGACAAGCGGTGGTGGCACATGACATTAATCCCAGCACTTCAAAGCCAGAGACAGGCAGATCTCTAAGGAGTTCGAGGCCACCATGGTCTACCAAGTGAGTTCCAGGACATCCAGGACTGTTACACAGAAAAACCCTGTCTCGGGAAAGAAAAAAATAAGAAAATAAACTGGAAGCTAAGAGAGCTGAAGGAGCTCTTTACCTGCTTTCTGGTGCTGAGTGGTGACTACAAAGTAGTTTCAAGATCTACAAAGCTGTACACAATGTAAAAAGTGTTGGTAATGCTTATTAACTTTTCGTCATATTTTTCACTTCTATACTATTAATTCCAGCTCAAATGTGACATTTGACCTTGGAATCCAGCTTGACCTTGACCATTTTTTTGATCTTATGCAGGATTTTACACTGTACCTCAGGCTGGCCTGGAACTCACTGTGTAACTGAGGCTGGCCTCACATTCACAGCTATCCTCCTGCTTCAGCCTCCTGAGTCCTAAGATCACAGGCGTGGGCTATCTGCTCAGCTTGACTGTATCCTTGATCTCATGGTTCTTTCTCTGAAGACGTTCAGCTAGGAAGGTCTTAAACTGAAAAGTGTAGAGCACCAACTGGGAATGATCTTTAGAGACCTGTGGTTGGAAAGATGGGTTCTTATGTCTGACTTTACTTTGATTTCCATACTGGAAAATAATGGCATAAAGTGGAAAAATACTGATTATCACAAAAATTAATTATAGAAAATAAAGATTGAAAGATATTTTTTCCAGTAGAGGAATTTTGATGATGAGAACAGCAATTGGAGCCTTTAAAGTAAATGGCCACTTATTATTACTATAGTTTGTATTTTGTGGTGGAGTGTGTTGCTTTCACCTGAGCTTACTACCTTTGTTACTTTAATCAGCTGTTCTACCCCCAAATTTTTATATGTTTTATCACAAATGTCAAATAATGTGAGACTTCCCATTCTTAAGTGACTTTAGTGGATTAAATCTATTAAATCAAAATGTAAAAATCAGTTCTCTGCAAGTCTGAACAACTTGTTTTCCTTTTTACAGGCATGAAGGATATGCACCAAGCAGTTACCTGGTGGAAAAATCTCCAAATAACCTTGAAACCTATGAGTAAGAGGCTTTCATTTTCTTTACTTATCATTTACTTATTTGTCTATTTGTTTGTTTGTTTATGAAGACCGGGTCTTATTGTGTAGCCCAGGGTGATCTGAAATTCACTATGGAAACCAGGCTAGGCTAAAGCTCAGCAATTGCCCCACCCCTGCATCCTAAGTGGTGGGGATAAAGACATGTGTCAGCACACCCTGCTTCAAGTAGTTTTTTTAGAACCATGGTACTAAAGTTTTTTTTCTTAAGTCAAACTATTGTTTGGCTTTAAAAGTTCTCAAAAATCCCTTTTAAAAAAAGTCTGTTTTATTCTATTCTCTGATGATTGTTTAACCCAAATGGGAAAAAAAGGAGTGTGGTCAGTACACTACATTCCCCTTTTATTAAGAAATGGTTCTTGGTATCTTGAAAATGTTCTGTAGAAGAGAAATCTTTCAATGAGAATCCCAAGTATGGGTCACTTGAGAAAGAAAATCCCTTTGAATATTGGATAAAATATCAACTGAGTTAAAATATAATTAAACACAATATTGCCAATATCAGGACAACATTCAAACTCTCAGGTAGTATCTGCTTAGGCTGTGCTATGTTTATCAGTAAGCCATCACTTAGGAGAAAAGTTTATGGGCTCAATTTTAGTGGAAAAATTAAGTGTTTGTTTGGTAAAATTCAATAGAGTGTACAAGTACCCACCGTGCGTGTGTACTCCCTAGCTCGGAGGCTGGAAGGTCTACAGCTACCACTTTGATCTTGTTTCTGAATGGCATCCCCACCAAAGAGAACCATGACTTCTGGAGGCAGTGGGGCATGAGGACTCCTTGGTTGAAGCAAGGAAAGAATAAGATGAGCTTGGGATGTTTTGTCGCACTAAAAAGTAAAGAATTAGTATTTTTTGAAAAAATATTTCAGTGATTTCATTACAGAAGTGAGTGTTTTAAACCTTTGCTGACCAGACTGGGGCAATTTGAGTATCAAAATAAATAAGGATAGTAGTGGACTGTAACTCATTGAATGAAATAATAATCCATAATAAATAGATTGGTTGTAAGTAACTAAATCAATGAGACAAAGCTCTTTCTTAGGAGAATGCCTCCTAATATGTATAGGAAGTTGACAAAACTTGAAAACCACCATTTGTAACTCTTAAGTATTAGTTCTAGCAAAGTCAATGAATGTCCCAACCAAGGAGTGAAGTGTAATAAATATAATAAAGGGTTTTTTAAATAGGCTCAAAGTAATCCCTTCCTAAATCAATTGTAACTATAAGATGGAGATAACTGGTAGACCCCATCTTATGATCAACACTCATCTCAAAATGGCTCTAAAATATTGTCCATTATTATCCCTGTTCCAAAACATATAAAATACGAATTTAATTATGAGGATACAGTACCAAGTCCAAATTAAGAAATATTCTATAAAATAAATGGCCATAAAAATTTTTGTTACCAATACAGTATTGGGGAAAGTAATACAGTTTTGATAAGGTCTGCAATTAGACAATTTATAGAGATACTAAAATTCATTATTAAATTGATAATGATAAGATAGTAAACAGATCACTGAGTACTTAGGCGTAAAAGTCTACTCTCAAGTATACTGAAAAAATAAATTAGGGCTTCTGGGACAGCTCGTGTTAAGGGCTTGCTGTGCACTGATGCTCTGAGTTTGGTTCCCAAATGTTCATAAAGTGAAAGGAGAGAATTAGCTCCCATCACAAAGTTTTCCTCTGACCTCACACACATACGCACACATATCATACAAACAAACACAATAATAAATCAATATAAAAATTAAATATACCCATCCATATGCCTAAATTATCTAGAGAGAATAGTAAATATATAAGCTTTCAGCCACTGATTCATCTAGAAAAAGGGTCAATGGGGGTTCCTTTATACTGTTTTTTAACTTTTATACAAGTTTGAAAATTTTTAAATTTTATTATTATTGTTTGTATGAGAGAGTGTGTTTGCATGTGCCGTGAAGGATGTGTGAAGGCCAGAGGACAACTTTCTGGAGTTGTTTTCTCCTTCCACCTCTAGGTTCCCGTGATTGAACTGTCTCAGCAATTGCTTTTACTAGCTGAGCCATCTTGCTGCCCCAAAATACAGAGTTGCAGAGCCTAGGCCCTACCTATGGTTCAGGGAATATTGTAGGATATGGGCAGAAAGATTGTAAGAGCTAGAGAATTTGTAAGTTTGCTTTAAGATTGTGTCTCCTAACAATGTCAGAAGCTACACCCATAAAGTCCTACCCACACAGCTGCCCAACCATGAGCTGGACAAGGAAGGATGACAGCCATGAACATGCCAAACTAGACGGGGAGAGCCCCATAAGGCCTCCGCCCTACCCAGAGACTTACAGGCACCTGAGTGAAGAACCAACAATTCGTTGTCCAGTGCCAAACGGTCAACCCTGAAAACATACATACAGATAGCATTATACAGACCTAATGGGTTATAGTTAGGATTCAGTACAATAACAATTAGTGACAAAAGAGGCTTTGAATTGGAAACAGATCAGGAAGGGGTAGGCGGGAAGGTTTGGATGAAGGAAAGGGAAGAGAGAAGTGTTTTAGTTAAATTATAATCTCAAAAGTAAAGGAGAGGAAAACAAGATAGCTAACTATGAACCTGGGAAGAAGCTAGTCAACAGCATTCCTCGGTCGTTTCCACTTCAGACTCCTCCCTGGAGGCCCTGCCTTGGCTTCCCTTGATGAGTGTAACCTGAAGATGAAATAAAGCCTCTCCCAAAATAAAAAATAATAAATAAATCGGTACTCACTAAATATGTAGCATCGTAGAAGAAGGGTGTTAGATAAGCAGAACTTCCACTAGTCCAGTAGGATTCTTGCTAGTTCAGTTTGGCCAATGTAATGTTTTTTGCAATCTGAATAGATTCTGGTAAGCAAGTGCTGTCATCTTCCTAAGAGTGTCTCTCGATGCTTTGATCAAATATGTGTGAATAGCCCTTCCCTGAGCGGAGAGATGATTCATCCTTTCCAAGAATGTTTGTGCTGAGATGAAACAGATGAGAGAGAGATGCTTAGCTGAAATAATCGTTTTATAGTCAATGCCTTTGGAGGAAAAAATCCATTATTTCAAGTGACTACTTGGCTGAATAACTGTGTTTGTTTTGGCATTTGACCAAAATCCCTTTGTTTATGATTCAAGAAGCAAGTTCAAAGCCTCAATAAAATAAAAAGCCATAGAGAATTGATGGAACTCTGGGAGCAAGTAAAAAAATGTATATCTCTGACCTAAAGGAATTTTAAGTCATTTTCTTAATAAAAACCATATGGTCTGTGCACCACTCTGTACCATGCATTGCCAGCTTACATTTCCTGGGTTATGGAATCCCAGCTAGAAAATAATATGACATAAGAAAACATTCTGATATTTAATATATGGCTAGACATAGAAAAGCTATCCAGACATTTTATTCTTTAACTTAATGTTTACTACTTGCAGGTGAGTTTTGCATAATAACCCAAAAATATACCATGTGGTAAGAGAACCATGGGTTAGTAGCTTAGCTGAATTCAGGGTTCCTACCTTGGTTTAGAGGCAGGACTTTGGACAGGTTGCAGTAGTCTACTATTCCTGGGGGTGTGTTCCATGACTTGCAGTGTATCCTGAAATTGCAGGTAGCTCTGAACTCAGTATATACTATGTGTTTCCCTCTATATACAGCCTGTGTTAGGGTTTACTTTAAATTAGATACATTGAGAGATTGACACCAATGGCTAGTGATGAAATAGCACTTAAAACAATATACTATCACAAAGTTGCCATCATAACTACTCTTGCATAGCGCTGAGTCGCTTGAACACAGACGCAACAATACTATGGCAGTCTATCTGGTAACCCGCAGAGCTACCAAATGACTGATAGTGTATGTAGCAGGTATGTTGTCTCTTGGATGACTTATAGCCTAGATGATCAACATGAGATTTTATCATGCTACTCATAACTGATGATGGTTAATTTATAGAACTGTCCATTTAGCATTTTCTGGGACTGTGGGTTGACAATGGGTAACTGAAATCACAAAATAGCAAAACTGTACGAGAGAGGCTATGCACCCCATGTGAGCTCTGATTCCCTCCTCTGGTAAAGGAAGGGGTAGAAAAAACAGAGGCAGCCAAAAGACCCTACTGCAGACATTCCTCTTCACTCCCCTGCATACAAGTAGACCTCTTTCTGTGACAGGGACACTATTGTCCGCTGAAACCCAACTTGTTTCACACTTTAGATGCGCAGATCTAGTAACCCATACACATTGCTTGGAGCTTAGATGGGACAAAGCATGTTTGCCGGCTGTCAACTTATCTCTGGGAGCCCATGAGGTGTACAATCTGCTCAGCCATACTATGTTTTTTGTTCATTTGTTTTGTTGTTGTTTGATGTTTTTTAAAGACAGGGTTTCTCTGTGTAGTTTTGGAGCCTGTCCTGGAACTAGCTTTTGTAGACCAGGCTGGCCTTGAACTCACAGAGATCTGCCTGCCTCTGCCTCCCGAGTGCTGGGATTAAAGGCATGCGCCACCACCGCCCAGTTCCCATACCGTGTTTTTAAAGCTCAAGGGAATCCCCTGGGTCTCTTATTCTTAGATACCCTCAAGTAGCCATACAAGTTTCATAGATACTATTCCTTCCCCATCTAGAGCCTCTCCTGATTTATTAATTTCCAAAACAAATTGTCAATGAATGATCATTCTACTTTTATTGCAGGCTTTCTGGTCCAGAAATGAGACCACCCTGTAGACTTCTTTTACCAATGTCCTTCAGGCTTCTAGGGAATTACTATTCAAGTGCTGGGGAGCATGAATGTTACAGCTCTGAGTCTTTTGTTCGTATTGGGCTTCTTTGTATCTTATCTATGGTTGCAGTAATTCGATTGGATATTTTAAACTATCCTTAATGGCTAGAGTGAGAAGGGATGAGCAAGGAAGGGGGCTGAAAGAGAGACATGGTCAGTTTGCACACACCACATGGGACTATTGACGAACTTGCATGTGTGCATATCCACGTGGTCTACAGGCTGTCCCGCAGGTACACAGATGCATGGACATTGAATAGCCTGCAGGGCCATTTCCTGTCTTTCTTCTTTTTAACCCTGAGGGGTCCCTTCTCCCCCAACCACACTTTTCTCTTCTCTAAGCTGTTAGGATGGTCAGGATAGGTCTCAGCATTGAGAACATGCAAAACTTCATTCTTAAAAATTATTCCTGTTTTTTTGCCATTTATTAATTACATTCATCAATTTCACAAACTTTGCAAAGTCTGGAGGTCCAGCCTTAAGAAGAAAATATGGCAACTGTTTTTGAAAGATACTTGCTAAACTTACAAATCACTATTAACTTTTTTTACAGCTGCCTAACACCCTCCTACTTACAGCCGCCCACTGTCGTATGAAATGGGGGAGGTGAATGTTTCCTGCAGCACTATCATGGAAATTTTCCCACTTTAATAAAAGTAGAAAGCACAATATAAAGTAAGCCTTGAAACTCCACTTTAACAATTACCAGTATTATGCCAACTCTTGCTTCATTTTTTTTTTTTAATTCTCCTGGAAATGATCATGGCTTTCTTTTTGAGTTTGAAAGCGCTGGCAGAAACAGAAAACCAACACGTGATTTTCCAGCATCATCTTTTGTAGATAAGCGATGGAGTTTTCAAGCTGTGACACATGACTTGTTTTTGGCTTCCAGGTGGTACAATAAAAACATCAGCCGAGACAAAGCTGAAAAGCTTCTCTTGGACACGGTGAGTCTCCTTCAAATTGTACAGTTTCCAGCCATGCTGTGGTTCTGCTGCTGTCGTAGATTCCTGTGTTGACTTACAAAGGCTTTCTTGTCTGCGAACTATCAGTGTCAGAAGACACAGGAGAGGAAACTTGGGGAGGTAGCAGATCTCTCCTAACAGTTGCCGCCAAGTTGCTTGGCTCAGAGTGGCCACTCTCGGCTTTGCCTTGTCTCAGGATCAGCTTCTGCCTGAAGGGGCTGCAGTTTACAGGAATCAGACAGTTTTCTCCTACATGGTCTTGTCTGAGACCATGCAGTCTGGCAGAGGGACTGACCTCTCCCTGGGATCTCAGAGTTGAGGGAAAGAAGGATGAGAAGAAAGGAAGCATAATGGGTGGGATGGGTACCTCTGTTCTGCTATCAACTGAGTAGGTGACTGCAAGGATTTCTCCTCTGCCTTCTGGACCCCATTTGTCAGTAAGGACAGATTGAGCATCAGAGTATGCCTGGGTGTCAATGACCTGTTACCCCCATGGATGCTGCCCCTGTACTCTCCTGGCCCTGCGGACGCAGTCACTGCCATTATACCTGGGCCCCACCGGCAGCCAAGGTTCAGTGGAGAGTTAGAGGCAAGTGGAAGGGAGACCCAGATCAGCGAGTTGGAAAGCGTTCCCCTCTCCCAGGGGCAGAGAACCTGAGCTGAGTCCTTCCTGGATGCTTGTTTCTCCTTGGTTCTCAGCAATTAACCATTTCCTGTGGTTCCCAACAGACCTGTGTTACAAGTGTTTAAAATGCAGATTCTCAAGGGAGCTGTGGGATGGCTTAGTGGGTATAGGATCTTGCTATCAAGACCAACAACCTAAGTTCAGTACCCAGGACCTGAATGGTGGAGAGAAAGACCTGACTCCCACAGTTGTCCTCTGACCTCCACTTGCATACCATGGTACATACGTTCCACCCCCTCCCCCCACACACACACACAAAATAAATGTAACAAAAATACAGATTCTAAGATTCCATGCAGAAACAGGACTTCCAAAAGCAATTCTCAGAAACCATTTTTTATTTTGTTTGTTTGTTTAGGCCAGGTTTCTCTGTGTAGCCTTGGCTGTCCTGGAACTCACTTTGTAGATCAAACTGGCCTCAAACTCACAGAGATTCACCTGTCTCTGCATCCCGAGTGCTGGGATTAAAAGGGTGCACCACCACCGTCCGGCTCCTGTATTTTCTTGATGGGTTTAGGATGCATATGTAGCCAGCTCATCTCATTCCTCAGCCTGTAATGCTGGTAAACAGTAAAACTTGAGTCACAAGAACTAGCTACAAAGAGCGCACGACTAAGTCCCTGCATTATGCTGTTTAAACGAGGGCATTTTCATTATATCCTGCCGCATCCGTAGCCAAGACAGTGGAGTGCTTTAAGTAGCCCACATTAATGGCAAACAAAAGCAATTCCTGTGGTTGAGCAGTGTTTTTTGAGGTATTTAAACGTATTTGCTTACCCATGCAGTTGAGACATTCTTTCTTGCTATACATTAAATTCGCTTACCAAATTCTCTCTTCCTTCTTAGGGAGGTGTGAAGGCAAATTTCAGAGGGGGCTCCCTGCTTTAGTCTCGGTTCTCGACAGTTAAAATGGGATAAGACGCTCTTATTTTTCTGTGTGCTTGCTTTCTGACTCAACAATGTTGTTCCTCCAGTGTACTCAGTCTTCTTGTCTAACAAGTGTCTGACTCGGAAGAGGTGGGTTATGTTCATTTCCCTGTTATTAACTAAAGCTTCACGTTATAGAGTATATGTATGTGTGTGTGTATTTCTCCATTTTACTTTGCTTAGCTACCCCAAACTGTATCTAGGACAAAGTAGTTACTCGGAAGCTACTTGCTGCATCAGTGAGTTCACCGAATACTTGCTCTGTGTTTTTAAGCTAGTATCCATATCTAGGAACTTAGCTGATCACGTGTGTCCTTGGGGAAACTTAGAAATACAAACTTAGGCCTAAAGACGTGACTCTATGGCTAAGAATACTTACTGTTCTTGCAGAAGATCCAGGTTCAATTCCAAGCCCCCATATGGCTGGTCACAGGGCCTCTGCAGGCTTCTGTATATAAATTCATGTAAAAGCATGCTTATAAACATAAGAAAATTAAAACATCAATACCTCCCTCCCCAAATAAAACTTCTGAACTCCAGGCCTACCCAGTCAGAACCTCTCCAGGGGCCACTCAAGTGATTAGGAGCATGGGAAAGAATCTCCTGCATGTTCTCTCAGGTCTTCAGCTAACACCTTCTTTAATAATCCAATCCTCTGCCTAGCCGTGAGATGGAATTCTTTTTTCTCTTGGTCAGACATTAAGGTGTAATGTCACTTCTCCAGTGGTTGTGTCTGCACTCGGCCTTCAAACTCAGCCTTTCCTCTCAGTCTTAGCCCATCTAGAGAGAGGACCAATTCCTTGTGAGCAGGTATTTCATAACCATCTGCCTATGGCAGCATCTCACACTTTGGGTGACCCACACTTTAGACAGGAGCCTAACCTAGGTTTACCTGTGCCTCCAAGATGCCATCAAAGATGCAATGTTGACTGAATAACGGGTTTGTTTTGAGGAAAGAACCCCCACACACAGAATGAAAGATATGTATCAGAGGCATTCTTAAAGCATTCTTGGGTATGACGAGACCACAAAGCATTAGCCTGTCTTTGACAATAACATACTTTTGCTTTGAGTTTACCTTCTATAAAGTCACCTTCAAATCCAGAAAGACACACACACCAAAACGTGTCTCAGATGAAGAGAATGTAATACATGCTTCCAGCAGATGCTACGCCCCAGCATGTGGTAATAATGGGAACTAATACCCCTAATAGTCCATCCACATCCAGGAACTGTTCTGGGCTTGTTGCTCAAGTCTCCCAATAGCCTTGAAAAGGTCATTTTCCAGGTGAGGAAACTGATATGTGTACTTCTAATAAGAAACATTTAGAATTACCAATACTACAAGCTGCTGTAGCTAGAATTCCCTTTAAAGACCACCTGGCCCATCACCTTTGTATTAAAGGCTGATAAACTGGGGCCACATTCAGAAAGCAAGTCAGTGGCGTGGCCTCACTCAAGATATGCAGGGGCGTATCTTTAAACAGACAGATAGTCTAAGGAAGTACTTGACTTACTATTTCCTCCTATCCCACCAGGGTCATACACGTGCTTCACCTCTTGAAATCATCTTTTCTATTGTTCCCGTTGTATTTTCCTGAGTGAAGCAATAAAAAGCAAACTGACATCTTGAGTGTGTTGAGAGGAAGTGCAGCCCCACCTGGCAACGTGATACCAGTCAGTAACCCCTGCCACACTCTTGTGTGGCGGTGTGGCTGTGGCGACCTCTCGGCTCCTTGCAGGAAGTGTGTGGTAAAGTGCATGCTTCCCTCAGAACTCTTAGCTACTTTGGCTCAAATGAGAGTCTGTGAGGCTTTCCCCAAACGCCACCTACAGCAGCTACAGTGGAGAAGGAGTGCTGGAGGGAAGCAGAGCCTGCCACACTCTGCAGACCTCATGTGACCTCACCTCTCCTTCCCCTAGTGCTTCCAGAGCGCTTCCTCTCCAGAAAAACAGTCGCTCCTTTGAAAGAGTCACACCCACGCAAACAACCAGGCATTATTAATTAGATAAAAGAGATGTTTATACTCTTCAGAGAGTCGGTGAGCTTCTGCTCTTTTGGTCTGTTTCTTTCTTTAGAATAAATGACATAACCAGATAAAATCTGCCTCCTCTTAAAGTCTGCGTCTTCCTGTCTCAAGTTTAACCCGTCACATTCCAAGCAGCCGCAATCCAAAGCTGCGCTGTTAGGCAAACGGTCAAAACTGAAGACAGTTTCTCCTGCCTCCCATGTGTGGATAATACCACAAGCAACCTGTTAAGCAAAGTAACCCAGACATAAAGTCTCTGCTCCCAGCGGCTAGAAGGTGACTGTCAGCTGATGAGTGGAAAACACGTGTGGTCTGTCCCTACACTGGACTGTCACTCAGCCACAAGTAGGAGTGAAGTCTTTATACCTGTCAACACCTAGGTGGGCCTCGGAAACAGTGTAATAAATGAAAGGACCCACTCACAGAAAACCACATATGATTCCATTTACAAAAAAGTCTACAATAGGCAAATCTGTAGTCAGAATGCTTATTAGAATGCATATCAGTATTCTTCTCTGTCTCTCTCTCCCTCCCTTTCCGTGTGTGTGTGTGTGTGTGTGTGTGTGTGTGTGTGTGTGTGTTCATGTGTTCGTGTGTTCATGCAAAAATTCTCCTTTCGGACTGAAGGATGGAGAGGCTTCTGTTATTCTACTTTCCCTGTTGTCTGTGTCTATAAACCACAAGACTTCCATGCAAGGTTCCTGTCTAATTCTGACCTTCGCTTGTGGCCCTCAAGATGTCTGATTTAAGTAAGTCATAATTACCAAGAGCCGCAGATGTTTCTGACTGGTAGGAGAAGAGCTGAGAGTGCGGTTCTTAAAACAGTTCTGGTTTTTCGGCTCCCATCAGGAACGTATGAACTGGCATGCCCATTTGCTCCTGCTGATTCCCTCAGAGCGGGCAAAATTGTCAGGTGCTCCCCTCTCCACCTCTCTCCTGGCACTAGCCTCTTGCTCTTTCTCCTCCAGCCCTTCAGTGAAATCAGCATTCTGGAAGGGGCCTGAGAAGTAAAGCTCTGCCCGGGGACTTAGCAAGCTTCAAGGATAGGTTTTGTCCCCCAGCAGGTGTAGAAGATGTTGGAGCATCATCGAGCAAGAAAAGGTCATGGCGCCAAAGTTCCAACTCCAACCCCATTGCGCACTAGCTGCAGACCCAGGGGAAAGCCACCTACTCCCTCTGTCACTCATTTTGCTGTCCTTGTTGTCAAAGGGGATAATGGCGTCCAGACTGGACTCGGGCATTGTGGAGAGGGTTGGGAAATGCCTGATGAGTCCAGTGCCTGGTGAATGGTAAGAGAGAGGGCCTGTATCTGCCTATCTGTGTAGGACTTCACATGAACAATTGCCAAAGTGTAATTGAGATGGTGGCTGCTACAGCTAAAGGTCTGCTCTGTGCCGCTCAGTGCTTCCTCCTTCCATGAGCAAGAAGATGGAGCTGGGTGCAGGAGGCTGGTTTTTGAGATCACTAAACTTTCACACTTTCTACCCAATCCAGGGTAAAGAAGGAGCGTTCCTGGTCCGAGATTCCAGGACACCCGGAACATACACAGTCTCTGTGTTCACCAAGGCCATCATCAGGTATGGCACTCACTTGCCTCAGAAGAGGGACAGCTGCTTTTGTTTGATGGTTTAGGCACAGCAAGCTCTGCCCATGCATCAGGCAGAGCTGACTAGCAGTGATGTGGCTTCTGGGAACATAAAGCCCAGAGTTCAAGGGCAGAACTGAAGAGATTTAATAAAAGACAGAGCTGGGTAGACACGGGATCCTCTTCTTGGCTATGGCCAGGCCCGATGGCGGAGTTCTGACGACATCAGATACTTGTCCCTGTATTTGGTGAGCATGTCAGTTAACATATAGAATGAAAGAAAGGGTTGTCATCTAGAAGAGGAAATAGACAAATGCCAATTCTTGGTCTACTAGTGAAATTACCTACTTGATTGAGAGTTGACAACCCTGTGTGCCAGAAAGATGTGTGTATGCGTGTGTGTATGTGTGTGCATGTGTGTATGCATGTGTGCGTGTGTGTGTGTGTGTGTTCTGTCTAGACTCCACATATGAAAAAAAGCACTCAGTGCTTGTCTTTCTGAGTCCAGATTATTTTGTTTAACATAATAATTTCCAGTTCCACCTATTCACTTGTGAATATTTTAATTTCTTCTTTTTAATAGCTAGATAAATTTTCAGTGTATATATGAACCACATTTTCTTTATCCACTCCTCTGTTGCAGAGCATCTGTGCTGACTCTGTATCTTGACTATTATAAATAGTGCAGCCATAGACATGCGTGGTCAAAAACCCCTATGCTATTCTGGCTCAGAGTTCTTCTGGTCCACCCCCAAGCATGGTGTGGCTGGAACACGTGATAGTTTTATCTTTAGTTTTCGAGAAACCTCAATACTGATCTTGATAGCAGCTGCACTAGTTTGTGTTCCCATCAACAGGGTTCTCCCAAACACATGCGCACATAGACACACACACACGCACGCACACATACGTAGCTCTCACACACACATAACTCACACCTCACCAGCATCTGCCATCAGTTTGCTTGATGCCAGCCATTCAGCCTGGGGTGGGATGGAGGACCCCAGCGTGGTTTCCATTTGCACTCACGGCACAGAGAGTGCTGTTCCCACGTTCTGTGGCTGTGGATGAAGCATTACCAACACCAACACATCTCAGCACCATTGCCTCTTACATCCAGATGCAGCCTCAGTGTGCTTAAAACAACATCAGCACCGGGGCCAGCCTGCCAAGACTGATACACACACTTGAAATAGTGTGTGCCTGTCCTCCTGGCGAGAGCTGCCATCCCAGGACAGTGAGCCTAATGCCAACCGATGTCTTTATGCGTCAGCATTGCTTCTTGATGATGACTGTGTGTTCGTTTGTTTTAAGTGAGAACCCCTGTATAAAACATTATCATATCAAAGAAACAAATGACAACCCGAAGCGGTACTACGTGGCTGAGAAGTACGTGTTTGACTCCATCCCTCTCCTCATCAAGTATCACCAGTACAATGGAGGAGGTAAGTTCTAGGGGACGGAGCCAGAAGGGGACCCTCACAAGGAGACTAGGGAGGAAGTGACATAGTCCCCGCCTGGTTCTTCATGCTGCAGAAGCTGGCCATAAAAAGTAACTCGAGATGCAAATAAAAACATAAGCAGAAGCAAACAAACCAAATTCCAAATCCCTAGATTTGGAATCTCTACCTACCAGGAGGAACGTCTGCTCTGCAGATCCCGGGTCACTGTCTGTCATGTGGTTAAGAATCCTCTCACTGGGCTGTATGAAAATCGTGGTGGAACTTTGGAATTTGAAAGCAGCTGTTTCACGTATCATTCTATTCCTCGCGATTTAATCTAAACAGTTGCTATGGCAAAGCCCTAACCACAGCCTTTGGCTTTTCTGTCAACCTAGGTTTGGTCACTCGACTCCGGTATCCAGTGTGCTCCTGGAGGCAAAAGCCCCAGTGACAGCAGGCCTAAGATACGGTAAGCAGCTCAAGCGCCCATACCCAAATGTCTAGGACAAATTCTAAGAAGATTTGCCGTTAGCCTGACTGTTCTCCAGGCTTTAGATGACTTGAAGAAATGGTAGGATAATGATCGTATGCAGATGTGTAAGAAATGTGTGTGTATACACATCTATGAAGAGCAAATCAACGTCCTTTGGCTTTAAAGAACGGTTCATTAATGCAGCATTTATTGAGCACCTACTATATACAGAGTACTCTACTAACTGCTATTGGAAAATCTCAGAAAACAAACCTCTAGCACTGTGTTTTCTGCCTCTTGGAACCTCTGTTATAATCTAACTTGTTGGCTTTGGGTCTTCTGCAGGGGCTATGGGCTCTCAGCATCTAGAGGTCTTCACATAATATAATGTTAAGGTGTGAGATCTGGGGCTTTAACTCAGTGACAGAGCACTTGTCTAGCATGAGTCCGGCCCTGAGTTCAATCCCCAGCACCAGGAAAAAAAATGTTTGCTTTAAAGCCTTTAGGTAGAGCCTGTACCCCGAGGGCCATGGGTCCTACTATGATGTCTGTCCTCCAAAATGCCTTCCCTCCTTGTTGATCTCCCTAGAACCTAAAGGCATTCAGTTCACATCCCGTGGTCCAAAATGTGCTGTTCGAAGGGGGGAGCTAATCTAATCTTTATTTTGTATCCTTTGGTGCTTCTCAAACTTCAGTATGCATCAAAATCTTTCCAAACATATCTCAAAAATGCTGGTGCTGGGGCACGCCCTGCTCTTACCAAAACACTCCCTGAGAGTGTGGCCTTAGGGTCTACCTTATTAACAAGTGGCCTGGTAATTCTGACCCAGGTGGGCAGGGAAATACTTGGAGAAACACTGCCATGACTCTTAATACCCAGCCCACAGCATGTGTGGCAGACGGGGGTCTATACCTCGGCTTGATAGGCACGTGGCTGTTTCCGTGCATCAGGAAAGTAAAACAATGTTAGCTTCCTTCCGAAAGGAAAGCTTCTCTGGTGTTGTTGACTTCTAAGGCGTCCTGCCGGATGAGATCACAGAGATTATTTGGTCAGCCCGCTTATTTTATCAGCAGGAAAATCGAGGCCTAGGTCCTTTTACTTGTTTATTAAACACTTATGAGGAGCCTGTCCTGGGGCTGGAGACAGGGCTGGGAAGGTAACAGTGCTTACTGTTCCTCCACAAGAGCCAAGTGCATTTCCTGGCACCCACATCTGGTGGCTCATAACGACTTAGAACTCCCCTCCAGGAGATCCACTACCCTGTTCCTGGTCTCTGCTGGACCCTGCGTTCTGTGTCTTACACTCACACTGACATACACACATACACATAAGGGAAAATCTAAAAAGAAATCTTTATGGAAAAAAAGGACCTGCTAGAAAGAGCGCATTTGTACCTTTGTGAAGTCCCCTTTGGAGCCACCTCTTCCAGCTCCACTCCGGCCAAATCCTAGCAGAGTGCTGTGAGCACAGAGGGACCCTCAGTGAATCAATGAACAACGAGAGCTGCAAAGGAAATTCCCTCCACAAAAATAGCAGTAAAAACTTATAGGCATGGGATTTGTATAGCCTCTGTGTGCTCTGGAGACTGAGGCAGGAGGATTACAAGCTTGAGGCCAGTCTGAGCTACATAATAAGACCCAGTGAGACTCTTGTCTAAAGGAAAAAAAAATGTACTTAAAAAATAAAATTAAATAAAATTAAAAAACGGTTGTGACCTTATAATGATTCTTTTATTTACATTCTTTACCATACTTTACATCATCTTCCTTTTCCTTCCATGCTCCCCACTCCCACATTATGG